>CM076573.1:759832220-760222247 GCA_034641835.2 Pinus albicaulis | reverse complement strand
AGTTTTTGTACACAAACTAGATAATTCTGCAGTGTTGCAGCAAAGCCACATTTCAATGTTCATCATAGATGTCCACTTACCACATAGATGTTCATCACACCCTCCATGATGCATTTTTTTAGGACAATATCTCCCAATTTAAGTGTGTTTTTCATGATACTCAATCTCAATTTTATCACATAAGGAATTTTGCAGCTTGGGAGAGAACACTTCATCCTACATATGTTGAGGTGACTTACACTTATGAAGACCTTCATGTCCAACGTTCAAGAAACAAGATTTGCTACATCTGGATGATTTGTCAAAAGAAGAAAAAATCTCCATATATGTATGATTTTTCTTTTTGCAATCATGACCTGCCAAATTTCAAGAATCCTCCACTTGGTTTCTTTGGTGTAATTCGAGAGAGTAATATGTCCACTTTTCATAACAAACATAGTTACCCATACAAGAGTGATAAGAGGAATGGCCTTTCTCTATAACACATTGCCAAAAACATATAGAACATCTACAACCACATACAAAGTCTCCCTGTTTCAATTCTATGAGGGCCAGAACTGCCTCTAGTTGCAATTTTTGTACACAAATTTTCCTAGATAATTCTGCAGTGTTGCAGCAAAGCCACATTTCAATGTAATCTCACTGTCTACCAGCCAATGCCCCACTAAAATGTCCTGAAATTAAAAGTTCCAAAAATTACCATTTTTACCTCCTCTTTCCAAATCACTTGTAGAATATCTAAGATGAGAAAAAATTATCATAGGCTAGTGTCCTGCCAACCAATGGGGAGATGGTTTCATGGGAACATGAGGAATGCCATTTTTCCACATCCGATGCTACCCCAATGAAGTAAACTTCTAAATTTTAATTTTTTCAACCAATGATTTAATTTTATATCATTCATCTCACCTTGATAGGTCTTGGTGTCTAAGCATCCATTTTAAATAGATACTGGTGATATGTGTTATTAGAACCCAGTCTCTCTCTCTCTCTCTCTCTCTTCTTTATCTAGAGAGAGCCATCATCCATATTATTGTCAATGAGCCCTCAAAGGGTCTTTTTCTCTAGAATTGGCATTAATCTTTCTATAGTCCTGGAGATCTTAAAGACTTGTGCCTCCACTGTTGCAATCTCTCTTCTAAGTCATTCCTTTGACTATCATTGTACTCGTTTGTCATTTCTAGGATTTGAGATTGTTTCCTTGTCTAACTTGTTCCCATATTTGTATGTTGCAATATTCCACTGAATCCTTAATAAACATTATAATATCAAATACTTTGTGTATACCCATGAATATTTCAAGGGAGGAGAGGCTCAACAAGAATAACCATTGGAGTCATGTGATGATAAATCCTTTGAAGGGTGAATGCATCAAGAGTAGTGGTTGCCAATAAGTATTACGTGGAAATTTAGCTTAGCCCTATAAGAATATTGCTGGGGCATTTAGTATTTACCAAAATGACAGGTCAACAAACCAATTCCATACTTCCTCTTACTGTGTCTTTTTAATTCATGACATTTATAGCATAGGAATGATTTACAATTGGGAAAAGGTTATTTTTCGTAGCTTTATCCCAACAAATTTTAGACTCTAAAATTTCCAAGGCCATGTGATTTGGATTCTACATTATTTTTTCCCTAGAAAATTGTATTAATTTTATTGGCTTTCCCTGAAAATGATATAATACGTGTCTACAAGTATTGTTTTGGAGAATTTCAGTCACATTCTCTGTATTGAACTATCTTCATCTTTGAGATCTAATTTGTCATGCTTTTCAGCCATTGGACACAACTTAGTTTATTTTACTTAGCCATAATTATGGTTTCAAGGTTGTCTATGAAGACATTTGTTGTAAGACTAACTAGAAACAACAACTTAAGAAATTTCACATGAATCATTTCATAGTCATACAACACAAAAATGCAAACTCACAAGGTATACTCTTGTAACGACCTAATTAAGTTGTGTTACCTATAAATGGAGAAAATGAAACATTATAATGACTATACTTATTCAACCACACTTACCACTTGCAACATGTCTTTGATTGAAAAATTTATACCTATACTTCAAATCATGCAATGGCTTAAGAATTGGCAAACAATTTCTCATAACATGTAAACGTGGATTTTTTTCTTTGGTAGATTCACCTGTTGATTCATGGTTGTCCATTCTAACATGTGAATTGTGATACACAAGTCTACACTCAAAGATAATATAAATATGAGGTAATGTCCAACAACATGACCACACATATACAACAATGTGAATACAAAGGGAGTGTGAATTGAGATTGCTAGGTATTGCTCCAATAAAATAAAATAAAAGAATTAAGTAAAAAACAGATATAAACTAAACTATACTAGAAAAGATTTTTTTATTATAGTAGAATGAGATGGAAGAGATGAGTTGTGATGAAGAAATATGAAAATACTATTGAAAACAAGAGAATACACTCAGAGAATTAAAAAATCCTAACATTAGGACTGAAATTTAGTATCTGTCTATCAAAATTTCAGATTTGTACGAACAAAAATTGAAGGATGTAAATTGAAGGGTGCAAACACAACATGTACAGTGGATTAAAACAAAAAATATATTAGGCCCACTCTACACAAATCTGGAATCTGAGAATTCAGGATAAAAAGAGCATGCTCCAACAACAATTGCATAGAAGTCTTTATTACTCAAATAGAAGAATGTCACAGTAAGTTGTCATCTCGCAAAAGCTCCTACTACAACCTACAAGCTAACACTCACTCTTGTTATCTATTTTTAAAAATGTCTAACTAGTGTGCCCATCCTTTTCATTTATAAGTTAAGAGAAGGTGTTGTTAGAAAACAAGCTAATGATAGCCTTAGTTGTGCATCTCCCTTCAGCATGAGTAACTCCCTCATAACTTTGCCTTGTATGCAAGGCTTTTCTCTTAGAGTAGTGCATTATCATAGTATATATAAATCTTCTCCTGAAGGTGCATCATTCCATAGGTATGCACTCATGAATGTGCCTGAGATGATGGTGTTAATCTCCTCAACTAGTGTACCATACTTGGTGGGTGTGACCCAACAACTAATTCGTCTATCCTCGAAAGTGTCATTATAAGTTTCTAGTTGTATTAAAAAATATTTCTGATTGGTGTACCACAATCTAGCTCTACAATCCTAGTGCTGCTCAACTTCCCAACGCTGAGGTGAGACCAACTCGGATCAACTAGGTAATCTAACACTCTTGAGAGTTTTTTTTTCAAATAACCCAAGATTATCCCCCAACTTGTCAAACTTCCCCTTTGTTAGGATCTTTGTCAAACTATTAACCATATGCAACTTTGTCAAAATGTGGCCCAACACTACCAACTCCCTAATGACATTGGAATCTTAGGAAATTGTATTGAATATCAATGTGTTTGAAATGGTCATGACACATTGGATTTTCATAGAGCTTGATGTAACTTTGATTCTCACAAGAGAAAATATTAGGCTTCAACAACTGATTGGTTGACTCTACAATCAAGTTGAAAATATAGATAGCTTCATAATAAGTATATGAAACTGCCATATACTTTGCTTCAGTGGAAATGAATGCAATTGTTGATTTATTCTTGTTGATTTAATAAAAATGATTTATAAAACGATAATACTGATGTTTAAAATAAGCCTTATGAGGGTCTACTTATACGCATCGATTGTTCACGAGGTGTAGGGGTATGTTTATAACATCACTGACCTTGAAATATTTGTCTCGAAAGCACTGCAATTAGAATTCTCTTAAGTTAAGCACATTTTTGTAGTGGAATGAAGTTTATCAGATATCTGTTTATACTTCATAGAGGTTTGACTTTATTTGTGCTTTGAGTGTTGGTGAGGTTTCTTTGTATTTTTTACATCATAGTCTAAAGTCTTTTGACCTGATTTTTTAACATGAAATATTTATGCTTATTGGAAATATATTTGAAATACCTGCATGATCAAGAAATTGTTATGGTTAAATTACTAATTATGTACTACATAAAGAGGATGATGCTGAGAGGGCTTGCCTGGGTGACTCTTGGAGCAACCCAGAGGTGGCGAGACAAAGCTCTTCTAAATTACAAATCTGAAGAGAAAAAATTGGTGATTTATATGTGGTTTCTCAACCTAGGATGTATGGAAAATCTTGGCAGAGAGTGTTTACCTTTCCGTGTCTTCAGGAAAGTAGGTTTTCTAGACATAGAATAAGATCACTACATGTAGGTAATGGTTCTGTAGTAAGTTCTCAGACTTATCTTCAGAATGGCTAACATAGAGGATCAGGTGTGAATACATGATATAATTTGATGAATTTGGAGATTTAGAGTTTAAGAAAATTTTTTGGTGATGTTTGGATGGGTGATAATTTGTAGGGTTTTCCATTTTTATAATTTTCTTTGTTGTGATTTCTACGATGCTACCTAGTTGCTTTCCTGTTGCCCTAGCAGTTTAACTTATTCGATGTCTATCTCTCTATTTTTTCTTGCCCCATTTGAAATTTCATCCTTATTTGGTAGGTGTTTTCTTCAATATAGTGTGAATAGTTTTCCATCACATAGCTTCTGTGGGGTTTGGCTACGCAAATAGCTTGTAAAGCCCATTCATCAAGGTATTTGATGAAATGAAATGATTATCGATGCTCACCAACTAATGGTACTTACAAAGATTTACTCTAACAATTCGACAGTTTTCCTGTGCCAACAATTATACAACATTTTAACCTCGTGAACTAGTCTCCTCTGTTTTCTTAGCTGATGCTATAAGCACTTATTTCTATTTTCAAAGATTTTACTCTCTAGTCCCATTGAGCTATTTCGGTTATTTATGGACATTGATCTATTTTCATTTAATTTCTTCAAATTTTCTAACCGTTATGCGTTACCTTTGGCTAATGCCTTATTTCTTACCTATGCTTTTTCTGCTTAAGCATTCTAGCTAGCCAAAGCAGCAAGGGCAGCAGGAGCCACACAGTCTAGCCTGAGCCCAGCAGGGGTAGTGCAGAGGAAGTAGGAGCCATGCAGGGCTGACGCAGGCCCAATCAAGGCATTGCAAGGGCAGTGTAAGCCCTTCAGGGCTGATGCAAGCCCTTACTGAGCAGCGCAGAGGCCGATGCAGGCTATTCAGGCTAACATAGAGGGCTTTAGAGCAACATTGGGGTTTCTGGTGGGCTAGAAAGGGCTCGAGTTCTATAAATCCCATTTGAGGGTGTGAATCAACCATATTTTCTATCTCCGAGGATAGCGGTATTACTGTCATTTCTATTTCTTTGTTGGGTGAACCAGTTTTGGTGCCCAGGATTGTTGTACTTAGATTCTGCATAATAATGAGAACCCTCCAGAGCTAGATGCATTGGTTTTCCTGCATTAGGTTTTTTCTGAGGACAGTTGTCCAAAAAATCTGTGTGTCACTTTGTCTATGAGCATGTTTTTCAGTATTTGATCTATATGTGTATGTTTCTAGTTGTATTTACTATTTACTTCACTAATTTATTGAATATTTCAGAAATTAACTTGTAACTTAATTAAATTAGGAGAAGTAAAGCAAGATACTGCAGTAGGGTTTCTTAGATTAAGAAATTTTCACATTCCCTAGTTGTTGCCCCATTGGGTCACCTAGGGCAACAATTTCCTAGGAATCTAGCCAGAGGAAAACTTATATCTCCTAGAGGCAACTGCTTTGTTGGGTGCCCTCAATCTCCTGAGAACTTGGGCCAATTTTGATGACAGAATCTCTGGATACCTCAAGCCCTAGCTCTAGGATCAAGTTTTGCGCAGGTGTTCCCAATGCTAGAACCTAGTAGGATCAATTTGACCTATCGAAGTAAAAAATGATGCAGGAGCATCAAGTTAAATTTTCATTATTCAATTGTGTAATTAAGGGGGTGAGATATTTTAATTATTTTATTAATTAATTTTCTCATTTTTAATAAATTAGCAGAGAAATTATAAATGTGAGGATTATTGTAAATATTCCTTAAATAATTAAGGATATGAGTGGAGTTGAATTAGGTAGATAATCTAGGGATTAGGAATTCCATAAACGAGACTTAGTTGAGTCCAAGAAAATATAAATCTAAATTAGATTTTAAGTTGAGATTTGTGTAGAGGAAATTATGGAGTGGAATAAATTCATATTTATGTATAAATATGTAACTTGTGAGAGTGTGAAAGGGCACAGAGACAAGCGAGGAATTGAGGAAGTGAGGAATACAGAGAGAGTAAGAGAAGTGGTTTGAAGGGCCGAGAGCCAAGAGGCCGCCCATTGTAATATTTGGCCGAAGAGTGTTTATGTTTTAATATCAATATTTTTTTTTTGTATGGCTCTCTTTCCCTTTATGTATATCTTGCACAACATCAATTGTTTTTTTTAATGAAGAATTAGATGAGATTTTTAAGCAAGAAGGTAGCACTCATGTTTTTATATGCTAGGATCTAAATTAACCTAGTATCCTGGCATCATTTGGTATCAGAGTCGGAAGTGTGTGCAGTGTAAAGACAGTTGGGAACAAAATAATGGAATGTTAAGATACTTGTTTTCATGAAGCTCTGTGATCATGTATTTGGCACAACATTTTGAGATATTTATCATCGAATTGTAATTTGGTGACAGTCGAGTCTTGGTGAAAGTCGATGGTAAGAGAGTCGGTATGTTGGGATCGACGTAGCCTCTCCACCATTATATGGTTGCTGTGTGTTGTCATAACATCTAAAGAACCAAGCTTCAAAGCCGATCTCGAGCTTGGAAAGCGATCTGTCATGTGGAGCCGACGATGTAGTGTGCATAAAGTTCATCCAATTGTCATATTAGTTGCACGAAGAAGTTTCTAATCTAGCTCTAGTGGATTGGAGTGCGATTGAGCCATCTCAACACAACATGAAAATTCACACAACGTGAAGGCAAAAGCCCAATATTTGATATCAAAGATACCGTCTAAAGAAGATGCAGTGTTCTATGATGGAGCGATTCTCTAGAGGCCAAATGGAGGGGTTTATATATGTGTTATGTCAGTACAGAGGGGTTCTATAAGCATCCTCCATTTCCAGCGATGTGATTCACAGGCAAATGGTATGAAGCCAACTTCTAGAAGATCGAAGATTAGAAGCCTGCGTGGAGATCAAGCTGCGTAGAGGACGTGGAGGCCGAGTTTGGGGAGCTCGTGCTCATTGTTGATGACCACAACGTTAACATATGATATGAAATCATAAGTCTGCGTGCATTTTTGTGAAGGCAACATCACAGGTATGATACAGTAAGTAAGACAAGATGGTGGCTGGGTATGGCCTTTACATGCGTACAACGATTATAGGTCGAACTCATTGTTCGTTATTGTTGCTCAGGGTGGAAATGATTTTTGTGAAGTTGCTACAGACATAAAACCAGCAGGTGCACTATTAACTAAGAGGGACATGAGCCGCGTGGAATTTTTCACTGCATATATGCCACAGTTGACGGGTGATGGGTGAATAGCATTGTTTCATTTGCAAATCGGGTAGCGTAAGAGCCACAGTCGATTTCCAACGAGAACGAGGACAGGTTGTGAGCAAACCTGGTGCTATTAAAGCATCTAAAAAGTTGAAGTAGAGATATATGTTCTTACAAAGGATGAAGGAGGTCACCATATAGCCTTTTTCTCAAATTACTGGGCACAATTCTATCTTAGAACAACATATGTGATTGGTAAGGTAGAACTACGAGAGAATGTCAAAATGGAAATGCTCAGTGATAATGTCACTGCAATATTTGAACTTAGAACACCTGTACATGTTGAATCGGGATAACGCTTTGCTCGAAAGGAAGGAGGAAGGACTGTTGGTACAGTGTTTTCTAGGAAGAGGAGACAAAAGATATGGAGGGTTGACCAGCGAAATATCAGTTTGAATAGTTGGCGAAGATCAAGAGAGAGGAGCGAAGTAACAGTGTATAGGAGCCATTAGATCATATAGATCAATGGACAAGACTTGCAGAAATAAAAGGCCAGAATTTATTCGTAGGATCATAAGTCAACAAATGTATGGATCGGAAGGAACCACGTAGAGTGGTTTAGTAAGTGGTAAGAAATCAAACCACTTTTGAACACTGAATGGTAATTCTTGAACAAGTGTGATAAAACATAGAGGCGACACTTAGCAGAGTCAAATAGCCCATTTCACGTGCCTTCAACAAATTAAGGGTCGTGCTTGTTGGAGTGTAGTAAAGCAATGGCAGTTGGATGTACAATGATTGAAAACAAAGATGAAATGGGTATTTTTGAAATATAATGTGGCCATATTTGTGTTGTTGGCATCTTTGGGTTGTTATCCAAATTCGAATTATTAAATGGATTGCCATAATTATATTATTTTGTCTCTAAAATTCAATTCGATATTAATGGGCGGAAATATATATGAGGAGTCATATATACGGATCAAATAAAGAGGATATAAAATTATGGTTTAGAAACATAATTTTTGATAAAGGATTTTAATTCTGATTAAATAATTCTACTGTTTGGATTTTTATAACCATGATTTAAAAAGAGAGGAAATGTTCGATTGAAGTATGAGATGAACAAGATTTCGAATGAGAATTTGGGTGATATGCATAATTAAAATATATATGCATAATGTGGATTCTTCGCAGTTTTGTAAGTCATTTTGGACCAAAGCTTGTAGTCGGAATGGGAAAATTCTTTTGATTGTGTTTTAAGATTATAAACACAATTTATTGATATTGAAGAATCTTTGTTTTACCATCATGTGGCGGCATCTAAGAGGTGTTATTCAGAATGAAGGTGATGTACAAGTTGTACATTATTCATCGAAGAAATTAGAAACATGTTCTCTGTACACAGGTGAAGAGATGTGAATTGATTTTGTATGGTGCATAAAAGTGCAGGGAAATGTTTGCATTAAGATGACGAGCTTATGGGCATGCGAGTATTTATAGTGACAAAGAAGACACAAAAGAGGGGAAACCAAAGAATTAATATTGTAGAGAGAAAGGTTTACTAATAACCTTAACAAGAGCATGAGGTATGATAATTCAGGAAGGTATTTTTGAACATTGAAGATTGAATGGTTTATTTATTTTCACCTTAAAATAAATCTTGAAAAACCTGAATTGCATTTCGACTAAAGACTTTAGTATCATGTGAAATGATAATGGAAAACTGATGATTTGTCATAAGAATGAAGTATGAAAGAGAGTGAAGATTTTACATCCTAAAGATGTATTAGGGGTGTATGTTTGTTGGAGGATTGTATAACTTGAATTAAGTCAAAATATCCACTATCATTATTATTGGGGAAAAGCTTGAAGTCAAAACAGATGTTAGAGTCAAATGAAAGTTTGGATAGTTTGAGTTAAGATTGAGTATTTTTCATCCAAGATGAAGAATAGGTGTAAGTCTGAAATCAAAGAGTCGTAAGCTAAGTAAAAAGTCTGAATGTAATGGGGTGCATGATTGGCAGAGCCTAACAGCCAAAGAATTGGTCATTGTAACACATGAGTTACTAAAGTGTTGTTTGCAGCAAAGTGAAGCAAGAGGGTTGCCAGAGATTGGTTCCAAGACAGAGAACCAAGAGAAGCCAAGCGCAGGAGGAACACTTGCATTTTTGATGAATGGAAAGTGTGAAGGATTGGTGAAAGGAGGATTGAATGAAATCCAAAACTGAACAGACGAAGTTCACCAAGGAGGGGAAGATGAATGTTTATAGTCATTTCTAAAGATCTGATGAAGACCACAACAGAGGGAAGAAGAAGGAAATTGCCAAGGTAAGTGGCATATGTGATTAGTTGACAGATGAAGATTATGAGCGGGAAAAGGCTGAGATAAAATTTCCCCTTGAATTGTTAATGAAATTGTTGCAAAGAAATGTGAAAGACCAGACACATGGTTGGACCATGAGAAAGAAGGTAAAGTGGCAGAGACTACATGCAAAGAGGAAAAAGAAGGTAAACATACAGTTAAAAAATAGCTGAGGAAGCTCGAGTAGATGTTGAGTTGTGAAGAACTCAGAGAGGCTGAGTTAAAAATGGATGTTTCCATTTGTGGCCCAGAACAGGGTGAAATTCTGGGTGAAGAGATCAATGAGGAAGATCTGATGAACTATTGGGATAGTTTAGAAGAGTCTGAAGATGTGTTGGCAAGATAAGAAGATGAGGCTATGAAGCCTTGCATTTTTAAATCTCACATTCTATGTATATTTTCAGGATGTGCGAGAGATGGTGAGCAGTCTGATGGAACTGTCACAGAGAAGCATGAAACTCTTGAGGTGGAGTCTGATGGAGAATGCCTTTCAAAGGAGGAAGGTATTGATTTGTTACAACAGGAAGAAATCATAAATGAATTCTTGTTTGGGGTAAGACAACAAGTTGAAACTGTTATGGAGCAGAAGCATAATGGAAATGCCAAAGAGATATTCCAAGGAGGTAAACAAATGTATTTGTTTAATGAAATTGCTGACAGAATTTTGCAGTGTGATGAAACAGAAAACAGGATAACCCAGGAAGATTTCCAGAAGAAGGATGAAGCTAGGAATGATGGTTGTGATGAAGTGCTGAAAAGATTTCACCTGGAAATTGAGTACTTGGAGAGATGGCTTAAGGAACCCGAGGGAGAAGTGAAACTTGCAGAACCTGATCCAAAAGAAATTACAGTTACTATACATGATAGAGATGAAATGTTTTTAACATTTATGGAGTTGAATAAATGTTGTAACTTTTCAAATAATAATATAACTATAGGTATAGAAACCTAAATTAATAGATATGATGTCGAAATCAGAGAAATCGAGCAGAAATTATTTGGCATTGAGATGGAAGATCAGAAGCAACAAGAAAGTTATATCCGTAGAGACATAAAGGAGACAAAAATATTGATCTAGCGGGATGGAGATGGAAGAAGTCAGTATTTCAAAACATGATCTATTGAAGTCCAGAAATTCGATGGTGGGGGATTGGTGCTTGAAGCATCAAAAGAGATTGAAAGGTCTTATCTTTTTAAAACTAATAGTTTGTTGGTGAATACAGGTACAGAACTGGACGAGAGAGTTGTTACTATAAAAGCAATCAAAGACTATAGTTGTAATCAAGAAAGAGTTCTTGATTATTCTCCATTGCAGGAAGTTGAGAGTTCAGCTCAGTTGGAGATGAAAGAATTCTACAAAGAGGTATTACTCCGAGGAATTGGTGAAATGAAGTGTTGGAATAACCGATGGAATCTGATTGACAGAGTGGGTGATGAGTTACCAGATCGAATTGATACTTCAAAGGACCAGCGACAGAACAGAGTGTGTAATCCTGGAGGGAGCAAGTCATCAGAACTTGTGGTTGTCGCATTTTTATAGAAAAGCGACGGACCTCATAGACAGGAGTCTATGGAAACTTCTCTACATGGGGAGTTTGATGTAGGAGCATCAAGTTAAATTTTCATTATTAAATTGTGTAATAAAGGGGGTGAGATATTCTAGTTATTTTATTAATTAATTCGCTCATTTTTAATAAATTAGGAGAGAAATTATAAATGTGAGGATTATTGTAAATATTCCTTAAATAATTAAGGATATGAGTGGAGTTGAATTAGGTATATAATCTAGGGATTAGGAATTCCATAGACGAGACTTAGTTGAGTCCAAGAAAAGATAAATCTAAATTAGATTTTTAGTTGAGATTTGTGTGGAGGAAATTATGGAGTGGAATAAATTCATATTTATGTATAAATATGTAACTTGTGAGAGTGTGAAAAGGTACAGAGACAAGCGAGGAATTGAGGAAGTGAGAAATACAGAGAAAGTAAGAGAAGTGGTTTGAAGGGCCGAGAGCCAAGAGGCTGCCCATTGTAATATTCGGCCGAAAAGTTTTTATGTTTTAATATCAATATTTTTTTGTTGTATGGCTCTCTTTCCCTTTATGTATATCTTGCACAACATCAATTTTTTTGTTTAATGAAGAATTAGATGAGATTTTTAAGCAAGAAGGTAGCACTCATGTTTTAATATGCTAGGATCTGAATTAACCCAGTATCCTAGCATCAAAAACTCTTGCCTGATCCTTTCCCCTCACCTTTTCTAGGATAGGAACATCATTGGTTGCTAAATTCCATCCCCAAACCTGGGTTGGGTCCACTTGGCCCCATGTGGTCCCATTTTGTGTCCAAGGCATTTCATCAAGGACCATTTGGGAATCCAAGTTCCCAAAGGATTTTAGGGAGTGAGAAATTTCTTCATAAGTCTTATTCTTCTACCTCAACCCTTCAATCCCCCTACTCTCTCCCTAGAAGATCAATTCCCTTGCTTAAAAATAAAGCAAGTCCCACTCTTTATTTTATCTTAGGGAAAGGGTTTATAGGGTCACCTCTCGCCTATTCCTTGACCTATACTCTACAAGTAACTTCCTAAACTACCGGGACTCCTCCCATTGGTGAAATTTCGTGAAGAGAAAGGAGCCTTAACTGTGGTGACAATGGGATAAGCCTCCATCATTTCCCTTGTCCTAGCAGTTGCCCTCTTAGGAACCCCTTTTAGGTCCACTACTATTTTGAGTGGTAACAAGTCATTCATAATTCCATTTGTGAACAACTCTTTGGTATTCCAACCTTTTCCATACTACGGCTCCAATATGAGAAGTCTATGGTTATGGAGGTTGCCCTTCTTCTCACTCAATAAATCTTGTACAATATAGTGAAATAGGGCTAGTTGGTTGGCCCACTTGAATGTTACATTATTCCTTCAAAGTCTGCACATCCTTAGGCCCTATAAACCTTCATTTCTACCAATTTTGTTGTCCTTCACAAGAACAAGAGTTAGGGCTCTTCTTTGACAGTAACCTAACAACCCTCCAACTGTACTTGGACTATCATCAATCTGCCCAACCACAGTGAATTACTTTTACTGATCTAGGGCCCACAATATTGTCTTCATCTAGGGATCTTCAAATCTGCCACCTAACAATGGTTTGATTCTTCTCAAGATCATTGTTCTTGTGTATCGAAAATTTGATCTTTGTTGTCCAATCTATGAACAAATATTAACTACTCCTCTTATCATTCTTTTAACAATCTGTAGATGACTGAACTAGTGTCACAAATAAGCCACTAACAGTCCATTGACTAATTTTTTATTGGTTTCTTCAGATATTTGTCTAAAACTGTATGGAAAGTCCACCAAAATCAACTCCTCTTCATGTCAAACCATTCTTCAAATGGCACATTTCTTCTGCATGCTCAATCTTCTACTCAGGTTCCACCCTCCTTTGGATTTGTTGTCTCCACACCTACTAAATCTACAAACCATATTCCAGATCTGCGATCTATATTGTAGAAATAAACATCACTCTAAGGGTCACAACCCGTCTTCTTCTACGCAAATTTGTCACAGTCTTAAGGGCATACATTATGAGCTAAACATGCTAGGAAACTGTCCTAACTAGGGCATTATACTTATGTACTTCTAATTTTTGTAGAACAAACCCTATCCACACATAGAAAAAACATGACTCTTGCCTTCATAAGAGACTCGACCTAGCTCATATGGATCCATAGATTCTGGGCATTTCTTTGACTGAATCTTGAAATGAAATTTAGATCTCACTGTCGACCCTCAAACTAGGGTTAACTCAATCAATATTACGCTTGCGTCTACTTCTGTTCTGGCTCTAAATTACAGTGCAAGCCCTCCTCCATTTATGTTGGTCTTTATCATAGACCTTGCGGCCTACTAACCACCACAAGGAAATATGGTATCAACCCTCTCTTCTATTTCATGTAGAAAATATAACCAACGGGATTTAATCTGATCTTTTAATGTACTAAAACAAGATATTGAATCCTTCCTACAATTTGTGGAAACAAAACACGATCACACAATCACATATAAGTAAGAGAAAGAAATTATCAATCTCACAACACAAGATGTATTTGGGGAAAGAAACTGCTCAAAACCCTCTATCTCTATTTTGTATTAAGTCAAGGACTCATGAAACAATACAATGCTTAATCTCTCTTGAGATTCTCCAGCACTTTGCCAATTGTCTCTTGCTGATCTATGCAAAATCAGTCTAGTACTTAGCCAGTTATCAGCCTTCCTTCAGCATGCCTTCCTCATGCAATTCCTATGGAATTATATCCCTATTAATTAGGAAAATCAACCTTCCTTGATTGCGCAATCCATCATGGCATCCCAATGACTTTATAATTTCACATGGGCAATTTTCTATAAACACAACTGATAGCTATGTTCCTCTGAACTGTGTTACAATAAGGATCAAGGGCCTTTTTATTATTTAAAATAAGAGAAAACCATAAACAACCAAAACCCTAACTCGAGGAGATGTAACACCAGGATTTTATAGGCCCCTTTGGGGTTAGTTGGGCAGCCAACTTCCCGAGGTTGTAACTTAGTCATATGATCTTTGTTTCATGCACATGATACCTCGTTAGAAAGATCTCTCTGAGGACTACAACTACTAATGCGATTTCTATGAAATCATCAAATATTTAATGCCCAAAAAATGTCGTTTGGGGCCTCAAAATGGCTCTGGAAGTTCAGGACCCGAAAAAATGACAAAAATAGTAAATTGTGCTATAATTAAGGAAACCAAAAAATTGAAAGAGACAATGCCGAGGGCCCAAGTGGAATAGGCAGGTGGCCACCAATATCCACCTCGATCACCTTAACATGAATTTCTTGAGCTAACTTAGTCAACATGACTTAGTTAACTGACACAAGTTGTTATGAGATGAAATTAAAATTTATTGTCCAATTTATTTAAGGGAAAAATAAATTAGACGCCTCACATTCCTCACTCCTGGTCCATCAAAATTTTTCACCAGTGTGGGTGCATTTTTTTTTGTCCTTTCTAGTTTCCAATTTCACTATTTCTTGTTGCAAATTTCAACACTCCCTCTCAACAAGAAAGGAATTCAATCTATCCCCATCTGGTACCTTTGTAATGTTCTGCATGCAAAACTTCTCTAGGGTTGTTTGCACCTGCAAATCCTGAAACCGAATAGCCTCCGAACAACTGAATCAGTATAATTCATCTGTCATCAGAGTCTTCTGACTGCTACTAGCTACTACACCTATCTAGTATTGGATTCTCTGCATTGCTGCTGACATCTGCATCTGTGACCTTTGAACTGTTGCCAACTCTGATTTGCGCTGTAGTATCTGACATCTGTCACTCTGATTTTTTTCTTGCTAACATCTTACTGCATCAATCTAACTGATCCTTCCTACTACTATTGTACTGTGGGCTCCTCGTAGCCAGGTTTGATCCATGAGACAAGTCATCTCAATGGACCTTGCCCAAATTTCTTACCTTGGGATTATGTCTACACATCACCCCACCTTACACCTCGAAATATAGTTGCTCCCTCTTCCCATCTGGGTCGAAATTCCCCCTCATAGAGGTCTTTGCTTCAGTGGACACTTCCACTTAGTCTAATACTCTCTGCTTCTCTAATTGTGGAAGCTACTCCACAACATTCTCAGACTACTTCTGAGGCTGCATGTTGAGAGGTAATTTGTGCTCCCTCTAAAACACCAAGTCTCTAACTTCTGATTTTCTCCTCAAAGCTTTGCATGCATCTGGTACCTCAAGTTCATATAGGTTCTTGAATCGTGCACATCGTAATTGTCCTAACTTTACAATTAAAAAAAAAAAAGAGTTGATTTTAAATCGACGATATCTCCCTCATCCGAGCTCTGATTCAACCGATTTTTCTTTTCCCATTTGGGTAGTTTTTTGCAAGGAATCCAAATATTCTATTTTTTTTTTTTTTTTTTACACCCAAAATTTCATATATGTTGGGTTTGTGTTATATTATTTCCACGACTAGTCACGCGCGGGGTGCAACATATGGGGGGGTCACAGGGGGGGCGGTAGCCCCCCCTGTCAGGGTCCGGGGCAGCGCCCCAGAAATTTTTTTTTTGGTCCTTATTTTATGGTGGGTGGAACCGCCCATGCTTTTGTGCATGGGTTTGCACATGGTTTTGGGGCATGATGGTTTTCGGCCCCTAGTATTTTGTAGATCCGGTCAAGGGAACTAAGGTTATGTTCTAATCCAGGTTTAATGGATTGGTGTTTATGTATGCTTCGGCATGTATATATATGTGTTGTAACACTAAAAGGAATATAAATGAAAAATCAAGCTAGTCATCCCGATTTGGGATCCAGGGGAAAATCCCTGTGTATATTTGTTTTATGTTTTATGCTCTCACTATTGTTTATTTTTAAGATTCATTTGCAGCTAATTTCTGTACAGGGTTAAAACCTAAAATATATTCTCTGCAAACTCGCCGCCCAAAAAATTCCTGCTATGATACCATGTAGAAAATCTAACCAACAAGATTCAATCTGATCTTGTAATCTACTAAAACATGATATTGAATCTTTCCTACAATTTGCGGAAACAAAAAACGATCACACAATCACATATAAGTAAGAGAAAGAAATTATCAATCGCACAACACATAATGCATTAAGGGAAAGAAGCTGATCAAAACCCCTCTATCTCTATTGTGTATTAAGTCAAGGAATCATGAAATAATACAATGCTTAATCTCTCATGAGATTCTCCAACACTCTGTCAATTGTATCCCGCTGATCTAGGAAAACTCGGTCTAGTACTTAGCCAATTCTCGTCCTTACTTCAACCTGCCTTCCTCATGAAATTCCTAGGGAATTAACTCCCTATTAATTAGGAAAATCAATCTTCCTTTATTGAACAATCCATCATTGCATCCCAATGACTCTATAATTACACATGGGAAATTTTCTCTAAATACAATTGATAGTTATGTTCCCTTTAACCTCTATCTCAACTGGGTATTCCTCGAAACTGACATGCATGAAACTATTAATAGTGAATTATCAGTTATCTGATTGATCAATCATTGTGAATTAAATATAATTTAATTCACTCGACCTCTCACTAGCTCATCACTCAGTTAGAACTAGTTACACTGATTTTAACTCATTTAATTGAGTTAATTACACTTGCACCCCACTAATGCATCAACTGCAACTGGACCCTAAGAATATTATAATCCCTCTAGATGCCTCATATTAGACCCTCAACTCAAATTTCTTGAGCCAACTCAGTCATCATGACTTAATTAAATGACACAAGTTGTTATGAGATGAAATTACAATTTATTGTCAAATTTATTTAAGGGAAAAATAAATTAGACGCCTCACATTCCTCACTCCTGGTGCATCAAAATTCATCACCAGTGTGGGTGCATTTTTTTTTTGTCCTTTCTGATTTCCAATCTCACAGTTTCTTTTTGCAAATTTTAACATTTCAGAATTTGATGCAGCCTTCACACAAAGACACCATTGAAATCACATGCCTATATTCTCATGTGCAACCTCTCTTAAGCTCGATCTGTGAGAAGAGAACCAACAATATGACATCCTACTTCCTAGCTTGAACCGGCCATTAAGGTATGCAACATTCTTCTGAACCCTCACATGATGATCTTGCTCTTGGATGATGATCATGATCTCCCTTTAGCAACCCTTACTCGGACCTCATACTTGACCTACTTTAGGAATACATCTCTCTTCGCCCCTTTGATCAAATGAGCTCCTTCTCACTTGATGTTCTTTCCTTCATCCTAAGGCCTCCTTATATAGTTTCTCCTAGACCTCTTAGGAACCCTCTAGAACTTATGGGTTTTATCCACTTAGACCTTAGGAAATATTAATTTTCCTTTTTAAGTTTCTTTTGATTTTAAACTCCATCTTGGGTCGAAAATCCCTTTGCTTGGCTTCTTTGCCCACAAAGCCTTTTGTAATTAAACTCACACAAACCCATCTAAATAGGCTTGTGGAGTACCTCCCAAGCTACAAAATTCAACAACATATTCTAGTTTTAGTAACCGTAACTTGGTCAAGCTCTTGTAGTCAAGCAAGGGCTTGGTCGAGTTCTGAAGTTTCTAATTAAGTAAGGGTAGTTGTGAGGGCATGATAACTAGGGAGGGTCAGGGCATGCAAAAGAATGAAAATGCATGCTAACACATGTCAGACAATGTCAATGCATGTTGAAGAGTGTTAGTGAGTTCCGGGTCATATCAAGGGATAACTACGTCAAAATGCATGGAAATGAACGAATAAGAGTGTGTGCCAGGGAGTGTCAGTGAATTCAAGTGTGATAAGGATGAAGTGTGTTACCTGGAGAAGTTCAGAATAGGGTTTACAGGAGGCAAGCCTATGGTTGTTATACGGGGCTCAAGATAGCACTAGTTTTAGACAAAGGGAGACCACTTTGTGCTAGGCACAACATTGTTTTTCCTTTAGCTATTTTTTTTATATGAGACGTGGCACACTTTGGCTACATGCTCATGTTTTAAACTATTCTATAAAAATGCATATTGTGCATTGTTATGTATAAGTTTTGGGGCACTCAGCTTGTGTCGGCTTATATCTTGTGTGCCTTGTACAACTTGAGGTTCTTGCAAACTCTCAGTTAATGTTCTACTATTTATATGAACTGAACAAACATGTGAATTATTGCTGGTGTAAGCTATGTTGCTTAGTTGTTTTATGGCCATGGTTAGATCATGTGATCCTTGTCTTGGTAAGTAGTTAAGTGGTGACAAGTTGAGCTTGGACATGAGTAGCATAAGATGAGTTATAGGCAGTTCTTAGGTTAACAAGGCACAATCTACTTGTAGTAGGTGCTATTGTTCAAGTTGTTGTGGTTGAAGCAGGCCAATATTGTCACATGAACTGCAGTAGCTAAGGACTTGATTGGGCTCCCAAGTCATGAAAAATTGTAAATGCTAGATGTGAGGACATGA
The DNA here is from genome assembly GCA_034641835.2 of Pinus albicaulis. NCBI lineage: Eukaryota > Viridiplantae > Streptophyta > Pinopsida > Pinales > Pinaceae > Pinus > Pinus albicaulis. The sequence continues at coordinate 760,203,455 of CM076573.1, read as the reverse complement.
GTGCCAAGGCGTGCTAGGGAATGCTAAGATGTACTAGATAGTGCAAATACATGTCAAACATGATAAGATGTGTGAAGTGATAAGGCAATATGCCAAGATGTGCAAGGGTGTGTCAATGCATGCTTGGGACTGTCAAAGAAAAAAAAGGGAGAAAAAAGTTAAACTACAAGGAAATGAACACATAAGAGGGTTAATAAGTCATTAGTTTACCTTTTCCAAGATAGGCATGCTAGGCACACCAACACTAGGTGGAAATAGGTGCTAAGTTCAAAGTCTTAGTGCATTCTAAGTGCCAAGTATTCCTTTGTTGCTTCTCATCTACTTTCCAACAATTGATCATCTCAAATAAATTTAATATTAAACCATGCCAAATCATACCAAGGCATCTCAACGTATTCCATACATGCTAATAGTTTCCAAGCGCCAACACGTGTCAAGCACCAATATGTGTCAGAGAGTGTTATGCATGTTATGAAGTGGAAGGGAATGTTGAAGAGTGCTAAGGTGTGCTAGAGGGTGATAATGCATGTTGACGAGTGTTAAGGAGTACTAGGATAAAACATTAAGGGAGCAGTAGGTAAAAATTCATGGAAGTTAATGAATATGAGGAACATGTGCCAGAGACTAGCGTTAATGAGTGCTAGCTGTCATGCCAAGAAGGGAGTGATAAGGTATGCTAAGCATTGGTAAGGCATGCTAGGGAATATCAAGGCATGCCAAGAATTCCCAAAGTGTGCTTGGTAGTTCCAAGGTGTTATAATTATATCATGTGCCAATGAATAGTGCCAAGATATGCCAATACACACCAAGTGCTAAGGATGCGTAGGGTGCTAGGGTATATTAATATGTGTCAAGGAAACAAAAGGAAGAACCAATAAGAGGGTTAATAAGTCAGGAATTTATCTTTTTGAAAAGGGGCATGCTAGGCACACTAATAATAGGTCCCAATACATGCCAAGCGGCATTGTGTGCTAAGTGCTAATGCATGTCAATGCATTCAACCAAGGTGTTCCAGGGCATGCTAGGGACTACATGCAGCATGCCAACACATGCTAGGAGAGTTCCATGTTGTGCTAGCGCATGCCACCATGTGCTTGGGCATCAATGTCATCACAAGATGTTCTAGGTACAAATATGTTCCAAGACATGCGGGGTGCTAAGAAATGTTAGTGTCTGCCAAAGCATTAATAGAATTGTGAGAGCTTGATTATGTATTAAATAATATATTTCCTACACAAAATAGTGGAACTTTATCTAAAGGGAATTTTCTAGATAATAAAATTAATAGATATGAATCATGTGTTGACTCATAGGAAATCTCTATTCAAATTACTTGAGGGAAATGACACACACTAATTACTTCTTAAAAAATTGACTGACTCTAACCACTATGGCCTTGGACATATTATAAAAAATACTCCACAATAATGGCCTTAAATCGTTATCTTTTGACAAAAAATACATTAACAGGCACATAGCGTCATCAAAAACTCATTGGAATGATCAACGATGACGAACATTTTTTGACCATCACCAAAAGTAACAAAAAGAGCATTGGTGAGGGTCATTAAAAGTTCGTCACTAGAAGTGTCACCAAAGAGAGAATTAGTGATGGGCCTTTAACGACCCTCACCAAACGTGTCATTGAAAATGGCTTTAGTGGCAGACCTTAAAGGACCATCAATATATACACTTACAGTGACGTTTTTTAAAGGACCATCACCATATGTGACATTGGTGACAGACCTTAAAGGTTCGTCACAAGCATGACCCTCATCAATGTGCTTTTTTCTTGTAGTGCGTGATGATATTTCTTTTTTTACTTTCTCCTTTTTTTTATGTTTTTCTCTTCTTTTTATGTACATTTTTTTTTTCTCTGGACCTTTGGGTCTATATTTGTCATTCTTTAGGAATTTTATTTTGACTTATCTAAGCCACTCGTGGATCTAGGAAGATCCAGGTAGAATGAAAACTTGTGAGTGTGTGTATAAAAAATGTATTCTCCTTCTATATTGAATGAAATTATGGATTCATCCTTCTATATATATGATCTTATGCAAGCCAAGCACACCCATAGGTCACTTTTTAATTAAATCCCTCGGTTGTTTATTCATAAACAAAAATAATTTTTTTGAAAAAAATACAATTATACCTGTAATGGAATAGATAGAAAAACTAGGAGTAAGGAATGATAATGGTTTTAAGCCAAAATTGGATGTTTTAATTGCAAAAATATTGTCATAGGAGGAACCCATCACCTTGTTCATTGATTTAGCACAAATGCGACCTACAAAACCGTATGAGAATTAGTAGGCACCTTGTGCCATCCTCCCCTATCCACATCAACCCATTGATTAATGACTCCTACATATTGGATAGAGTGTCATTCGATGTTCACTAAAAAATGAGTTGTTACATTAATCCATATCTTAACACCATTGTTTTGCTTAGAATTCCTACGCCCTAAGGAGGAGGCGATCTTTCCCTAATGATTGATTTCTCCATCTAGATCCCTTTTGATCAAATAAAATGACACTAATTGAAATATAGTAGGACTTATTTGATTGGAGAGATGATTGAGTTCAATTGTGTTCCCTCTTCGGTTGGCTAAATCACTCATTGTTTTGATAATCAACAATAAACCTCCAAATGCTATCATAGTCCTTGAATTTCTTTCCTTTATGACATAGAGACTATACCATTATGAATAAACTTCATAGAAATTATTCAAAATGTTTAGAAGTCCCTATACATAATAAAAAAACATTTAATGGGGTACTTTAATTTAAAAAAAAAAATATTAATTTGTTAGAAAGGAATAATGAATATACTTCTTAAAAAGTTATTTGTATTTTAAAAAAAATGTACACATTAATTAATTATTTTTATACTTTAAATTTTTTAAATAAAACTACATTAGCAATTGAAATTATTAATACTATTATTTAATACAAAATATTATGAGAATATACCCTGATGGGGTTGTTAAGACATGACTTCAATGTGTCCAAGATTTGATGCATCCTCCCATATCTACCCCCTGTTCGTGCCACCATCTTAATGTGCATTTAATCATGTATGTGTGAATCAAGAATGATTTAGTATGTTTCTCTTCCTTCGCTATTTTCTTGGGCTCTGTCTCATCCTGCTATTGCCCTTGCTCTCCATGCACCTGAACTCTCATATGGTTACTTAGGCAAGTTTCTTCTCATCTTCTTTGCTGATTTCCCTCCCTCCCCTCTCAGACTTTTTGAATGATAATGTCTTGTCCTAAGCATGTCATCAGTGTACCATGTTTAGTAAGTTATCATTGGCTCTCTCTTTCATGGTTATCTTATGCAATTCCCCCCCAATCTCTATCCTAGTCCTTATGATGTCTTGTTACCTTTGGAAACCTTGAATCATCAACGAGCTTGTTTTCAATGTTGAAGTGGCGGTCGTGGCACTTTGAGGGGATCTTAAGCATACTTACAAGTAGAGTATTTAGCTTGTAGTTCTGTATTATAACATGCCTTCGGAAATTGAGGAAATCCATGTCATGCAGGAATAAATTCATCATGAAAAGAAGGTCAGTTTGGATTCAGACATCATGGTTGACATTGCATCTAGGGTCGCCAAAATCACTAAAATCACTATCTTCATATTATTTACTTGTACTGGCATGTAAAGTGGTTGCAAGGAAAAAAAATGGTTGATAGGAGATAGTGTTAGGTCATTATCATTCATAGGCTCAATGAACTCAAATATTATATTATTGACATGGAAGGGTGGTTATCCAGGCTCGAGATGGCTATGTCAACAAGCTCTCTAATTTCTCCTCCATGCAAGGATTTAGAACAACCCATCAACCTCGATACTTCATTGTTACCGTGTTGTCGAGGTTCCCTACATTTTCATTTAAGTTATTGCTCTTCCCTCTTGCCCTTGGCACTATTGATATGTTTTATCTTTAAGTATAAGTTTCTTTATTTTTCTTGTTGCCTCGAACTATGCAGTCCCGAAAGGTTGCCTATTATGTTTCTTATTATCAGTTTCCTCATGGTGGGATAGTAACTTCTTTTGGCATTTTCTAGTCTTGGACAATCCATTAAAGTTATTTTTTTTAGCTTTTGGCTCTATGCTTTACTGTCTTGGTTTGGTTTCCATAGTGCCAAGCCAAAGACACTTGTTTTAGCACATATGATGTAAATAGTTGATACCTCAATGCAAAGCTAATTTACAAAAAAAATTATTATAAAAATAGATAATAAAATAAACTACGCATTTATTAGTTTTTTTTTTTTAATAATAAAATTATTAATATAAATTGATAAAAAATATATTGGAAAAAAATATCCACATTAATTCATTAATTTTATATTTGGAAATTTTTAATAAAATTGCATATTATAAATAATTAATACAAATTGTTATAAAAATATATTATGGATGTAGAAAGAGGTAGCCCACACAAATATAATGAAACCTGCTCTTAATTTAAGCTTAATTTAATTATTGAATTTTTTAATATATTTTTAGATTAATTTTGTTTAAAATTTTATAGAAATTTATTAAAATTATATATTCTATATTTATTTTAAAAATAATTAAAATATATAATTTATTTATACATTTAAAAAACACAAATAATGAAAAACTCAAAAAAAAATATTAACGAATGAAAAAAAAACAAAACATCTGATAATTAAACTAAACCATTAACTTTATATTAAAAAAATCAAACAAAATAATATAAAATGTGCTTTCTTTCACATTCCAATTTTTATATTAAAAAATAAAACAAAGTAATATAAAATGTGCTTTCTTTTCACATTCCAATTTGCATGAAAAAAATATAGTCCTTTCTGGAACGTGCACAGTCTTGGGACGTTATTGTTTTTTTATTCGCGAAAATGAGGGAATGGAACTTTGATAGATCTTAATAGTGACACACAAGCGTTTTAAGAATTTGTTGATTTTTTGTGGGGCCATGGTTAGTGTGGTGATGTTTATTTATTTTAGATAAAGAAGATAAGATCATTATTATAATTTATTTTTTAATAATTTTAAAATTGTTTGAATAAAAAAATAAATAAAATTATAAGTATTTTATTAACCTAAATTAAGATGTGTAATATTTAATATTATTATTAGAAAAAATAAGTAAAATAAAAACTTGATTGTATAAATATTTTTTTTATAGTGTAATTAAACTTAAATTTCTGTAGAGTATAATAGGAGACTTAACAAAGGTTATGAAAGTTGTAGAATAAGGTTTAAGAAAGGTTATCTATAAGGTTATAATCTCATTTCCATTTTATTGGAAGACGATATTTCATGTCTTTTAATTGCGTTCCTCCATTATCCATGCTTAAGGAAATAATGCAAAGTATACGGAATATGGGAGGAGTTATACCTAGTCTCATGTGAAATAATGAGCTTTACTATTTGAATCGGTATTCGAATCGGTTCTGAAAAACTAGCCGGTCTGATCGGTTTGGAAGCAAAACTTATCTGAACTAGCCCTCCGGACCAGAAATGACTGGTTCGGTACCGAACTGGCCTGTTCCGTACTAGTCTGGTTCAGAGACCGGTTCCACCGGTTCACAAGCCTAGGCATTAAATTTTTTTTTTTCCTTATTTTTTTAAATTTTACTTTTAAATTTCTTTTTTAATTATTATTTTTCCTAGTTACTAACACTACCCTAGCACCCCCCCCTAAAGCTACTTGAACACCCCCACCCCCTCTATTTCACTCACACTATTCATTCGAGTCTCTTGCAATTCTTGAGTTGAGTTCGGTGAGGAGAATTTAGAGATTTTTTTGTAGGGTTGTTCTAAGGGAGATTTTATGCAGATTTGAAGAGCTAATTGGAGTCTTGCAGAGTTGTTGGGTTGGCAGATTTTCAAGATACTTCAAATTTTTTTTCCCCAAAATCTTTGGGTTTTCTTTAGTGGTTTTTGCAATTGGTGGAAGATTTTTTTTATTTTGTTGAGGTTGCTACATAGTTGATTTAAAAAGATTTTGGAGCTGATTTTCTCCAAAATTTTAGAGGGTAAATCAAGGGCCATGGGAATCAAGCCATAATCCCATTGTAGACTTGGATGCTACTCATTCTTCAGATGAGGATAAAGAGGATGATCAGGATGATGATTCTGATGATGATTAATGATTTGATCATTGATTTGTTGTAGTTGTAGCTTGTAGTATAATACTATGATCTATGATGTTATTTTGGACTATTAAGGCCTTTTAGAGCCTAGTTCTTGATGTTTGTAACATTTTTGGTTCAACGATGTTTTGAACTAAGTGCTATTTTGGTTGTATGCACTACTACTTGCTATATAATGAGAACTTTTGCATATTTGTGTATAAATGTTTTGGATTCATATGGATGCACATGAATATATTTGTTTTTTCTTTAAAATATGAATATTTTATGTGTTTTTGGTAAACCGGTTTTTTTTTTCCCCGATTTTTTTCCGGTTACGGTCCAGTTTTGACCGGTTCCCGGTCCACAAGGTTTTCTGGTTCGATGACTGGTTCAGTTCCAATAACATTGGTTGTTAAAGGTTATTTCTAGGCTCCAAGTGTAAATCAATTCATGTTGTCTTTAAATATGGCAAACAACTACACTCCTACACCTACCACCTTAAAAACATATAAATCATTAAAAATAATTGAAAATGTTTGTTAATTACGATAAATAAAAAATAACTTTTAAAATTTTATATAGAGATTATTAATTTTAAATTTTAAATTCTTTTTAATGATAATTACAATTTTATAATATTTTCTCCCAAAAAAAAGTATATACTTGTTATTCATTAATGAATTAAAGTATACATAAATAGTTTCAAAATTATAGAGAACCTTTCAAAAAATCTCTCAAAGGTTTAGCTCTTCTCTCACATGAGAAAGATCAACAACGAAGAACCAATTCACAAAGGTCATAATCCAAAACACAACCACTAACATCTAGAAAGGATGTATCACAAAAAATTCTATCAAGGAACCTTTAACGTACTCCTTATCTTCAAGAGCACCCATCGGAAGGTGAACCACTTCCTTGGAACAAAGGTATGCTTTCCCATTAAATTCTCTATGCACATGAGAAACAACCACTTCGTCATAAAATTATTGAAGCTATCAGACATTCAATTATCATGGAAACAACAATGCTCGACTCAACACATCCTCCCTATTGAACAATTTCATGACCGTTTGAGCATCTCTAAATAAATGAATATGATTTCTCCCTTTCTCCTTCACAAAAAACAAAATAAACCACTGAGTGAAAACCTTTGCAAAATTATATGAGCCTCGACCACTTCCTAGACATAGCTCAAACCAATGAACTCCATTCTCATAATATAAGCCCCCCACCCCACAATGATTATGGGATCCAGAGCTCGCCCCATCAAAAAGACTTCACCCACCAACATGCGGAATAACCAATCTTCTAAATATGTTAACCACTCTATTAACTTCATTTCCATGAAAATTAGACTTTATCTTCGAAATAATAAGAGTTTGTAATGGGAAATAGTCCTAAAAAATAACTTTGTTTCAATGGAGCCTCACGGTCCAAATAACCCATCTCGAAAATTCCTGAAGAGCTGATTTACCCATTTTTTAAAGCCAAATCTACAAACATCCCGCTGAAGATTCAATGCTACAAAAATGAGGAACATTCAATTCCTTCAAAATTCCAATCCAAATATTCACCAAAAACCAAACTACAAAAACAAATGATCAACTAATTCCCAATAGCCTCTACACAACACACACTAATTTGTACCTATCCAGACATGCTTTTGAATATTATCAAGAGTTAAAATTATACTAAACAAAGCAAGTTGTAATAAAAATATTATCTTGAGGGGACTCCCCCACTTCCAAGTAACCCTGAACCAGTGAAAATTCCCTGACCCCTCTTTAGACTCATCTAAAGCCAAATAGGTCAACTTTTCCAACATTGACCCATCCACACAATTCTTCCACCAAAAAGTGTATTTGGTCCATCTAATAGCTTGACTCCACCTTTCCTCAGCATACAACCAAATAGATCCATTCAACTACCAACTCCCCTTTCAATCCTAACGAACTTGCAGACTTCCAGTAATTTTCAAATTACCATCCCCTTAAAATGATAAATCTAATAAATGGTCAATACCTCTCATATTCAAAGTAATACTTAAATTATAATATATTCTATATCCCACCTTCTCATGCAACCAAGTATCCTAGCCCATATTATCCTTTTTTATCACCCAATTGCCAAGAGAGCCAATTTTTTATCGCTGGAATCGTCTGCATGAATGCATTCCACACATTGAAACCTTTGGACCATATAGGAGGATCACTGAACCATTCAAAACTTCCTGTCAAAATATACTTACTTCTGAAAAATCACCCCCCTCCCTGCCCAAAAACCTCTGTCAAACAAACTCATCTAGAGTGTTTTTGCTGCCAAGGCTAACGAAAAAAAGAAAATATTCTTTGGTCCCCATTTCCCTTACCTCTTGGAGTGAGCTAGCATATTCCATCGTGCAAGAGAAAAGCTTGATTTCCCACTACCTCTCTAAAGGAAGGAGAAACATAATCTTCTAATTTGGTCCAAAATCTTTTTAGGAACCTCAGGTAATGAGAGCGAATAAAATGCAATGCTTTCCAAAATAGACTTTAATAGAACTAGTCTACCCCAATAACAAATATTTGTTCTTTTTTATAATAATTATTACTTAAGTTAAAGTTGACTAATAATAATAATTTGTTTAAATTATTATGAAATTTTAAATTTCAATAAAATATTATTATTTTTTAATTTAAGATCATATATAAATCTTATTAATTATAATTTTAAATTATTATGAAATTTTATATTTCAATTTTTTTTTTTTTTTTAAACTGTTGTAATATGATTTTAATTAACAAAAAAAGGATTACATCATGATTAAGATGAGACCATTTGAAGAAAAGACGAAAAAAGGGGAGTGGATTTCTCCTCTACTATGACATGTAACAATGAATTATTTTCAATTGGTGGAGATAGTAGCATAAAAACTAAAGTGAAAACAACTATTTCCTCTTACATTCTAGCCACAAGGACTATACCAATACAAAACAATTAGTATTCCATTTCTAGTACAACAATTAGAGGTGTAACCAACGTGAATATCGTCGCTTCAAGCTAGAGCCATATCCAATTCTTTTGAACAACCATAATACCATGAATGCAAACACCAGAGATGGGATTTGTAAAAAAATAATCAACTATCAGGGTGTCATCAAGACTCCCAAAATATATAGGGTGCAACTACAAGCCACCTACAAACCAATTGGAAAAATGACTACCATGAACCAAACACGAACAACACTAACTTCCCATAAAGAACAAGTTCATACACCAGATTCTAAGTGTTGTAGAGAACCAAGTAATATCGTTGTTGGTGCATATTTCACTCACACTAAAACTGTAAGTATCCATGAATAACATAACAACCGCCACATACCCAATACAATCCAAGTTGTGAAATCCAAGAAATAAATCTCTATAGCACTAAAGCATAAATCCAAAAATGTCAACAAAAAACATGTGAGCTATGTTTCTAATCTTGGTCAAATGAGATAATGTTGAGGTCTTAAGTGTTATCTACTGGTGGATCAGTTGGATCTCCAAGAGGGTTAGTAAGATCACTAGAGGTTGAATTAGACACTAGAAAGATCTCCACCCTAACCAATCTAGAATCAACATTATCAAGACATAAATGTTGATTTCGTAACATACGTTTAATGTCCTCCAACCCATAAAATATATTATAATTCTCAACCTGTTTATCTTTAAAAATTATGTGCAATAGTGTATCCATGTGTTGATTCAAAGACAAAGAGTATAAGAAATAGAGTCTCATATTATGAAAGCTACCTATGTCTAGAACCCTTTTCACATCTGAAATAGTCACCTGTACCATATAATCAAAATGGTAGGAATCTTCCTGAGTTTCAACATCAAAAAAATTTCTAACTGTGTCATAGGAAAGTAGGGCCTAATTCGCTTGAAACGAACATTGCCCACATCGCCATCCTGCTCATTGTTCTCTGACAAGGAGGAATGATCATTGTAGCAAGAGAATAGTCAAAACAAGTACAAGATCCATGACCTATGAAACAAGAAATTGGATGGACCACCCACCCTTGAATCCATGATTTAAGTAACAACAAATCGCCCCCTCAACACCACACTGACGGACGAAATTCAAGAAATTTTCCTAATTTAGGATAGCACAAAGGCATAAAATACCAAAACCCCTAGAACCATTCCAAACAATGAAATATCCCAATGTCAAATTCTCAACAAGAACAATTCCTTCAATGACAACATAAAACGTCCTCCTCGAATTGAGATCCCAACTAATTAAAATGAATAACACTAACATAGATTGTAAGAAACCTCGGTACATTGATTTTAAGTATTCCCATACCATATACTAGATGAAAGACAACAAATTCATGGAGGAAAATGACACTTCATGAGGCAAAGAAGTTATCTTTCTAAATTCAAAGACACATTTAAACATCCAGGCGTAAATCCAAGTATAGTAGAACTACGACCCAAATACAACCCAAGAAAGCTCTTTTGAAATACAACATTATGGCATATAAAGAAATAGGCTTACTAAATTCAAAGACACCCTAGAATAGAAGTAGGATAACAATACATAGAAGCAGATGCTAAAAGAGGATACAAAAAACCTCACTACCCAAACCAAACAGAGTTGAAGGAATGGCTGCGAGCTCATGAAGAAACCTGAATGTTACAACATGCACAAGATGAACCAATTGTAGCAACGATAAGGTAGACCAAATGAAGGAGGCCGAGGACGAAACCTCGTCACCTCCTTAATCATAGTGCATGTACTCTCGCTACCCCATAACATTAACCTCAAGTTTATAGTGAATACACCTCCAATTCAATCTCCGATGCCTGGCACCAAAATTTTACCACGCCATAACAAAAAACATACACCTATAAAGTGGGCACACCTTATAACGAGGTTTCAATACCTAATGCATTAACACCCCCATCGAGGATCAATAAAAGTTATTATTATTCGAATTTGTAATTTAAAATAATATATAAACATTATGTTTAAAATTCATTTAAATATATTTAGATTTTTATAACTATTTTATTTTATTTTATTTAAAGGAATGAATTACTGTGTTGGTCTTGTACTTGCATGACATAGGTCAATTTCAACGGTGTAGTCCAACTTATAGACGAAATGACCTTTTTCACCATATTTTTTTTGTTACTTTTAATCAAAATCTGAGAGAGATTTTAAAAACTTGAGTTTAAATTGCTCAATCTATATAATTCGAGTGCCACTGGGGTTCTTCATGGTGTTGAATCCATTTATGCATTCAAAAATGCATTTTAAACAACAAAAATTCTTGAAATTGTATTTCTGTAATTTGGTGAATTCAGGTTAAGAATGTTATTTCGTTTATAAGTTAGACTATGGCCTACTACTATTATCTCTAAATGTCTATGTATCCCCCTTCCACAGGTACAAGTGAATATAGAGGATTTGAACGAAAAACCTCCTCACACATTAACAAATCATTTTTGGCTATCACTAATTAAAATGCCCAAAAAAATAATTTTGATAATAATTATTAATTAAATTAAACTTGACAAATAATAATAATAATAATAATAATAATTCATTGAGGTTATTTAAAAATCTATTTTTAAATAATCTCAAAGGTTATTATTTGAATTTTATATTTAAAATATCAAAACTAAAATGTCATTAAATTTTCTCTTTATTATATAGTTAAAATTTTTAATTATATATTTGCATATCCTATCAAATAAATATTAAAATAATTCAAAATAAATAACAATATTATCCAAACTAAATTATTATTAAATTATTTTTTTAGACAAGGAACTAAGCAACCTCCCCTGATATATGCAACAATCCAAACTATTATTAATTTTTTTTTTTTTAAGACAGGGAACTAAGAAACCTCTCTCCGCTCATGACTACACAAAGACCTAGGCGTCAAGAGACTAGAAAGATCGAGATCCCAAACTCTAACAAGACGTCTATCCCTCTAGCTTGGTCATGACGGGCCATAAACAACCCTACCCCGCAGGTTTTGAATCAGTGACCTCCCAAAATAAATCAAAAGCTCTTAACCATTAAACCCACTCAAATTGCCTAAACTATTGTTAAGTTATTAACAATAAGATATACTTATATTCTTATGACTATGCATTAAATATTAACAAAACCTTCGGAATCATAAGAGGCAAATACCATGAAAAGGACAAAGCTCACTACGGACACTCACGAGTCACAACTGTCAAGAGCTGTATTCAAAGTTCAATTAATTGGAGTTACTGGAGAGAAGCAAATATTTTTGCAATTTTCTAGCAATTTTCTTAATTTCAAAAAATCAGAATGTTCACTTACAAATATTTATATATATATATAATTGATGGTTACCAGAGAGTTAATCCATCTACAAATCAATCATCATTCGTGTGTAACCTCCAGACCTGCAATTTAGTAATTATAAAATTATTGTTCTTGATCCTACAAATGATAGGCTCTGTTTCAGACTCTCCAAGTACCTTCTCATCATTCCCAAGGTTGCTGATATAGTCCAGCAGTGGCATTGCATAGTGTGCAATTGAATTGACTTCATTTGTAGGGGCTGCCCTGTTTATGCCATTGGAGGTGAGATCCAGGGCAGCCACTCTGTGCCCCTTTTGCTTAAGCAGAGTAGCAATTTTATATCAACACCATGCTCCATGCCCAAGTCCATGAATCAACACAAAGTGCTCTTGGATTCCTTCGCCTTCCTGACCAATTTCACCAAAAACAAACACGCAAATCACCTCATCATTAAACTCCAGTGTTGCTTTTTCGGCAAATCGAAAATCCCAAAATGAAAACAAAACAAAAAAGAAGAGGCCGCTGAAGTTTAGAGATTGGATTACCTTTAAATGAAAAGCAAGGAGCATAATGACAACGAAAGTAGCAACAGTCCTACTCCATTGCAGCAACATCTTAACTGTAAAGTTGCTAACTCCTTCCTGAAAATATATGAGAAATAGATTCTCTAATATATGTGGTAGAGAGACGGGTCAAGAGTGATGTACATGGAATATCTGAAAAGGAGTAGGGAAAAGTAAGTCAAAGTCGGTATGACAGAAAATCATGGGAGGATGTGAGTAAATTGTGAGAGTCGATTGACCAATTTCATTAAAGGAACGAAGGATGACCTTAATGAGATCAGAAAACTGCGATGGTCAGAGTCGGACGAATCGACAAAAGCGCTTCAACATCTTCAATAGAGTGAGGAGAGGTGTTTTTAAGATGGGGTTGGTTGGGAAAATTCAATCTATTATAGAGGCTTTGTTCTTCTTTATCTAACAATCTTTATCTAACAATTTTTGAACATCTCGAAAAACAAAAAAAATTAGTGTCAAAACACAAAATTTAGATAGTTTCAGTAATGCGCAATCATTTTCTAGAATTAAAATTAGAAAATTTTAGCAATGTGCAATCTTTTTCTAGATCTATGTAATGACATCAATGATTTTAGAAATTACATCCAAAAAGATTCTACTCTAGTACAGTACACATACATATACACATGCTTTTTCCATAGACTCACCCTTTAATAAAACTTTATGATATGACTCTTGATTTTTGATATCCAAATAAAGCCGATTAAAAGTTTAATTATGCCATAAAGCGTTTTTCTTTGAAAGCAACTCCCCTAGCTCCCACGATGTACATGATTGAAATGTTTTAGGCCATTCATCTACAACCTCTTTATTTAAGCTAACTACCTAACTAACTCTCTATCCTATACAAATTTTGCTTTCCAACTTACACTTTCACTACATGATGATATGAAAAAACAAAAAGAACTAGAGAAACAAAAAGAACTAATGGTTCCTCTAGCCCTTGGTATGAACATGTTTGGTATTGATTTCATCGGAAGTGTGGAGGGTGTGGAAGAGGAAGGTGCTTGGTATTGTTTTCATGGGATGTGTGGTGGCTGTGAAAGAGGAGCGAGCACTAGGCGAGCTCTCATTCTAAAATATCATTGTTCGATGTACACTAAATAAAAAATTGTTGTTCGATGTACACTAAATGACACCAGTCTATTTATCACATTTATCTCACTTGTGAGATGTAATTTGCTATTGCTATTTATGAAAAAATTTAACAATTAAGTTTTAAAAATGTTACTTAAATTTTTTAAGTATTTTTTTTTTAATTGTTAAATTTTATTTTTAAAAAATAATTTATAATTTGAAACTGGACATTCTATAATCTCTAGTCTAAATTTCTTTATTTTTAATTTAAAAAAATAAAATATTATAATAAATTACATCGCGTTGTAATTGTGAATTCTTCTACTACCCCGAATAAATTATAGTCATGGTTAAAAATTCTGCATGAGTAATGCTCTATTTTACAGTGCAGTCTCGCGTTGTAATTGTGAATTCTTCTACTACCCCCGAATAAATTATAGTCATGGTTAAAAATTCTGCATGAGTAATGCTCTATTTTACAGTGCAGTCTCATATAGTAAGCGTACATGTTTTGCAATAGTGAAAACAAGATTTAATCACCAAGTCTTTTGCAGTAGTAAAGATACTTGGTTAAGAAAATATTGTTTTGGATTTAATATTATATTTACTTGCTGTGCATTGTATTTTGGAGTAACAAAATTGTGTTAAGAAAATATTTTGGTTTGATGTATACTGAATGAGGCTTGTCTATTTATCATATTTATCTTAATTGTGAGATGTATTTTGCTATTTTTATTTTTACAATGTATTTTTTTATAGGATAATTATAAAAAAATTGTAGCAATTAAATTTTAGAAAAACTTGTTTAATATCTCAATTTTTTTTATGGTTAATTATATTGCATTTATTAGTAAAGATGTTTTGTTAAGAAAATACCATTATAGATTCAGTGTTAGATGAATTTGTTTTGCATTTCATTTTTTAGTAACAAAGTTGTGTTAAGAAAATATCTTTGTATGATGTACACTAAATGAGGCTCGTCTCTTTATCACATTTATCTCAGCTATGAGAGGTATTTTGTCATTTTTATTTTTGTAATATATTTTGCTATTTTTTATAGAATAATTATAAGGAATATTTTAGTAGTTAAATTTTAAGAAAGATGGTTTAATTTTTCAAGTTCTTTTCTTAAAAAATGGTAAATTTTTATTTTTTTAAAATAATTTATAATTTTCTCAAAATTTATAAGATAAGATTATCTTATTTTAAAAATTGCTAAAATTTTATAAACACTATATCATTAAAAGTGTCACAACTATTTTACTACTTACAAAGCCAAAATTTGTACATTTTAAAATAAATTTCTATGCTTAAAATCTTCCCTGAAAAATTATATAGTTTATGAACAAATATATTTTTATTTCCAAACTTATTAATTAGTTAAAATAAATTTATAACCTTCAAATCTGAGCAAAGAACCATAAACTATGGTTTATGATTGAAAGTATATTTATTTCCAAATTTATTTAATAGTGGAGGTGCAATTTTTTTCATGAGAGATATATTTATCATTATGTATTAAATATATATATATATATATATATATATATATATATATATATATATATATATATTTATCATTATGTATTAAATATATATATATATATATATATATATACGATTTCAAAATTAAATGAATTTATATTTTAACCAAAATTATAATGAAGTGTTCTTTTTCACATGAAATATTTTAATGAAAAGGTTGCTTAATTATGAGTCTCTCTCTCTCTCTCTCTCACACACACACACACACACACACACACACACACACACACACACACACACATATATATATATATATTTATTTATTTATATTCAACCCTATAACTTTACCTGAATTTGAATTAGAAACCTTACAATAAACTAGGTTTACAATTTATTTAAATCTATTGAAATTTAAGATATATGATTGGAAAAAAAAAAAACTGTATGTCACAAGTTTAGGTATATTCAAATCCTTGAAAGTTACCCAACATTATTGTGGCCACCATTTACATATTTTACCAATAATATATATGTTTGTTTTATTAATAATTTAATAATAGTTTTGATATGTATTATTTATTACTCTTTATGTGTGTGTGTGTGTGTGTGTGTGTGTGTGTGAAAGATTTCAAAATTAAATAAATTTATACTTAAAGAAATTTATATTTATATGTGTGTGTGTGTGTGTGTGTGTGAAAGATTTCAAAATTAAATAAATTTATACTTAAAGGAATTTATATTTTTATGCATAAATTTGTCTACCTATAATTTAGAGACCTTACAACAAACTATGTTTACAATTTATTTAAACCTATTGTGCTTTAAAATATATTTTTGGCAAAAAGACTATATGTCACAAGTTTTAGGATATTCAAATCCTTGCAAGTTACCCAACGTTATTGTGGTTATCTTTTAAGTCCCCCTACCCATCGTTTACATATTTTACCCAAGATATATGTGTTTGTTTTTATCAATTTAATTTTTGTCTCTCCAATTTTTGAGTATTAATTTGATACATCTCATTGGTAGTAAGTTCTTTATATTATTTTTTAAAGGTTATATCATGTGACATGTTTCATTATAATTAGATACATATATTACACATGTTCTTCGTATTATGTTGTGTAACATTGCATCTCACTTTTAATGTTCAATATTAAAAAATGGTTTCCTAGTCAAAATAATTGATTCTTTCAAGGTGTGAAGTCTCAACTTAAATTTTACCCCACTTTTCAACAAACATCATTGCAAATTTTATAGTATTTTTTTATGGGTCATATTTCGTTATTAAATTTATTGCTCATAATTAGGTAGATTTCCAGTCTCTATAAGGAGTATTCCTATTATGTAGGATGATGTTGAGGCCTAGTTGGTTTGAGAACTCCTCTCATCTAGTAAGATTTCTACATTGGTGTTAGGTTGAGATATTTTCTCAATTGAAAGTGTGTGTGTCTAAGGTAGTTTATCTATCTTTAAACATATTGATGTATTTTCTTAACTGAAGGATTGTGTGATTGAGGTAGTTAATCTATCCTGAAAAGATTTTCATGTACATATATCTTTGTAACATTATTTGATTAATATGTAATGCTCTCGAAGTGTGCAATAATGTCTACTATTCCATTTTAACATGGTATCATGTCTACTCTTCCATTTTAACATGGTATCAGAATAAGGATGGACTTGAGTTTTTTCGAAATGAAAAAACCCACATACATGGGAGAGTTGAATAGATAATTTTAAGTGTTAGAGTATATTAGTTGTACATCATTCTATGTGATCCATCATGGTTATAATAGGATGTTGAAAGTTTGTAGTGTTGTCTATACTTAGAATTAATGGAGAAATGAAGTAGTTTCTAGATTTTTTTATTATTAGTGGTTTGTTGTGTTCTTTTGTCTCTCGTTTAATTTGTGGGTTTATTTAATTTATAGATCTTACTTTTGAGCAGATTGTTCTAACTTCTCAAATAATTTGTATTCCTATATGTGTATGAGGTTTCTGGGTGATTGAATGTAGGGAGTTGAGTGCAGGCACTCTCTAGGTTAAGTTGGTCTCACCCGAGAGTTTCATTTCATCTTCATACTTGTCCTCTAATTTTTTTTGTTGGTATCAAAGCCTGAGATCATAGATGGGCGTGTTGAGGAGGCTTTGATCCTTGCGTTGTTTCAATGTTGTGAGGTGGCTGGGTAATTAAGGAGTTGTTTCTATGAGCTCCGCTAGTGAAAAAGGCCACTTGAAGGTTATTGTTGTGATCTGATCTTGTCTCATTTGTGGCCTAGTCGACCTAGCCATACCATGAAAGGAGTGAAAACATTTTTGTTAGTATATGCAACGTTGAGACATGTTCAAAAGATCATTATTAAGAGGAGTATGTGTCATTGTGTGCAATTTTATGGTTTTTGTTCAATATTGGAGAGCGTGGATCACGTGGAAGAGATGTGAGAGCTGCTAAAAACACCAATGTTATTTGAGGAGCTGTTAGAGAGATGTAACCACACTATTGTACCGATGGTTTGTCTTTAATTTGTTTTCTTTGAATTACAGAAAAGAAAAAATGAAGAAAAAAAAATTGTGTGAATGATATTCGTAACCATTTTATTTCATAACTTCATATTGAAATTATGTAACTATATACATAGAGATATGAAAATTTCACCAAGAGGAACATTCTATGACTATATGAGGGAAACCAGTGATGTGGAGTTGACGCATGTCCCTTCTAAAATAAAAATGAAATGCTCTATAAATAAAAAAACAACTTCTACTAGAATGGAAATATATATATATATATATATATGACAAAAAAATTAGAAGCTTGAATTTTGAAAATGCTTTAAAATTGGAAGCTATTTAGGATCTGAAAGAGAATTTGTCAAACACCCTCAAAATGATAAACTAATGTAGAAGATAAAATGTCCTTTTCTCTTGATAATTGATATATTATTTCTGCTTAATGATGAGTATAAGAAATTGTTAGATGTAGCTTGTAGTTTTCTATTAGTCCCAATGGTATTTTAAGGTTTTGATGTGCACAACGTAGTTTTAATACCATTTAGAATTCGACCTTGAGAAATCATCTGGTGTTTTTGTTTGATAAAATACATTATTTTTCTTCTCACAAGAGTTTCCATTTGATAACAGCCATTGGTTCCCTCGATGTTGCCCTCATGGCCCCCGTGAGAAAGAGCCTCTCTTTCCATGAGAAGTTTGATTTTCTCGTCAAAAGGGTGGAGTTGGAACCTGAGACCTCCAGTTCCAAGCTTCGTGGCCTCGAACTTGAAACCTCCAATTCCATGCGTCGTGGCTTAGAGGTCTCTGTAGACAACTTGAAGGCTGTTGTCGGGTTCAATGCATGGAATTTCAAATCTCTTTATTTGTTCAGGACGTGTTATGATAAGAAAGGGATGCTCGTTGATGCCCACAAAGTGTGCCAGGATGTGTTGTAGGTAAATTTGTCATCACAGGAGGCCAAAGTAAGCACATATCGTCGGTATTTATTAAGAGATCTAGCAACATCTATGAGATCGTATGCTTGTATCCAAAACGAGAATGATAGTTGTCTCCCAGTTGGGACAAACAAAAATATTTTTGAATATAGTGGAGGAAAACATTTGAAGCCTATTTGTTGCAAAATTGATAACATTAGCTAATAGTTTATTAGTTGTACGCTCTATGTCACTATAGAAAATGCAAGATATGAATTGCAATGGTGCAAAAAAATGTGTTGGGAATTGCTGGACTCATTTTCTAATGTATTTATTTGTGTATAATATGGATTGGATGAAGAATAACTTCATGAGCATAGTGGAGGGATTTTGTTTTTAAAATTAATTGGAAATGTAGCAGGGTACTCCTGGTAGGAAAAAAAAGAGAGAGAGTGTGAGCCATTTACATGGCATTCCTTGAACATCCAATCTATCGTCATAAAAATAACTAACTCAAATATGCTTGCCCGTAAACGTCATTTAATTCTTAGCGCACAACCCATATTTCCAAAACATAGGATTTTGAGAAAATCAAGGTGCAGTAATTTCATCTGGTCGAATATCTTCTTGCATATGGCTGGATTTTATAGGTTCAATTCAATAGATGACTTTCCTCGAATTGAAGAATTCATTCAATTGGGGTTCCATGATTTTCATTGAGTCTGTTTGTAATCATGGTGAACCAGTCGGCCTCTCAACATCTTCTTAATGCATCGTTTAATCGAGATATCACAGTTTCACTGTCCTATCCATCATGTTTTAGAAAGTATTTTAATGCAACCAAAAGGCCGCACATACCCACATATGCAAAATCCTAACTATGTTTTCCCGTTCCGATGATTTCTTTCCTCTGTTGAAATTTATTATATGGAAGTATTTAACTTCCCCGCAATACATCATCATCAACACAAGATTTGTGGTACCCCAGTTTCAATCAAAACCATTATGTTAAAAACCATCAGGAACACATAACTCTCCACTTTCACAGTGGATTGCAATATCACAGATTTAATAACTTCGCAGATCGCAACATATACAACATCTTATGTCACAGAAAATAACATACAACTTACAAACCAATAAATAATCACAACGTCGTTGAAAAATTTCACTGGGTTGCAATGCAATCTCCACCGTTGATCTATGCCAGATCAAATGATCTCAATGTACCTTCTCGCAACTTAAACTCTTTAACAATTTAACAACATTTGCGATTTCGCGATTTTTCACTTCGCAGTTTTCAATGTTTACCATAATGGGTCCTCCCTATATTATGTGATATGCGATGTGCTTCGCATCGCATCCCAAATGACTTACCATGCACAGTCTTAACAATAAACGCCAAAAATCGTCGATGCGCAATTTGCATATGAATCCTCCTCCTGACATGTGTTCTCATTACAACTTTTCCAACTTACCGCATTGCAACTTAAATCATTTAGCTTGCGATCGCACATTCCCCATTAATCTCTGGACTTTGTGAATTAATCCTTGTCGTTGGATCTCTGTTTTGGAATATTTTATCGGTTTTCTGCCTTAATTGATTTTCTGTTTCTAACTGCCACTGCTTGTAATTTCATCTCCTCTACTCACTACTCCTTCCTAAGCTTTCTCTTCTTCTTTTCCCTTAGACATATAGCTTTGCACACTATTTCCAATCCAGAATACCATTGCGTATTAATTCTCTGAATCTGAAATTCAAATTTGCTTCTCTTTCTCGGCCTACACACAGGTTTATCTTCATTTATTACTCCCGTTAGCTTCATTGACAACCATTTTACTCTAGAATGGAATCACATAGATTCTACCTAGCCATTAAATCTTCTATCACACAGTAAGACTCATTCATTCATTCGAATTCATGCAATCAACTAATTATTCCATAGATATTGAATTTGTTCAATTAAAGATCACTCAGCACGTAAAAGAAACAAAACAAAGTCTCCATGAATTCAATTTCTCATTAATCAATAAATCACACAGATACAATAAAAACCTGCTTACAATATAACCTTGGCCTGATGTTCCTTTACATGGCCCTTTTCTCTTCCACGCTCTCTATGCACGTAAGCTTACGATCAAATCTCTTATCTAAGAATGTGTGTCCTTTAATGCCTTTGAGGCTTACCATTATATACAAATGGTTCTGTAGCCAATTCTACTTCAGATCCTCAATATTCTCAACTAAATCCTAAGAATCCTCTAAATCCACAAAATCATCAACTAATTCCTAAGCCTAGGATTCACAATCCCTTTGAAATCTCAACTAGCCTAAATCTCTCATGTTCTCTTGTATTTGATAACATTTACAAATATGACTCATAATATTTAATTAAATCATATTCAAAATGTCTCACATAAAATCACTCAAAACATTGAAAATTACATTAATTAAATACTTAGGAAACCAACTCCCTTGAAAATATAAGATCCCCTAGATTCTACTAAATGCACAATTTTTTTGAACCATGATGCTCCTGCATCAGACTCCGAAGGTAGAAAATAATCATGATCTCTAGATATTGTGTCTTCAACGCAGATGGAATTCCTCCTGGATCCCAAACTTTGTTCTATAGTTTGTCTTTGGTTTCCTCTCTTCCTTTCTGTTGTTTTGTTGTTGTTCTCTAAGTCTCCATATTTTATGCTGCATTGCCCCACTGATTGTTCTCTCATAGTATGTTGTTGTATTTCTCTTTCTACTGCTGCTTTTCTTAATTGATGTTGTCTTCTTCTAAGACACCTTCATCATCAAACTTATTATTATTTCAATCTCCATGTCCAGTTTATCTTTTGACTGGTCTGACTCTGCCAATTGTTGATGCACTCTGGCCTTTTATCTTCAAACTGTTGTTTGTTATCTTCTCTTTGGATTTGTTGGATTCTTACTACCACCCTTATATCATTACCATCTTGTTGCTTCTAAACTTTTATCTCATCTCCAAACAACCTCTGTTCAATATCTTTGATAAAAACATCATACTCAGATGCTTCCAGAAAACAGTTCAACAATTCACTTTCTACCCGATTCCTTTCAAACAGCTCATCACTATGTTATTCATCAATTATAGCATATCTTTCTTCCTCTTCCTTGAAAATCCTCAGTGATTTTCCTTCACCTCCTTGACTAATCATGGTATTCATTTCATCTTCCTTCAGTTCTAAAACTAATTCCTCTTTAGCATGAGACATGCCTGCCTCACCTTTGCCCAATTTCAATTGTACATTTAGAATATTCATTCTCTAACTTACTAATATATTCTCCAAAAGGCTTAGCTCATGCCCAAAATCTGTCATATCATATGGAATTTCTCGTGAAAACCCTATACAATCTTCACACTTTTCCTCTTCTTTGTCACAAGTCCAATCATTCTGCGACACTATCTCTTCATCCTCTATTAGAATAAAATTTTGATCCTCTATACCTGTGACAAATTTAGATGTCTGTCCAACAATATTCTCTTGGCCAATCAGATAAGCCAATTCCTCTCTATCCTCAATAATAACAGGTTCCTCATCATCAGACATAACTATCTCATCTCCATTGAAGATACTTCCTGCACTAAGCAAGGAATTTATGAACTCCTTTTGTTGCAATAACTCAACTTGATCTTCATATGAAAGAAAGTCATCATCATACTTTTCTTTACAATTATCAACTTCATTCAAGACTATTCCAAGAGATGGATTACCTTCCGCAACACCTGCAAACACAGTCAAATTATCAATCTCAAAATCACAAGACCCAATGGTCTCATTTGATGATCCAGTCACCAAATCTTCCTCTTGTTGTTCTTAGTCCTCTACAAGACTTAGAAAATCCTCAATGGTCTTCTTCTTAGCCTCCTGAAGCCTTTCACTTGGTTGCTTGATATCCTTCTCCACTTTTTCTTGCTTTTGACTGTCATCATGAGTCAAAATTTCTCTGATTTCAGTCCTTACAACATGCTAAAAATCAATACCTCCTCTTAACTATGTATGATCTTCCATATTAGATATAACTTTCTCAAAACTAAAAATTTTGTTTCTCTTCTTTGACATTACCTGCAAACATACAAAAATTATTAATTTAAAAATCATAAGGCTCAATTGCCTCAACTGATGATTCAAACATCATCAATCCATTTTCAAGTGCAAAAGAAACTTGTTCATCTCCAGAAACTTTGTCTTACTGTAGCTCAAATCCTTCGAGCTTCTCTGTCCTCAATTGAACATCTATAATATGCTCAAGGTTCCTCAATTCCTCTATTAACTACATATTCACCTGTTATTTTCTCTTCTCTTGTAGCCTATGCCATTTCAATTTGTTTCTCATTACATAACCATTCCTCTAGTTTTCTTTACTTCTCTCAAACAACTTCATCAACAAATTAAATTGCATTCTTATATCAGCCTTTTATCTCTCATACTCTTCATCCATGTCATCTGCTTTGACATCTTTCTTCACTCTACCTCTATTGTGGTATCCCTCATAACCTCGTCTATGACTATCAGTAGTCATCTTCTCCTCTATCTCTATGAGTTCCTCACTCAATATTAGCTATACTTAAGCCTCTGCAATATCAAGTCCTCCCTGCTACAACTTACCTCACCAAGCTTTCCTTTGTAATTGGCCACTAGTCCCTCTCTAGAACTTTCTTTGAGCATTCCTCCACTCCTTCTAAGCTTCAACTCATATGCACTTTTGAGAACACAATTTCCCTCTTGTATTTCAATAAAAAATGGAATACTACGTTCTCGTGACACTCTTCTTTCACTCAAAAATCCTTACCGGATTCCTTCATCACTAATTCTTAATGCTTGATATTCTTTTGCTAAGATACATTATTAGCTGCAACTATCAATATTCAATCTGTCTTTTATCCTACAAAACTCAAATTAGAATTAAATAAAACAATACCTCCATGATTTCACAAGCAGTCTCCATCCACTCTTCACATTTGAGTGAATCTCCATTCTCCACAAGAAAAAAACCATCACTGTGCTTTCTTTATGCTTCTGCAATCTCTTCTTAAGAGTATCACTTACTCCCATCTTCTACCATACTTTATCTCTGTTAATTTTCTGCAAAGCACATTTTCTTTACTGATCTCTTCTTTCTTTCGCAATCAAAATTGCATTATGCACAATTCTGCTTTAATTAAAAAGAGCTTCCACCAACCTCTGACTTTAACCTTCAAAAGAGCTTTAACCAGCTCTGATACCAAATGATGCAGCATAAACGCCACACATACCCACATACGCAAAATCCTAACTATGTCTGCCCGTTCCCAGGATTTCTTTCTTCTGCTGAAATTTATTATACGGAAGTATTTAACTTTCCGCAATAAATATTCATTAACATAGGCTTTGTGGTACCCTGGTTTCAATCAAAACCATTATGTTATAAACCATCGGGAACAAATAACTCTCCACTTGCACAGTGGATCGTAGTATCACAGATTTAATAACTTCGCAGATCGTAACATATACGACATCGTATGTCGCACAAAATAAAATACAACTTACAAACCAATAAATAATCACAACGCCGATGAAAAATTTCACTCGGTTGCGATGCAATCTCCACCATTGATCTATGCCAGATCGAACGGTCCCGTTGTACCTTCTCGCAACTTAAACTCTTTAACAATTTAACAACATTTGGGATTTCGTGATTTCACACTTCGCACTTTTCAACGTTTACCATAATGGGTCCTCCCTATCTTATGTGATATGCGATGTGCTTCGCATCGCATCATAAATGAATTACCGTGCACAGTCTTAACAATAAACACCAAAAATCGCCGATGTGCGATATACGTATGAATCATCCTCCCGACACGTGTTCTCGTCACAACTTTTCCAACATACTACATCGCAAATCAAATCATTTACCTTGCGATCGCACATTCCCAATTAATCTTTCGAAGTAATCTTAGTTGTCGGTCTTCACTCTAGACTTTGAAAATCAATCCCTGTCGTCCGATCTCTTTTCTGGAATCTTTTAAGGGTTTTTTTGCCTTAATCTATTTTCTATTTCTGACTGCCGCTGCTTGTAATTTTGTCTCCTCTACTCGCTACTCCTTCCTAAGATTTCTCTTCTTCTTTTCACTCAGAACTATTGCTTTGCACACTGTTTCCAAACGAGAATACCATTGTGTATCCGTTCTCTGAATCTAGAATTTAGATTTCCTTCTCTTTCTTGGCCTAAACATAGGTTTATTTGCACTTATTGCCCTCGCTAGCTTCATTTATAGTATTTGAACTCTAGACTAGAATCACACAGATTCTACCCAGCTATTAAATCTTCTATCACACAATAAGACTTATTAATTCATCTGAATTCATGCAATCAGTTAATTACTCCACAGATATTGAATTTGTTCAATTACAGATCACTCATCACGTAAAATAAACAAAATGCAGTCTCCATGAATTCGATTTCTCATTAATCAATAAATAACATAGATACAATAAAAACCTGCTTATAATCTGACTTTGGCCTGATGTTCCTTTACATGGCCCTTTTCTCTTCCTCTCTCTCTATGCCCGTAGGCTTACAATCAAAACTCCTATCTAAGAATGTGTGTCCTTTAATGCCTTTGAGACTTAGCATTATATACAAAAGGTTATGTAACCAATTATGGTTCAGATCCTCAATCTTCTCAACTAAATCCTAAGAATCCTGTAAATCCACAAAATCATCAACTAATTCCTAAGTCTAGGATTCAAAATCCCTTTGAAATCTCAACTAGCCTAAATTTCTCATGTTCTCCTACATTCGAGCACATTTACAAATATGCCTCATAATATTTAATTAAATCTTATTCTAAATGTCTCACATAAAATCACTCAAAGCATTGAAAATTACATTAATTAAATACTTATGAAACCAACTCCCTTGAAAATATAAGATCCCATAGATTCTACTAAATGTACAAAATCTTGGAACCATGATGCTCCTGCATCATATTTCCACTTCTCTTTGCCATTAATGGTTCAAATAACCCATTCCGTCCTATCTATTCATCCCTTTGAACCATAAAATCTTTACCTCCACTCTATTAATTTAAATCTTTCTTTCTCTGAATGGAATCAATGTTGGTTCTTTCTTATATGTCATGTAAACCATTATAAGCCCATGTGTATCGAATGGGTCATAAGGGGATATTCAAAGGATGGAGACCATAAATACCAAAAAATACCAGGAAATCGAGATGGCCCCTACAAAAGGAGACGAAGAGATCCAAAAGGGCCTCCATAGATAAAATATGATCCATCTTACAAGTATTGTCTCTCACACCCACCTCCTTATTGCACTTTTTCACCACTGTCCTCTTTGATTTCAAACCACGGACATTATCGTTAGGTCACATATGTACTGCGGAATGAATGACAAGGCTGCTATATGGTTGTCCTCTCCCTTATGGTATTTAGGCCTTACCACACCTAAAGAACTCTGGTTATACAACTTAAGGAAAAGCTTAGAAGCTAGTAGAAATAATTTAGGAAGTAGGAATTAAGAAAAGAACCAATTTAAGTGGAGGAAGCCTATTCATATGTATATTCTCCTTACGAACAATTTCCACCTCAGCCAACCCAAGGCTAAAAATGGGCACAAGGTTATCTAGGATCTTCCTTTGGAAACCAACAACCAAAAAACATATGAAAAATGATAAGAAGATGCATCCATAAAAATGATAAAGTTCTCGAAAGAGTATAGCTTTAACAACTCATCAATATTATCTATAAAAGGTAAGAAATTATTCAATAACTAGAGGAAAAGGCACACCTCCACCTCAGAGAGGTTACAGGACATGATAAGGCCAATAACGTTTACAAGGAGGGCGCAGGTTGATAGAGAAAAAATTGTTACGAGAGAGAGATTCTGCCTTTGTTCTCCCTTTCCCTTCACTTCAAAAATTCTTTTCCTTTAAATTAAGGTTGTTTCTTAAACAAAATGTACATACACAAGGGAAGAATATGTGTAGAGAGACAATAAGGATACATTGTATTCCTTAAATGTTCATTAACATAGAAAATTGTTGTATGCCTCTCTTCTTCCTCTCTCACCAACATTACCTAAGAGGGATCAAAGGAAACAAATAGTTAATTTTCTTGGTGCTTAGAACGCCATAGGTTAAGATGGATTTGTGTTGGTTCTTTTTTTTTTTTTTTAATATGTCTTATAATCTAGAGAAGTATTTACAAATATAAGAACCAAAAGTGGAAGGGTATATACAATGAAGATCATATTTTTTTTCATAGAGAAACTAGAACATAAACGAAATCAAAGTATGTTGTCGGCTTAAAAGCCTTAGTTTCTTTGATAAACAAAGTGCGCTTATGAAAAATTTGATGGCATATCTCATCATAGCATGAGGGACATAATTCAGATGATGAACTAACTTGGTTCTTAAAAAAATATTTACAACGGATCATCCAATGATAAAGAAGAAATTATCAAGCAATTATAGATACTTGAAAAGGAAGCCTTGGACTAGACATTAACAATCTTCAAATAATGTGTCCCTCTAATGAATGTGCCCCTGACGAAGCTCTCAATACATATTCTGCCAAAATTTCCAGCAATTAGGAGAACCAGGCGTTGTAGAAGATATGTTTCACTATATCTAACCGAACACATATAGGGAAAATTCCATTTGAAAACACACTTTTGATCAAACATGCCTTGAATGGAATCCTTGGGTACATCACTAGCTAGGAAAAAAATTATAGCTTATAATAAATCTGGATGGACCAAATACTTCAAAGTCTTTGTACCCGTCTATCCTCTATATAATTAAACATTCATCTCACATTTAGTATGAGCGACAAAAAATGATGATGGTGAAAGAGTGAGTAAAATATTTGAGTGTCATATTGCTCGAGATGGTGCTCAAAGATCCATCTCTAGTTCTTCTAGAATATACATGGCATCCCTAGATTCATCTTGAATAACTTGGACTTCGAGATGAGCTTCTTCAACTCCATAATTGACAGGGGATTTGAGGCCATCAAAACAAACTCCCAAGCAAGAATACACTAGTCCCTTGAGGAGTGAAAAATGAAATCCCAAATTTCCTCGCAAAATAAAATGCCACTTCTACTCAATTTTCGAGCTTGAAAATGGGGTATATCAACATCACATTGACTCGACACCTTCCAACTCAATTTTTGAGCTTGAAAATGAGGTATATCAGCATCACATTGACCCTTCACCCTCCAACTCCAGATGGGGTGACAAGCTAAGTTCCATATTGCCTTGCTGTCATGTCAAGACCAATGAACCAAACCATCCATGGCTTTCCATATTGCCCATATACTTTGGAAGATGAATGAGCTTGAAACTTGAAATAAGTGAGGCATAGAAATAATATCACACGAGCCAAATGTGGTAGCAAAAGTATGTATAAACATCAATCAAGCTAAGTCCAATATCATCTTCAGGCTTGGTGTACACATCCCAAGGAGCCATCAAGATGCACCTCTCCCCAATATACTTATATCATAGCCATAAGTATGATTGAATAATTTTCTCCAAGCATTGAAATTGAATTTTTTCTACAATACCAACAAGAGACATAATAGACATGTCAAACTATTACACATAGGTTATTGCTCCATGTGGTATGCATTCATCTTGATTCAATCCTATTACACTTCAAATTGTATTGGATGTTAAAATATCAAATCCACAAGGCACAACCTCATAAGGAGCTACTATGGCAATCACCATTGTCACTTAAGAAACATATCTTCACTCTCCAACTTTCCTATGGCTCATTTACCTAATTTATGCTTATGCTTTTGTTTTTAAAGTCAAATGCTTTCTTTTAAAAAATATATGATGTTGTAATAATAAGTGTTATAATAATTGTTATAATCATAAATATATAAATAATCTAAGTAGGTTAGAAAAGTTATTCACCATTTAAGGACATACATCATATCGGGTCATAATTGTATTGATTTTCATCTAACTCTCAGTTCATGAGATGATTAGCTCGATTTTTTGGCAGTAAATTTACTGAATTTTATTATATCAAGCTTCTTGAATTTCATTATCAATCTTTTAAATGTGGGCGAGGAAATGTATTACATTTAAATGTTTCTAATTGAATACACATAATGATTCAATCATAGTGCAAGTATGGTAGAGTATGGTAATTTGAGATTTTCAACATCTTTGAGTTCAATAGATTCATATTTTGGCTTCAACTTGATCATCTTATAGTTCATCCAAAATAATTTAATGTAGGTCACTATGATCCAGTCCATATATTGATAAAAAACAAAATGATACATATATTTGCCAGAGTTTGAATCGGGAGAACAATGTAAATGAATTTAAATGAAACCCAGGAGAGTTATATCAATTGCAAGAAATCTTGAATCCCAAATAAATTTGGAATATACAAATAGGGTGTGGATAATATCCAACCATTCAAGTAGGTTAATATTTCAAACGTAAGTGTTTCTAGTGAAAATACATATGCATGTATAACCAAAAGACCAAATCAAAGTATTATGGTCAATAATTTCTAAGGATAGAGATATTTTTTATCTCTACATTGAATTCTTTGGAAACTACACTAAATAACCAAAAGGAGAGAACTTGATACCGAGGATACGCATGTCATGTCAATGATGCAATTCCTGATACTCCCCTTTTTAACTAAGATCCAAAATTCCATTGAGACCCTTTGGCAACATCTGGTGACAATTTCACTATCATCATGGAAGAGTAACAATTTAATAATACTCTTTCGTACACTACTTCCTTACAATGTTTCCTTCGCAGCATCTAGTGAAATTGCTAGTATTTACCTCTTGGAAGAACTCCCCTAGTCGTCACTCTGCACTCTTTTGCACTGTCAGGTCCAATGTTGAATCATTGAAATTTATTCCACCATTAGATCCCACTGTTCTAACTGTCAACTAAATCTTGATTTGTGTAACTGTTCAACTTCTTGATCTTTATTATAACCATGAACATATTTCAGGTACTTAAGAAATTCATCCTTCCCGTTGTTAAAGTTCATCAACTAAATTGTATATCTGGGCTCATGCGACAAGTTACCAACAGAATTTCCACGGCCTCAAAACTGCATGACCTCTGAGTGCCTCCATCAGGCGGTATATCTAGGGAGTGCCATTAAATTCAGAGACAAACGAGTGCCTCCATCACCCGGATTAGGAAATTTTTGTATGGGGGTGATTGAGCTCAGTTATTTATTTGGGGTTTTAGATTTAGAAGTGGGTTCTAGTGTTGTGATTTGTTGGGTGGTTCCATACAGTGGAAGCAAATTATGAAAATGATGTTTTGAATATAATCTGCAACCTTTTCTATAGTGTTTTATTTTTGAATTTCCAGCATGGCCACATTAGGATTATGGAAATCGAATCTATCAAATAAATTGTGTAGTTATTGAGATCTCGAGGAGAATGTAGATCTTGAGATTGTGTCCCGGCAAGGCTCCTTCGACAAGGTAACTGGAAAAACCTTCTCCTCATTTGATCTTGTGTTTCTCTTCCTTTTCTTTGTAAAAACGTGTACAAATATATGTTTTAGAGATTGGTTTTTTTTTATTTGAAATATTTTGTTTGGTCGTCATGTTGAATTTGAACAATTAAATCACTTGAAACTTTTTCCATTCCTGTTTTTCATACGAACATTCTAATCGTTGAGATAAAATCATTTTCCTGACACATCCAGTGCTTCTTTGAGTTTTTTTTGGTCTTGAAGAGTTACATCACTTCAAGTTTTCATACATTCCTGTTTTTTCATGAGCATTCTAATTGGTAAATTTTTTGGGAAGAGTTTTTTCTAAGATGTTAGATCTCATGCTTCATCGAATTTTTTGGGTCCTAAACTACAATTTCCTCTAGATTTTTTCTGGATCCCAACCTTTTTGCATTGTTAATGAGATTGAAAGCTTATATGCCTCTGGAAATCAAAATAACATGTTTTTTTTCAACGTGTCTCTTCAGTTTAAATGAAAAGAGTTTAAAAGCTTTCTAATATCTTTTAGGATGCCTCCATCCATCTTCAAACCCTAAAACATAAGAGTTTCTAAGACTTCATTATTTTAATGCAGATAGATAGAATAATGAAAAACGATGAGAGTTTTAAGGTTTTACATTGTTTATCTCCAAATTTAATCCTTTTGAAAAGGCGTTATACTACATTGTTCATGACTTGTTTGTTTTTCTTCTTAGATTTTGTAAAAATATTGTTGGGTTTTTTTGGAAGGAGATGTGTTTGAAATCTGTTTCACTTTGGTCTATAAATAAGACCAATAGTTATGTAAAGGTACAATGGTCATCAAAAATAGAATAGAGTTTTTAGCACATTAGAAATTCCACATGCCCACTTTAACTGCATATTAGTAATGTCCAACATATCATAACTAAGAATTTTTTAGCTGGTAATTTCATCACTAGCTATATCTATCAACAAAGCTGATGGTGAAGCCTTGGACAAACTTGAAAGGAAAAAACGAAGTGACTCTAATAGTATTAAAATTTGGATATAAGTGGGTTAGATCTAGAGATATCTAAAAGTTTTTTCCATTTCTCCTCATATTGGATTATGCTTAATTTTATCTTACTTTTTATTATAATTATATTCTTTAATACTAGTGAGGAGGAATCCAATATTTACAATTGTTTCCTTTTCTTTTTTGTCATCCAATAGAAATAAAAAAAATTCACATACACATACAAAATTTTAAAGAGTAAAATCGGTTATAACAGGAAACAACACTACAATTTATATACTTTGAAAACAATTTCATTCATTTTTTTTAGCGAATTAATAGTGATGAGTGGACATTACTAGACAAGTTGGTTGAACAGTCACTAAAATTTAGAAAAAAATAAGTTGGCATGGACGAGGCACGAAGCTTATAATGTGTGTAGATATCTCACACAATTGTACTTGCGAGATTCTATACAATTTTTTGCAAACTTCTAAGTTTTCTAAAGCCTCCAAGACATTAACAAGGCCCTCTAGGAAGATAATCATGCTAATATATTAATTCACTTTTTGAGCGCAAATGGTGACACATAAAGATATCCAACGATACTGTGCATCGATATTTTGCATCGTTGTGGAGAGTGCTAGAATCGTTCCAATGGAACATTAGGCTTCCAGTGACTCGCAGTTGAGAACTATACTAGTGCAATCACACATTGAAATGCAAAATGGCAGTTATTTCATATCGCAAGAAGGAAGAGTGAATTTTCTGCAGGGAAAATTTGAAGGATGGAAGTTTATCTTAAAGTTTAGAAATCTTGGCGAATCTTACTAGTCCCCAATATGAAAATTGTAAAATGTTTGATGATATTTTTGTAAAAATATTTAGGATTAAAATTATTTTATATTATTATATATAAAATTTTGGCTATTTTTAGGTTTAAATAATTTTGTGGTATAAATTTTGGTCGAATCAATTTAAAAAAAATGGAAATTGGTGAATCTTTTTTTTTGGAAAAAGCATGAAAAATTAGCCCACCTATGAATATTAGCCCCTAAAATTTTCCCTGCTTTTCTGTGGTGTATTTCTAGTAAATTTAAGGGTTTCCCAACAATGTATCACAACTAAGAGGGATTTTTTTTGTCATATATCACTAAGATGTAGGGTTTTGAGAACTCTAGAGAAAGGGATGAAATTACAACATAGGGCTAGGAATAATGGAATTCCCTTGTTGAACTTTAGTTTCAAGGATTTGGTTTTTTTACATAGGTGGTAGCCAAAGGAAATTCATCTCACTTGATGTTTATTTTTCTCACTCTTGAGCATAAAATGTAAATATTTATTATGGTGAAAAGCATAAAAAGGAGGAATAAAGTGTCAAGAATCTATTAGTTTCATATCACAAAGATTCTAGCTATGAAGGATACATGCACCTTCTTGAGATGAATTTTAGGAAGCTTGATATTAAATCTGTAAGGTTAATATTCATTGGTTATTCAAAAGGAGTCATGGAGTGCATGTTACGGCTTTCATCTAAGAATTTACATACATATGGATTAGACGTTACCTTCAATGAGGAAATGTTAGGAAGCTTGATATTAAATCTATAAGGTTAATATTCATTGGTTATTCAAAAGGAGTCATGGAGTGCATGTTATGGCTTTCATCTAAGCATTTACATACATATGGATTAGATGTTATCTTCAAGGAGGAGAAATATGGTGCAAATCAACTTCAAGAATTTGTTCCAAAATAAATAGCAAAATGTATTGTTATCATGTATGAGCATAGTTTTCAACCTATATATGAAGATAGGAGATAACCACTATCATGGATACCCAACGCAAAAATTCCAAAGGAGGTGAAAATATGTGTTACTATCCTTGTGCATTTAATATGGTACGAAACCAATCATTATAGTCTTTTTCAAAGGGGGGGGCTCCTTCTACAATAAATAAAATGAACAAGAAAATATTTGATGATCCTATATCAGAGATAAAAGGTACAAGTATAATAAAATGGGATCAAGTTGCGTTCTAGCCTATATAATAACATAACAATAGAAATGTAATCACTCAATATCTAGGGCATAACAAGGGGATTTTGGGTTAACATGGGGTTTATATAGGGCTTAACATGCCCCTCCCATTAAAATAAGTGTTTTTCTTAGCACTTCACTATCTATGGTTGTTTATGCATGAACAACTCATCTTCCCATGTTGCTTCATCCACTAGTATGTTCTTTCATTAATGATTACTTAGTAACTTCTAAATTTAATAATTGATTAGTCCTTTACGGAATTATTGTGTGGAATATCCATCATACTTTACGGAAAAAATTCCATGAACGAACAAGTTGAGGTCCAAAATGTTCTAGATAATAAATTAGAGCATATAAAATAAATAACGCAACTATGCAAAGGGTAAATTCCCTTACCTTTTGAGGTGGTGATGACATGTTAACACAATTATCATGTGAAGTTGATATGGTAGGAGGGACAACTACTAGGTTGGATTTATTATGGGGAATTGACTCTTAGCTGACAAGGAATGAAAAATGATGAGAAAAATCATTTATACAGCCAACGAAGTTGGTGGCATGAATTTTAGGGAAATAGATGCTCGGAATTTTGCCACTATAGAATTTTAGAAGGGATATGATACAACACATTAAATTTGGTTATCAAGGTGATACAATGTGGGGAAGAAGACATTTGGTGTGAAAAGGCACTCTAGGAAAAAAAAGCGAGAGGAGGCGAAACATGTGTCACAAGGAAGAAAGGTTATCCAACGGTACCATGCATCGTTGTGGAGAGTGATATCATCATGTCACTGGGACAACAAGCTTCAAGTGACTCATAGTTAAGAAGTATAATAGTGAAATCACACAATGAAATTAAAAATGATAGTTATGTTGTATCACAAGGAAGAGTGACTTGTCAGTGGTGTATTGATAGGAATAAGGGTTTCCTAGCCCTGTATCACAATGAAGAGGGAATTTTTTGTCATATATCACTATGATGAAGGGTTTTGAAAACTCTAGGGAAAGGGATTAAGGAAAATAATCAATAAGGTAGAAAAATAATTCAAGCGAGGGGATCCTTCATTCTTCCATTCGTTGAAATAGACAAAAAGAAATAAAGGGGAAGTTGTTGATCTATTATATCATTATATGATATTATAGTAAAGATACATTTTCACATTGGTATTGAGCACTAATATTTATTAAACATTTATATGCTATTTTGGTGTAGTTCTTATCTATTTATATTTCGGTAATGAGATTTCTTAAATAATTCTTTTATTCTTCTTTACATCATTATTTTGTGAAAATGGATTTAATAGCATACTATTTTTAATTTGGTAGTAAATATTGTGATTTATTAAGCATTTATATGCTATATTGATATACATCAGTAGATGGTCAATTTTGTTAAATATTTTTTCTATTTTTTTAGATCATTAATTTGTGATGATGATTTTAATGTTTCTATTTGTGTTTCAGAAATTTCAATATCGCTTTAGGAAATTTAAACATAATTCTTTGTGCATACTGATAATATCAAATACTTAAGCATATATTTGATATCATATTTATTTTTATCATGATAAGTTAAAAGTCCAAATCTTTAATTTTGGGGGAATTTAACATAAATTTATGCGTAAACATAAATTTGATATCATTAAGCATAGATTTAATTCATATTTATCTTTATCATAATAATTTAAAGATCAAAACCTTAAATTTTCTATAATTAAATGCAGAGTTGAATCATATTTATCTATATCATGATAGTTTATAAGTCAAAACATTCAATTATTTTAGAATGAAGTTTCCTCAAGCAATACCTTTCTTGAATTTCTACAAAATTAATGTGAGAGAAATTCAATAATCTTTAATTCTATCATAATATTTTAAAAATGAAATATCAAATATTACTTTTACAAATATTATCTTTGAATTATTATTATTACCTTTATTCAAACTTGAGTGGAAAGAACTAAGTTTCCATGTCACACTTATTTTACAATGGATTGAGCATTATTAACACGTGTATGCCTTTAGCGTAATTTGGCGCATTCTAATTAACACATGAAATTATTTTGTATTCATAATTGGGAAATGCAATTTGTCAAGAGATCGTCATTCCTTGTTATTTAAAATGAAATTTTGAATGCATAAATGGATTCAACACTTAGAAATACAAATAAAGCACTCAAACTATAGAAATTAAACACCTTAAACTTATGATTCATAAAATTTTCTACATGGTTTCGAGTAAAATTAACTAGAAAAAAGAAGTCGAAAAAAAATACCATCGCATCTATATTAGTTAGACTAAGGGTATCTTTTCTGTGTTTTAGAATTTTAGGCCATTTCAAGTGGTGTTCCTTAAATGTTTTCATTGTGTCTTTATGACATCTATATTGCTTTAATGGGTCCCATATTAATGTGGTTGTTATAGACATTGTTTAGTTATTATATATTTGGAATTTTTGGATAGACCCTTAAAAACAATCTAAATTGTTAAATCATGATGTTTTGTTATTTAAAATGTGTTTTTTATTATATATATGCATTTACGAATTTAAAAAACAACAGATACATTTGAATTGTGAATAATAAACAACTCAAATTCTTGATTCCAACAAATATCTATCGAATCAAATTCTAGAAAAATGTGACAAAAATAACAAAAAAAAATTCCCAAAATAACTTTAAAAATTACAAATAAACTAGCTTATTATTCCTTGCGGGAATGGAATTTCAAATTCTCAGTGCATTATTTCATACACATATGAAGTTCATAGATGAAGTTCAATTTGATAGTGGAATCATTTTAAGTCCTGTCTATTTTACATTTGAAAACTTTTATTACTTATCAAATATGTTTCTCCTTGATGCCAAATAATCTTGGTGCAGTTAATGATCGACCAATATGAAAACTCTCATGCAGAAAAAACTAGTAAGGGTCATCTTCTCTACTACAATCTATTCTCTAGGCATTGCGTCTATCCACCTTCGTCTTTGATATCACTATTTACGAACATAGAGAAGTGAGAGAATATTTGGTGTTTAAAACACGGTTGCTTGATCCCCTTGGGAAAGATCATTTAACATGATTTTGTTTAGTATTTGCATATGCTACCTAAGCTAAAACCAAGATGAATACCACAGGAAAAACTATAGAGCCCAAAAAATACGGGTACACCACCTTTACAAGTTTGACTAAATTTTAGTAAAAATAATTTTTTAGTTCAAAAGTTTTAAAATAAAATATTTTTTTTTTTTTATATAAATTTGAATATATTTATAGAAATATTGCTATACATTAGTTCCATATATATAATCAAACTGTTATGTATATGGGAATATCAATTAGTTATCCAATTGTTGAGTAGACTAGTACAAGATTATTAGTTGCTTTTTCTATCTTATTTGGAATGTTTGGGAGTTGATTTTGAATTTGGACAGTTGACTTCTCCGAAAGGGAAATACGAATGCTTATTTTTCATTTTTTTAACACTCACTAAGTCAAGCATAACATTACTATAGTAGTATAAATTTTAAGATATATACTAGTGAGCTAATCATTGCAATATCCATGGTTGTTAACACATATTCCAACTCAAAAAATCCATATTGTGACATGTTAAGGTATCCTATCAATTAAATTGTTGTAAATCTCTGTTGTTTAACATCGGATTCGAAGACCTTATTGAATAATATTATGATTTATCTCACTCAATTTGTAACCTATCACATATATCTTCATCAATTCTCTTTCTCCATATACTATCGACCTACAATGTTTCCTCTGCAACACCTAGTGCAAATGAGAGTTTTTAATATTTAAAATATAGGTTACAAAAAATTGAGATGAAGATTGTTGAGATTCAACAAGAAGATTCAACACCCACGCCTAGTGAATTAACCACCTGGTTTCATTAAGCACCCAAACTAGGGTGGGGCCCACAGTGCTATTTTTGGGTGCATGTCTATTTTTATTATCCATTAATTTAGATGGACATTAAACTATAATCTATTCTCAATGTGGACTTGAAATAGTTAACTGAAGTGGAAAATTAGGTTAGCTAGTGGATTTCGAGTTAGAGGTTGGTTGGTGGGACATGGAGAGTAATTCTAGTTGTAACGGAGTTTGAAGTGCAGTGGTGCATGAGTTGGTGAAAGTTGTAAATTAGTTTAACTCAGTTAAGTGAGTTAAACTCAGTTGTGCTAGTTGTAAGTGAAGATACACTAGTGAGAGATATAGTGAATTAAATATTAATTTATTCAAAATCAGTGATCTCACATGCTACTAAGGATTTACTATTATTAGTTGCATGCATGTCAGATCCAATGGAGACCTAGTTGAGTTCTAGGAGAAAGGGAGGTTGAATATCAGTTGTGACAATATCTTCTTGCACACGTGCAGTAAAACACCCATTGGCGTGCCCATGATACTTGCACAGTCAAAGCATGCAATAATTCCTATCTTTTAGGGATCTTGACCATCAGGGATTGCGCAAGCAAGGCAGGTTGTCTGGAGGCTAATAATTGGCTATGTGTTGGTCATTTTTTCATATGATAGTGTGAGAAAATTAGCTGATGTACTGAGGGCTCTTGTGAGAAGAGTTTTGTATCTAATTGTTTCATGATCCATGCTTAATATACAATAGAAGATAGTGGGGTTTTTAGCTATAACCTTTCCATGAGAAATTATCTGTGTTGAGTGTGATTGATCTTTCTTCATGTTCATGTGATTAGCGATTGTGTCTTTAATTCTACAAAATATTTGTAGAAGCGATTCAGTATTAAACATTAGCAAATTGTTATATCGGGTGAATACAAGATATACATGCTTGTTGTATAATTTCTACATTGTATCAGAGCAAAATAAATTGCAAAAGTGAAGTAGGAGCTGAGTTTGTGACTCGATAGAATTCGAATTTGCAGAAATACTTTCTTGGTGCTACAATTGATTCAAGATCAAAATGGCTTTCAATGGATTGAGGTTAGAGTATGCACTTGAGGGCGGCTCGAACTACATTTCTTGGAAGGATAGGATAGAGGCAGTACTCAAAGACAATGGCTTGAAGGAATTCATTGACAAAGATGTTCCTAAGCCAGATGCTACAAATGTTGTCAATCTTGATGCATGGCAAAAGAAAGTGGAAAAGGTGAGGAGGATCCTGTTGCAGGGAGTACGAGACCACATTGTCTCAACCCTCCATGAGAAAGCCACACCATATGCTATGTGGAAGGATTTGACGGAACTATTCCAAAGCATTAGCGACCATAGGAAATTTGCGCTGAAAGATAAAATCAGGAAGATCGTTATGGAAAAGGGCGACACCATTCCAAAATATATCATGAATTTTGTTCAATGCCAGGATGAACTCGAGAGTGTGGGAATAACAATCGTTGATGATGATTTGGTAATCTTTCCTCTCCTAGGACTTCCTAAGAGTTTGCACAATTATCAATACTCTGTCAACGAAAGGGAAAATTTTCCAGATTGGGAACGACTGTGGTTGGATTTGGTGAAGGAGGAGTTTAGATGGAACACCAAATATGGATCTGCATCTAAGAATGAGGATGGATAGGATTTTTCTTTGGATTCCAAGGTGAGGAAGGAGAAAGGGAAGAAATTTCCTTCAAAATTTGAGTCCAAAGGCAAGAAGCAAGACATGTCCAAGGTGAAGTGTTTTCACTATCACTGACATGGGAATTTTGCTACTAACTATCCACAAAAGAAGAAGAATAAGAAGGTAGATGGATCTGTAGCTGGAGATGCCCTTGCCTCGCAATTTGAGATTGAATTCTCATTGATCTTATGCATGGTGTCAATTGCATTGGTATTGGTGTTGTATTTGGATAGTGGCACTTCCTTTCACATGACGAGAGATAAGGAAATTTTCATTGACTTGGAGGAGAAAGATCTCCAGATGCATATTGAGATGGGTGATGACGTACAGTACAGTGCTATCGGGATTGTTACCATTACCTTTTAGAGTAATTCAGGTAAAATATTTCAATTAAAATATGTAATGCATGTACCAATTCTGAATAAAAATTTGGTCTCAGTCACAATGTTGGAGGATAGAGGCTATGACGTTGTATTTAGTGATGGAAAAGCTTTCCTGTGACATAAAACAATGGATCAATCCAAGAGGATAGAGATTTGAGTTAAGAATCTCTACAAGCCAGAGGTAGATGGTTATGCTGCCATGATGGGCAAGGCGGAGAAAGTGGTGAGCCGAGATGAGGGCGAATTATGGCACAGATGATTGGGTCATCTTCATCATGGAGACTTGAAAGTCATGCAACAAATTTTTACTAGACTTCCAATGGGAACACTTGCTCAATTAGATTAGTGCAAGGGTTTCACCATCGGGAAGTATGTAAATTCCACCTTTCATGAGAAGGAAAATCGAGCTTCGGGGATCCTTGAGAGAGTTTACATAGACGTGTGTGGACCGTTCTCAGTTGCTTCAAGAGAAAAACATAAGTACTATGTAATCTTTGTTGATGACTTTACTCGTAAATTATGGATCTTCTTCATGCAGCAGAAAGATCAAACATTCTCTAAGTTCTGTGAGTTTAAGGAATTGGTGGAGAAAGAGTCGAGGAAGCAAGTGAAGGCTCTTAGGAGCGATAATGATGGAGAATGCATCTCTAATGAATTCAATAAATTCTGTAACGAAGAGGAATTCGAAGAGAACTCATAGCACCTCATAACCCACAGTAGAATGGGGTCGTAGAGAGGAAGAATATAACGATTGTGGGTGCATCACGAGCGATGTTGCATGATCAGGGCCTACCAATGCATTTATGGGTGGAAGCATGCAACACTACGATTTATGTGCAAAACCATTGTCCTCATAGAGTACTTGGCATGAGTACACCTGAAGAGGCTTTCACTGCTAAGAAACATGATGTTTCACACTTTAAGATTTTTGGATCATCTGTTTATGTGCATGTGACCAAGGACGCCAGGAAGAAGCTGGAATCGACTGTAGAAGTTTGGATTTTTGTGGGGTACACAGAAACACCCCATAATAATTGTGTGTATTTTCCAAACAACATAATGACTTTTGTGCGACGGGATATAAAATTTGATGAGGGGAAATCCATGCGGTTGTCCCTTGAGAGGGAGCTGGAGTTGCATGCAGAGGAAAAAATACTAGTTCCCAAGTATGAGTCTCAATATGTCGATCAGCCACATCAGGAGGTTCATGGAGTGGAGGAAATCACTCATGTAGAGCCATCCATCAGAAATGGTAGAAGGTGCACCACGAAAGTTGATAGGCTGAGACTTGATGCTGCACAGAAAGTTGGAGCCCTTACTTCACAGTGCAGACAGAGACAGTCTCATGACTGATTTACTAGATACAAGGCTTTTATGAGCAAATGTATTGTGACTGAACCATCTTCCTTTCAGGAAGCAGTGCAACAACCTACTTGGGCTGATGCAATGGTGAAGGAGTATGAATCCATTTTCAAGGACAGTGCATGGGAGATAGTCCCAAGACCGGTAGATAAATCAATGGTAGGTTTGAGATGGATCTTCAAGGTAAAGCAATCTACTAACGAGAGTTTTGAGAAATACAAGACCAGATTTGTGGCCTGGGGTTTCTCACAGATCAAGGGGATAGATTATGATGATACTTTTGTGCCTGTCATAAGGTACTCTTCCATAAGATCCATCCTTACACTCTCAATGCATATGGGCTAGCGCATTCATCAGATGGATATGAAAAATGTGTTTCTCAATGGGTTCATTGAGGAAGTGGTGTACATAGAGTAGCCTAAAGGTTTCAAGATCTTCAACAATGAGTCGCATTTGTGCAGGATCAAAAGAGCATTCTATGGGCTAAAGCAACCACCCCATGCTTGGTACACTCAGATAGACAGCCATTTCATTGGACCAGGCTTCACCAAAAGTGAAGCAGATGCAAACCTATACCAGATTGTGGTTAAGGGTCAACTATTGATCATTTTTCTTTATGTTTATGATCTAATATTGATTAGTGATGAGCAGTTGATACACTCATGCAAGGAGGATCTTGCAAGGGAGTTAAAAATGAAGGATATGGGCCTCCTTCATTATTCCTTGGATTGGAAATATGAAAACAAGATGGTGAAATTTTTGTGTCTCAAGGAAAGTATGCAAAGGCGATACTGGGTAAGTTTAACATGGAGAACTACAAACCCATGGATACTCCTCTTCCAGGAAACTGGAGGAAAGAGGATGCTACTGTCTATCGACAATTAGTGGGTTCTCTAATGTATCTAGTTAACATGATACTGGACATTTTCTATGTAGTTAACCAACTGAGTTAAGCTATGGTTAAGACTACCAAGCTCTTTTGTAAGGTGGGGAAGAATTTCTTGAGATACCGAGGGGCACATCAGAGTATGGTCTATGGTACAAAAGGACAAATGGAGTGAAGTTGTAGGGCTTCATAGATGCATACTAGGCTGGAAGTTCATCAGACGGAAAGAGCACATCAAGGGGGATATTTAGCATTGGATCGACTGTAGTTTCCTGGTATAATAGGAAAGAACGATCTGTGGCACTCAGTTCATCACAAGCGGACTACATGGAAGCAAGTAAAGCTGCATGTGAGGCTATCTAGATGAGAAAGATCTTGGTTGGTTTGTTTGGTTCTCATATGGATCCAAGAGTGATTCATTGTGATAATCAGAGTTGCATTAAAGTCTCGATTAATCATGTGTTTCATTATAGGTCCAAGCATATAGATATCCAGTATCATCATCTCAGATATTATGTGTAGAGGAGGATCATTTTACTTCAATACATTCCCACAGAAGATCGGGATGCAAATATTTTGACAAAGGCGCTCACCAGGAGAAAATTCGAATACCATAGAGACACGATCGGGATGAAGGATAATCCCTTTCTTGTTGAGAGGGAGTGTTAAGATTAAACAAGAAGATTCAGCACCCACGCCTAGTGCATTAAGCACCTAGTTGCATTAAGCACCCAAACAAGAGTGGGGCCCACAGTGCTATTCTTGGGTGCATGTCTATTTTTTCTATCCCTTAATTTATATGGACATTAAACTGTAATCTATTCTCAACGTGCACTTGAAATAGTTAACTGAAGTGGAAAATTCAGGTATCTAGTGGATTTCAAGTTAGAGGTTGGTTTGTGGGACATGGAGAGTAATTCTAGTTGTAACAGAGTTCGAAGTGCAGTGGTGCATGAGTTTGTGCAATTTGTAAATTAGTTTAACTCATTTAAGTGAGTTAAAATTAGTTGTGCTAGTTGTAACTGAAGATACACTAGTGAGAGATCTAGTAAATTAAATATTAATTAAGTCACAATCAGTGATCTCACATGTAACTGAAGATTTACTATTATTAGTTGCATGCATGTCAGATCCAGTGGAGACCCAGTTGAGTTCTAGGAGAAAGGAAGGTTGACTATTAGTTATGCCATTATATTCTTGCACACATGCAGGAAAACACCCATTGGAGTGCCCATGATACTTGCGCAATCAAGGCAGGCTATCTGGAGGTTGAGAATTGGCTATGTGTTGGTCAGTTTTTCATATGACAATGTGAAACAATTAGTTTATGTACTGAGGGCTCTTGTGAGAAGAGTTTTGTATGTGATTGTTTCATGATCCATGCTTAATATAAAATAGAAGATAGTGGGGTTTCTAGCTATAATCTTTCCCCGGGAAATTATTTGTGTTGTGTGTGACTGATCTTTCTTCATGTTCATGTGATTAGCAATTGTGTCTTTACTTTTGCAAAATATTTGTAGAAGAAATTCAGTATTTAACTTTACCACATTGTTAGATCGGGTGAATCCAAGATATACATGCTTGTTGTATAATTTCTACAAAGACGCCCTAACAAAATATTGTGTTCCAATGACCCAATTAACATTAATAAGTTACAATTTTTTAAATGATAAATGGAAAAAATTAAATATATATTAAGAAATAAAAGGAAAAATAAGCATCACGGCTCTTTATTTTGATATCCAAACAAACCCAATTAAGAGCTAAATATTGTTTTAATATTTAAAATATAAGTTACACAAAATTGAGATAAAGGAACGCTAACAAAATATTGTATTCCAATGAGCCAAATAACAATAAGAATATAAGTCTTTAATCTGCCCCAAAATAATATTTCCTGTTCCAAACCCACCAACGAGGCCTTCCATTTACAATAATTGAAAGCCTTCTTCCCCAAGGGACAAATTTCAGACTAAAGCCAAATTCAAGGGCCTAGCTTCAATATTTTGCATGATCCAATTCACAACTTGAAATACACAGAGTGCCCAAATGGAATTTGACCTAAAAAGGATTCAGTTTAGTATTGCACAATTTTTTTAGTATACACGGTGTCCAGATGCATACCTAAAAATCAGGGTCTTAAGTCAAATATTTTGCAGAGCCCATTTTATGACAAGTATCCATAGTGACCCCTGGAAGATGCAGAAAGAATCTTAGAACTCACATGTTCTTCATACACAATTGAAC
Organism: Pinus albicaulis; assembly: GCA_034641835.2. Taxonomy (NCBI): domain Eukaryota; kingdom Viridiplantae; phylum Streptophyta; class Pinopsida; order Pinales; family Pinaceae; genus Pinus; species Pinus albicaulis. The sequence continues at coordinate 760,159,385 of CM076573.1, read as the reverse complement.
TTAAAAGTAACCAAATGAAAATATACAAAAATCATCAAGAACTATAAGTTCTTAAACAAGAGAGCACCCTAAACAATCCTTTCTTCACACATAGAAAAGATAAATCACTACAAAATTGATATTGACATTAGTTAATCTTCCAGGACAATAGAAAATGCCATGAACTTAATGGAAACTTTCCAATGAAAATAAAAAATGTTTTCATTACCAATTAATATATACACAATTTCTTGAGGGATCTGATCCTTGTACACACTTAATTGTCCAAAGCAGGTTAACATAAAAATCTGACAGTCACCTCAATCTAGAATATCATTTGAAAACTACAAGTTTGGGCATATCTATAATTAATATTATGGGAAACACCATATTTTTTTTTTTTTTGGACCTAGGAAGTCCCTTTTGGATTTCAATTCAGACTATGGCACCATGTCCTGAGAAGCTTCCTTTACAAATTATTATCTGGCCATCATTGATTTGTTAGCAACCCACCATAATTATCATGCTATGTGGTCATGGAAAATGTCCTAATTCTTATTCCCTTTGAAATGACAATTATAGCTCCCTTACCTTAATTTGTAGGGACAATTTCAGTTCTTCGATCAATACAAACTGAACAATAAAAGATTCATAAATTTTGGATTCTTTCTGTTGGTATTTAGCTTTGTGCTCAATACATCTATAGAACTCTTAAAGAGTCCAACTGTGATTGGTATTTGGCTTGATACCTAGTACATCTATGGAACTCCTAGAGAGTCCCTCTTCTAAGAGAAGAGATGATCTCATCATGAGTCCCCCCACGTAATTTTGTTCAAACTTATGACATTTTAACTACTCTAATCTATATTTTACCTTAATTTTACTTGTCATCTACCACAATGATATGTTGTATAATAATTTGAAAATGGTTTCTCACTCACAATCTCTTTGATTGATAAAGTAATTATCCCAAAACATACTCGAGCCATCAGGAGGACCACGACATTGTTGGTGCATTGAAGATGAGATTCACGTCACAAATTCAGGAATTAACAGGGATCTTTCTGGATGCCAATCAACGACATAGTGTTAAAATAAGTGGATAATTTATGTGGATATTATGTGGTATAGTAAGTTTTAAATGTAATATTCCACTAGCGTTTGTGACCATATGCAGCTTGCTTTGGCATCCACTTACATGAAGAGGTATTTGTTCCCTCTACTTGCATTTTCCTTTGTGATTCTCGACGACAAATTTGCTTCATTATATGAGGTATTTTTTAGCATATCAATAGGAAGCAAGGGTGATATTTAAGAAATTAGGAATGAAGATGTTGTTTCTCCCAAGCTTCCATTATCGGGGACGAGGAATGTGTTAGTAATGAGCGAGCTTCCTTATGTGAACAATGTTCTGCACCTCAAAAATCTGATAGGAAATGTAGCTTGCTCTAGCCTCGTCTCAACTCAGCTCTAGATACACTAGAACCCACGTCACATTCCTATGGAGTTGTCGTATTCCTTATCTATTGTAGTCATCGAGGTTCCCGGTATGGTGAGAGTATATGAAGACATAACAGTTAAACGCTTGGTCGATCGGGGTACAATTATTTCTTCACAAGCGATTGGCATAGTTACAACTACTATTTCCAGAGTTCCGTGTCTCCAAGACCATGGAGGGGAATTTCTTCTCTTTGATGCTGAAAATTGTTTTTTATACGAAACAAGTACAACCATAAAATTCTAATCCAATCTTTTTATTTCTCTCAACTCCGAGGAAGTTTCAAACTTTGAGCCTCCAATCACGTAGAATATATTGCAGGATTTTTATCGCGTCATAAAAATTATGATCCCATCAATTGAATTTATGTTTGAATTAGCAAATCAAATTAGTATAATAACGAATCTAAGGTTAGGATTGACACGAAATTATCATTTCCTATTTCATTTTCACAGGATTACTCATCACAAACAAATACCACCCTTGGTGGATTAGAAATTACAACTGTAACGACGAACTTCATGCTCTTAAACCATGAGGTGGATTTTATTGATGTCAAATGCACATGAATGGTACTGTGCATATCTTAATAATCAATTCATATGCATGTGTTATCTTGGAACACAAATAGAGTAGTTATATCTATTCAAATAGATCTCGGCCTCAAACATGGGTTGACCATTAAATTCTTTATTTCCTATTCATACAGGAATATTATATTGCAGTTCAATTAACCTGTTGCTTATCTTTGAAAAATTAATATTAATTTTCTCAAAGTTCCATAAGATTGACAACTTCCCTTTTAATAGATTCAAAAACCTTTTAATAATAATAAAAAAACAACAACAAATTTGTAGGCTATTTCCCTATCTTCATTAAAATAAATAAAAAAATTTGCGGACTATTTAATCTAACACCAAATGTATTGCTAACAAATTTCTTACTATATTTAAAACTTATAGAGATGTCAAACATCTCCATTTTAAAATGGAACCAAAACTACAATGACTGGAAGACATATCAGTGGTATTTCGAAGGATAGGAAATTGGTGAATGGATGTTGAAACGATATAGGGTGGGCAAATATTTTGACAGAAATTGGGAAAGTGAGGTTAGAGTGGCCAAACTCATTGTGCGGTCTAGGGAACGAGTCGTTAGCCTTCGACAAAGATCAATATTTATATAATAATTAATTTATTAAAAATACGAGTTTTTAATGTTTAGTGATTTAGTTTTCGAAAATAATCGAGTTCCAAAATTTTTATTCCTTCGATGTATCTTTGCACCTATAGGAGTAGTTGCTAGTTTAAACTTGTTAATCAGAGATACAAGATAGGGATCCAGAATGTTTTGGTATATAATACTTCATTTTCATGGCATTGTCTCAAGGGCTAAATTTATTTTTAGATCAAAAATAAGAATTTGAACCATTGAAAATTATATGGTTGATAAATATGTATTATAAAAAAATATTATATATATAATTGAAACAGGAATTTATATTCAAAAGAGATTGCATCAAAACTACAATTTTTTTTTTAATGCAATAATGATTAGTAACAACTCTTCTAGATATGAGTTCCATATATTTCTATTAGTCATTTAACATATTGAAACAAAATACAACAATTAGAAAGAGCATTCAAACTCAATGAGAAATTGGGATTGCCTTGTTCTTTCTACCCCTCACTTGAATGAGGGAGTTTGGAACTTTAATCTCCATAAGGTCATGAATTTCATGAACTATTTCATCTTTTATTAACTTTTCTGGAAGAAACTTCTTGGTGTTGTGGTTATCAAAGACAAAGGAGAATGATTCCATATGCTGAGAGAGAACCAAAGAATGAACATTTTGGCACTCAACCTCTAATGAACCAATCCATTGGCTTTTAGAAATAAAGAGAGTCATAATATTAGGATTGTGTCTAGTGTTGGCCTACCAAGCTCAATTATTTTGGAGGGAAGTACCATTACTACATGATTGTTGGCCTACTTTATATATTCATGTTTGTAGAAAAAATACATTGGAAATCAAAATTATTAAGGTTATTATTTAATATAAATTGTTATAGGAATATACCCCATTGAGATTGTTATGACATGAATTCAATGTGTCCAGGATTTGATGCATCCTCCCATAGCCACTCCCTATGCATGCCACCGCCTTAAGATTCATTTAAACATGTATGTATGAATCAAGATTTATTTAGTATGTTTCTCTTCCTTGGCTATTAGCTCGGGCTTTGTCTCATCCTATTTCATCTCCTCCTGCTACTGTCCTTACCCACCATGCACTGAGACTCTCATTTCGTTACTTAGGCAATTTTATTCTCGTCTGATTTACTTATTTCCCTCCCTCCCTTGTCGGCTTTTTCGAATGAGAACGTCTGGTCTTGAGCATGTCATCACTCTACCATTTTTAATAAGTTATCATGGGCACTTTCTTTCATGGTTGTCTTACGAAGATCCCCTCCCATCTCTATCCTAGTCCTTATGATGTCTTGTTTCCTTTGGAAACCATGAACCATCAACGAGCTTGTTTTCAATGTGGAAGTGGTGGTCGTGTCTCTTTAGGGGAATCCCAAGTATACTTACAAGTAGATTCATTAGCTTGTAGATTCCTTTATAACATGCCTCCGGACATTAAGGAGGAAATACATCTCCTGGAGGAAGAAATTCATCATGGAAAGAAGATCACTCTCGATTCAGACATCATGGTTGACATTGCATCTTGGGTTCCAAATACAGGTATTCACAGGGTCACAAAAATCAATATCTGCATACGGTTGACTTGTACTAGCATGTAAAGTTGTTGTGAGGAAAAAAAATGGTTGATAGGAGATATTGTTAGGTAAATCTGATGCACATGCTCAATGAACTTAAAGATCATACTCTTAACATGGAAGGACAGTTATGCAGGTTCCAGATGGGTATGTCAACAAGCTCTCTAATTCCTCCTCCATGCAAGGATTTAGAATAACCCATCAACCTTGATAGTTAACTGTCATCATGTTGTTGAGGTTCCCTACATTTTCAGTTCATTTCTTGCTCTTCCAACTTGCCCTTGGGACTATTGATATGTTTTCCCTTTAAGTATATGTTTATTTATTTTTCTTGTTGCCTCGAACTATGAAATCCCCAAAAGTTGACTATTTTGTTTCTTGTTATCAATTTCCCCATTGTGGGGTAGTAACGTTTTGTGGCATTTTCTAGTCTTGGACAATCAATTAAAGTTAATTTTGTTAGTTTTCGCTCTATGCTTTACTGTTTTTAGTCTAAAACTTTTCAAAGTGGCAAGCCAAAGATAATAGTTCTAATATATATATATATATATATATATATATATATATATATATATATATATATTAAATAGTTAATATCTCAATACAAAGATGACTTACACTTTAATTTTTTTATTATAAGAATGTATAATAGAATAAATTACACCTTTATTAGTTAATTTTACTTTTTTTAATAATAAAATTATTAATATAAATTGATATAAAAATATATTGTGGAAAAATTTATGCACATTAACTCAATTGTTTTATATTTGAAGATTTTTAATAGAATTGAATATTAGAAATCAAAATTATTAAATAATTATTTAATACAGTTTTGTATAAGAATATATAATGGATGAAAAAGAGGTAGACCACACAAATATAATGAAACTATTATTAATTTAAATTTAATTTAACTATTAAATCTTTTAAGTTTTTGTATATTTTTAGATTATTTTTGTTTAAAATTTTATAGAGATTTATGTGAGTTATATACTTTATATTTAATTTAACTATTAAATCTTTTAATTAATTGGTATATTTTTAGATTAATTTTGTTTGAAATTTTATAGAGATTTATTTGAATTATATACTTTATATTTAGTTAAAAGTTTTTAAGATATGAAATCTATTTATACATTTGAAAATTTCTCAAAATATATATATATATATATTAACAAATTATAAAAATAACACATTAATTTTTATATTAAAAAAATAAAACAAAATAATATAAAATGTGCTTTCTTTTGGCCATTCCAATTTGCATGAAAAACTATAGTCCTTTCTCCAAACGGAACGTATACATTTTATACAAGAGACTGATGGGACGTTATTTCTTTTTCTTTTCGCGGAAATGACGGAATGGAACTTTGATAGATCTTAAGAGTGACACACAAGCCTTTAAGAAATTAGAATTTGATTATTTTTTTAAAATTGTTTAAATGCACGATAAATAGAATTATAATTGTTATATTAATCTAAATTAAGATTTGTAATATTTAATAATATTATTAATTAAAATTTGTAATATTTAATATTATTAATTAAGATTTGTAATATTTTCTAATATTATTAGAAAATTTAAGTAAAATAAAAACTAGTGTATAAATACTTTTTATAATGCAATTAAACTTAAGATTTCAGGTGTTTCAAACCATGCTTAGCATTCAGAGTTCAGCTATGTTATGAATGGTCAGAGGTGTCGAGGTGCTTTTATGTTGTTTGTTGTTGCTGCAAATAATTACTATTTGGGTTCATGGATGGGTGCTGGTTTTTCCGAGGGGGTAACGACCACCTTTCTTTTTTTGAATGTTTTTCCGGTGAATGTGTTCGGAACACCTTGGTTTATTAGAGGGGTTTGATATTAATGAGGATGTGTATGGTTATTGGGAGATTGTAAAGGTTCTACATGTAACGGGTTGGTGAACATTTACGTCGCTATTTATTGGGGAAGGGGACTAACTGAAAAAGGAGGTGTATGTGTACTGCAAAGGATTTGGGGAAGGCGGAAGATGGAGGAAGGGACAAATTTTTGGTGTATATTCATATTAAAGACCATGTCTAGGGATGGGGTGTGACCATAGCGTTGTCCTGATTTTATCTCTGGGTTTTGAATCATTCATTGGGGATGACAGAGTGGTTGTTCTCTTCTAACACGCATTATTCTCGAGGGGCTCATGAGCAGAAAAATGGAGGATCTTTCATCGTTCCTAAATAAATTAGACAACTACAAGGCTAGGGAGGCATGCATTCTCGCTGCGAAGGTGGTAGAGGAGGGTGGACAGAATACTGATACTACGGGTCTACTATTTCCCGGTCCTTCTCATGATAATTTTGATGCTACAAAGGTTTTGAAGACTAGTAACTTTCCTCTTTTGGACCGAAAGAAGAAGCTGGTTGAAAGTTATTTGTCGGGGGAGTTATAGGTCAAGCCCTTTAAACCTCTCCTGGAGGGAAGATTCCTTAGTTTTGGCCAGGACATAATGTGGGAAAGGGCGGAGTGCTTTCAGATGCGTACATTGGTTAGAGGGTGGGTGTATGAGAAAATGGAAAATTCTGACCTCACACAGTGGTTGACGTATGTATGGACCACTCTGCTAGGTTATGCGCCGAAGATTTGCCGCGTGCAAAACAACTGGTGGAGCTTCCATTTTTCCAAATTGGACGACATGGGGGAGGTTTACAGGCATATTTGGGTCTATGGGAGGGTTCTTATAGCTCTGCACAGGTGGTACGTCAGTTTTAATCCCACCTAGGATACTCCTCCCAACCATATGATCTGGGTTAAACTGTTGGGCTTGCCACTGGAGTTCTGGTCTCTGCAGGTGCTAACCACCATTGGAAACTCCATCGGCTCATGTAGGTTTGTGGACCCAAAGTGCATTGGTACTTATGATAAAAGGATTGCTTGGGTTTTTGTGGAGTTGTCGTTCTCGGATGGTTTGCCTACGTATGTGGATTTGGAATGGGAGGGGAGAATACACCGACAAATTATTGACTTCTGGAAACTATCGTTACGTTGTTATGGATGCCATAAAACTGGGCACCTACGGAGAAACTGTAAGATGCCTCGCCATGAGGCATATGTGGTTGAGAATCACGTGGGGTTGCAAGAGAAGAAAATGGCGATGGCAAACGCGACGGACAATTTGCGGAAATCCACATGTCGGGCTGTATTATCGGGTATGTCTAATTTCACTCACATTGCTAATTCTGCTATCGCTGAGCTCCCTGTGAATGATGGTTTGTGCGTCAATAGGGGTATGGTTTTTAGTATTGTGCAATGTGATGGGTCGGGGGGGGGATGAAGTATATTTTCCTGGTTCACAGTTTATTTTGAGTCCTAAGCATTTTGATGGTTTGTCTCCTATCATTTCTCATGTACCGGAGGAGCCTCCTAATAGTTATGATCTGCCCAAGATTGAGGGTCTTTGCACCAATGTGGGTATGGGTTCCAGAGTTGATCATTGTGATGTGTCAGGTGGGGAAAAGGAGTCTGGGCCTCGTATGAATGATTTGTTGAGTGCCAAGTCTCGAGGATGTTCTCTTCTGGTTTCTGGTCTGCCTTCTATCAATACACTTGTTGTGGAGGATCTCCCAGTTTCTGATTCTTTGGGCTCGTCATCAGAGCCTTTGATGCTGTCACCACTTAATTCAGTGGGCAACGACATTGAGCTCCTGCTAAACAACCCTGAGGCGGATTTGACCCTTCTCACTATTTATTCTGGAAAGTCTCTGTCCCCCCCATCATCATAAGTCCTTAGTCCGCATATTATGTCACTCTACAGAAAGGAAGGGGTAGGCCTCGTCAGAAAAAATATGGTGATGATCGCAGACATTAGGGAGTCGGATCTGTCGGAAGGTAGTTATAGGGATATTCCTGTAACTTTTTCTCTAGATAGGGTACTTAGAGCCCTTAAGCCCAAAAAAATAGTTATTGATGATTCTATGCTCACATTATATTAGGGGTCTGGGGGGGGAGAAAAAGTTTTTATCTCTAAGAGATTTTTATTTGAAGTTAATCATTGTTTAATTTTTATTCAAGAAACGATGTCTAGGGCTGGCAATACTATAGTTTATTTCCAGAAAATGTTTCCAAATTGGCATATCACCGCGAAGGATGCAGATGGACAATCTGGTGGGCTGGCAGTGATTTGGGACCCGAGATGGGCCTCTTTTCAGGAATATGGGTTTTTTGGAGGCATTTTGATTACTGGCTAGCTGAGGGGTCTAAATCATAGAGTCAATCTGATAAATTTGTATGTTCCATGTAATGACAGAGAAGTTTTTTGGAAGCGGATGGAAAGATGTGGGTATCTAACTATGGAAATTTCTAGGTTGGTGGGGGACTTTAATTGTAATATGGGAAGGAAGGATGCATGGGGTCTTCACTCATTCAACCTCTATCCTATCACGTGCCTTCATGGCATATTAAACAATACCCTTAATTTGACTACATATTGAAAAATACCCCTAAAAATCACATTATTTAAACCCCTACCAATATCAACCCAATACACCTTCCCAATTTAAAAAACCCCTACTTCCACTAGATATTGTAAGTATCCATTTTTTCATTAACATTTTTTATACCCCTTTATATTTTTTCATTAACCTTGAGCTCCATTTTCTATACCTGTCAATATAAAAACCCTTACCCCCTATATATCCCCCAATATATTATGCCATTTTTTCCTCAATATAAATCCCCCAATGTGAACCCACGTGGTATGGTATTGCTCCCCCAGTACAGTCCCTATGGAAGGATGTTTGGGGAGCTAGTTGTTTGGATCCATTATTGGATTTCCTGGCAGACATGTTTAGAGAAAATGGTCTAAAGGAGCTTCCTTTGGAATTTCATGGACCGACATGGCTTAATGGGAGAGGAGGTGTGGATTTCACATCAAAAACGCTGGGCAGAGCACTGATTCAGGAAGCTATGATCTTTCACATGGGAAGGGTTGAGGTAAGTGTAAAGGATTTGATGGTATCCGATCATCGCCCAGTTATTATTAATTGGCATTTTCAGAGTACGATTTTGGGATACCCATTTAACTTCAATCGTGCTTAGCTAGAGGATGACGATTTCAATGTATTGGTTAAAAATTTCTATAAATATAATAGGAGGGAGCAGGAGAACTGTAATATTCCAAAAATTTAGCCTTAAGCTAAATGGAATATTATGGTTTGTTTTATCACTAGGTAGGTGAATAAATGAGTAAGAAGGCCCATAAGTCTCCTAAGAAGCAATAAAAACACTTCAAGTTTGAAACAGGACCTTTTTAGCAGTTGAATAAAGCACCTCCAAGTGTGAATAGGGGTTGGACCATGTTGATTCAATCAATTTTGACCAAGTAAACAACGCTGTCATGGAGGAGTGGAGATTAATTGACGAATAACGCAGTTTTGGAGGGAGATGGATCTCATGAAGGAAATGACCTAATTGAGTGGGGCCAAGGGAAAGCAAGCTCATATTCTATTTAAGGAAGAGGATGGCAGCCATTTGAGCTCATGGTTTTTATTATCATTTTGATATCGGTCTGCTTAGACTATTGCTTCCTCTTGCTGTTTAGCACCGGGTGTTCCCGAGTGGGAATCCCACCTCTTTTCTTCAGAGGCCTCTTGGAAGAGTATTGTATTCATTTCCACATCAGGTTTTTAGGCCAAGCTACAACTTTCTTCATCAGGGCAGTTTCTGTAGGTTATTGTGCTGTGTTGCAGTGGAGGAGTTAGAAACCCACTTTCTAAGCTATTTTCTCATAGGAGGAAGGTTTCCTTCTCTTGGAAGATCAGTTTGGAGAGCTATTGGGCATATTTTAGATATTTGGCATCAAGCCATAAATTTCCCATCATTTCCAACGATGTTCTAGCTAAGGAATGTGTTATTTTTGAAGGAAACTTCAGTGGCAGATCCTGTGGTTTCTTTGCAGTGTTTCCTTGTGATTGAGGGATTCATCCTTTCATGGGAGGAGACCTTTGAGGGGATCAACATCAGATCTACTATATTTCAGCCTTATACACTCTTATTATTTAGTTTTTCAGTGTATCTTCATCCATTGGGCTTTAGATCCCATCTTGTATAGAGTGTATTTCTGAAAACCCTTTCTGGGTTCTTGTAGGAGTTTGTAATAAGCTTAGATCTGTATTGAGAATATCTTTTGAGGCTTATAACAGCCCTACATATTTTGTACATAATTTTTCTATAGTAGTGTGTTTTTAACTGCACTGTAGAAGTCTCTGACATTTTTGTATTGTGACAACAGTTCATTTATGGAGTGATTTCATATGGGAGGCTTGTTCCTTCATTGTATATGACTCATGACTCACTGTTATGTATGGATTTTCTGATATAATACATGGTTTAATGTCTCCATATTTGTCTCCCATGTTTATGAGTTGATTTACACTACCATTTCCTATTATGTGTTCATGTATTTCTGCATCCCCATTTTGGGATATTACACTGGTATTAGAGCATAATCTTGGCTCAGCTTATGGAACTCAGCCATTATGCTATCAAGAGAAGAAGGATAAGAAGAGAAGTACAGAAAGGACAAAGAGAAGACTCCATTATTTGGAGGAAGAAGGGAAGAGAAGCTTTCAAAGCTTCTTCCTAAATCTATACAGAGCATTAAAGGAGATCTCAAGAAAATGAGAAGGGAGACGGAATCTCCAGAGGAATTTGGATCTAGAGCCAAATCTAGATTTGCACATGATAGGTGTGAGCATGCAGCTACACCTTATTATGCACAGCGCAGTCAAAAGCCCAGATATACCATGGGAGAGTTGAAAGAAGAGGAAATGCCAAGGAGGGAAACTCTTAGTAATTTTCTGCAAGAGTATGAATCTCAAACTGAGAAGTTTAGAGATCATATCATTTTCCAAGAGTTTTGCAAGATCAAGGTGGAGACGAGCAAGCATCATGACATGGATAGATTTTCTCTATCTACTTTTGATGGATCACCAAAATTTTCAGCCAAAGCTTGGGTGGAGGAGCTACACACCTATTTGCAGTAGCACCAAGTTTCTAAAGATGAAGCCATCAAAGTTGCAGTGCTGCATTTTGAAGGTAAGGCCTATGCTTGGTGGATATTTCAATCTTTTTCATTAAGAAATAAAAATACTTCATCTTATGCAAAGTTCACTAAGAGATTAGTGGAGACGTTTGATGGCAAACATTCTATGACATTCTTGGTGAAACCAAACAAACCAAGACAAACAAAACTTTTGCATGGGTTGGAAGGGCCTATAAACTCAAATCCATTTCAGAAAACTATTGATGAGGCTCACATATTGCATAAAACCCTGTTAGAGGAAAAATCTATATCTCATACTTTTGAGGGCATGGAGATCTTCTTTCCAAAACAGGATCCTCTTATTGAGCAGGTGACTCCCATTCATATTGAAGAGGAAGAGAAGGATGGGGGCAACAACGTTGTCACATCTAGAGCATATCTAGTCCCTCATGCAGAGGAAGGATGAGCACATGCTCAAATAGGAGGAATTCTTGTATCATTGCAAGGAATTCGCCAGGATCTCACATATGGAGGACAAAGCACAATCAATGAGCAGCATGATTGTGAGACATTGCAGATGGAAGGAGAAGGTACGGAGGAAGGTCAACATCACTTGATTAGGAGCACACACCCCTATCTATTTCAGAGAACTAATGCAAGGAAGAGGAAGACTGATTTGCGTTGTGAGGGCAAGGGCAAAGTGGCCCATCCATATGTACAATATACACTTGACATTGATGTCTCATTACATGGAGGCATTCCACCCGGGAGGCCACCAGATCTGGAGTTGGTAAGAGACATCTTTCCATTTGGTTCACCACTCTTAGATTCCGAAGAGGTGAATACTTTGGAGGAGTCTAATACAGCACAGATATTTTGGGATAGACTCAAGGAGGAAGGAGACATTCTCCCATTTTCAAAATTACCCACTCTCACTACATATATTGCGCTGACAAAGGTTGATGCAGTGATGGAGGATGGCACTCATGGTGCAAGAGAGTTGCTCCATGGATTTGGAGAAATATAGGGTACTTCTTCTGAGGAAGGAATCCTCCATACATTTGAGTAGATGGAGGCCACTCATGATTACACTGGCCAAGATCAAGAGATTCTTTTTTGGTGGTAGCTTCTCATGGGAGGCCAACTTCCAAAAGTCACCACTTTTATTTGAGCATGAGCAGCTACACTTTGGAGGATGACTTTGGCATGTGGGATGTCAAAGGAGAAGACAACAACATGTGGGGAGCTTCACATTTCAGATCTTCAACGCTGTCCCTTAGGAGGATTGATCCATATTGGAGATCTCAACTCTTGGTAGAGTACTCCAAGGATCTTGGTGCTTGCATGATTCTTGATGACCCGGAGGGAGATAACAGATACATGGTGGTTGGAGAGGTTATCTATTCTTATGGAAGAGTCTTCTTGACTAGATTTTCTGAGCTCAAGAGGAAGCTACTACATGCAGCATATGTGGACTTTATTTCCATGCACTTTGATGCATTTCATTCTTTGATGGAGGAGCTCACTTGGGAGGGCATCCATCAAGATATATATCAGCATGTGGAGAGATGCATAGCCCGGATGGTGATGTAGAGATTGGCATAACCACTTCCCTACTCATTGAGAGTGAGGGAGAATTTTCCGTTGAGCCATTTCAGCTGAAGAACCAAAGTACATGGTGGAGAAGGTACAATTTTGCATTATGTTTTGTCCTTCTTTACTTTATATGAGTAGCATGTTGTACCAAGGAGGATTATCCCTTCTTGAATATTATATGATGGTGTACTTGAAGCCACTTACAACATTGAGATTGGCTATTTTATTGGTGGTTTGTGGGGGAAGCCACATGATTTTTGGTGTGCACCATGGACACCACATTGTGATTTCATGCTTCTATCTTATAGAATTATTGTGGCAGAAAACAAGTGGCTGGGAGACCACTTGTTATTACTTGTTTTTATGCAGGCAAGGGATGCCCTACGCTAGTTCCATGTGTGGAACTATGATCCACTCTCCGGTTGTCATATGGCAGCTTGTTTTCATTGGTTTTTGCTTCCATGTATTGTTGATATTCCTATGCTCAGGGGGAGCTTTGTTTGGAGAGTGCTAGATGAGTTGGAGATGCCCATTGGGAGTATGATTCTCCATAATTTACATGTTGTATGTTTCAGGAGAAACAACGGGAAAACCATGATTGCCATACTACATCTCTTTTCTTCATGTGGGAGGAGCCATTTGGAGAACGTGAGTTCTTGGAGGAGGCACTTCATGGCTGATTTGTTTAGTGGGGTAACTTGGGCCATTATTGGATGCCATGTCATTTCAGCCCAAGATCAGCAAAAACCCCATACTTTCCCTAAATGGAGAGAGACAACTTGGGTGGAAAAATATAATCTCTCCATGCAACCCCAATACATTGCACAAACCGGGAGTTGAGGATTTCTTTGATGAGCTACCTAGGATAGCTCATTTCATTTGGATGATAGCATGGGTGTGGGAGCCACTCATTTTGAATGAGATTCCCCATTTTTTTCATCACTCCTACCTTGAGGAGGCCACTGGACAACAAGAAGGTTTCCACTTATACCTTCCACCTTTTCATGATGTGGGCCATTTGGTTTTGCATACTTGGGAGGAAACATTGGAGGGCAGATTTATTGTAGATTATATTGAGCAGTGGTGGGGACTATTGATGAGGATGCCACAAGAGGAGGAGGGGAGGAATTTTTCTCTCCTTATACAGTTGCTTGAGGACAAGCAACATTTTGGAGGGGAGGACTGTAATATTCCAAAAATTTAGCCTTAAGCTAAATGGAATATTATAGTTTGTTTTATCACTACATAGGTGAATAAATGGGTAAGAAGGCCCATAAGTCTCCTAAGAAGCAATAAAAACACTTCATGTGTGCAAGGGGACCTTTTTAGCAGTTGAATAAAGCACCTGCAAGTGTGAACATGGGCTGGACCATGTTGATTTAGTCAACTTTGACCAAGTCAACAACGTTATCATGGAGGAGTGGAGATTAATTAAGGAATAACGCAGTTTTGGAGGGAGATGGATCTCATGAAGGAAATGACCTAATTGAGTGGGGCCAAGGGCAAGCAAGTTCATATTCTATTTAAGGAAGAGGATGGCAGCTATTTTAGCTCATGTTTTTTATTATCATTTTGATATTGGTCTGCTTAGACTATTGCTTCCTCTTGTTGTTTAGCAGGGTTGCAGTGTTGTTTAGCACTAGGTGTTCCCAAGCGGGAATCCGACCTCTTTCCTTGAGAGGCCTCTTGGAAGAGTATTGTATTCATTTCCACATCAAGTTTTCAGGCAAAGCTACAACTTTCTTCATCAGCACAGTTTCTGCAGGTTATTGTGCTGTGTTGCAGGGTGTTGCAATGGAGGGGTTAGAAACCCACTTTCTGAGCTATTTTCTCATAGGAGGAAGGTTTCCTTCTCTTGGGAGATCATTTTGGAGAGATCTTGGGCATATTTCAGATCTTTGGCATTAAGCCATACATTTCCCATCATTTCAAGCACTATTCTAGCTAGGGAATGCGTTATTTCTGAAGGCAGCTTCAGTGGCAGATCTTGTGGTTTCTTTGCAGTGTTTCCTTATGATTGAGGGATTCATCCTTTCATGGGAGGAGACCTTTGAGGGGATCAACATCAGATCTATAATATTTCAGCCTTCTACACTCTTATTCTTCAGTTTTGCAGTGTATCTTCAGCCATTGGGCTTTAGATCCCATCTTGTATAGAGTGTATTTCTGAAAACCCTTTCTGGGTTCTTGTAGGAGTTTGTAATGAGCTTAGATCTGTATTGAGCATATATTTTGAGGCTTATAATAGCCCTACATATTTTTTACATCATTTTTCTTTAGCAGTTTTTTTTTAATTGCGCTGTAGCAGTCTCCGACATTTTTGTATTGTTTCAATAGTTCATTTGTGAAGTGATTTCTTATGGGAGGCTTGTTCCTTCATTGTATATGACTCATGCCTCATTGTTATGTATGGATTTGCTGATATAATACATGGTTTAATGTCTCCATATTGGTCTCCATTTTTTATGAGTTGATTTACACTACTATTTCCAGTTTTGTGTTCATGTATTGTTGCATCCCCATTTTGGGATATTACATGGTCTCTTCTATGGAATATATTTCTAAAAGCCTTAAAGCCCTTAAGTCGAAGGTTAAGATTTGGGAAAGAGAAAAAAATATGAAAATGGATCAAAGACTAGAGGAGCTCATGACACAGACTAAGATTTTGTTAGAACTTTTAAAAAATGGAAGGTCTCAATCCAAAGTATGGAAAAATATCAGGGAATTGGAGATTGAAAGGAAGAATATACTTCATTTTAAGGAAAAATCCTGGCGTTTAAAAAGTAGAGCAACTTGGCTTAAGGTGGGGGATCGTAATACTAAATTAGTCTACAGCTTTGCAAACGGAAGGAGAAGACAAAATGCTATGTGGCATATTGCAAATGAAGGAAGGGGAGCACATTCTACTGAAAGCATTAAACAGGAGGCTGTAAAATTCTTCTCTGATGTGTATAAGGCTAGAGAAGGGGCATACATATAAGATCAAATTTGGGCATTACATGGTTATCCAAGGATGTTTAATGATGCTAAAAATGAATTGTTTTATTGAAAAGTGGAATAGTCGGAAGTTGAGAATGTCTTGAGGTCCTTTAAACTTGATAAAAGTCCTGGCCCAGATGGCTAGACACCTAATTTTTTCCTACACCTTGAAAATATCTTGCTAGAGGAGTTGACGAAAACGGTTGAGGAGATCAGAAGGGAGGGGGGGGATCTGGAGATCGGTAAATTCTAATTTTATAGCACTCATTCCCAAGAAAAAGGAAACAGGGTCTTTTGAGGATTATCGACTGATTTCTTTATGAAATACCCTCTATAAGATCACCTCAAAATTGATTGTTGAAAGGTTAAAAGGGATTCTTGCCCAATTTATTACCAAGGAGAAGTCGGGGTTTTTAAGCGAGCATATTATTCATGATGTTGTAGCAACAGTACAGGAGGTTATGCATTCGATTCATGACAAAAAATCTAAGGCTATTCTAATGAAGATGGATTTAAGTAAGGCTTATGACAGAGTCGACTGGGCTTTTCTTAGAATGGTGCTATATAATATTGGTATACACAGGAGTACAGTTGAATGGATTATGTGTTGTGTCAATTCATTGGTGATGGAAGTTTATTATAAATGGGACTGCTTCATGTTTTTTCAAGTCGGGTAGAGGTCTGCGCTAGGGATGCGCACTATCACCTCTGCTCTTTATTTTAACTGTGGATGCCTTGAGCATTAAACTAAATGAGGCTACTACTCTGGGCATGTTTAGGGGGGTCTGGATTACTGATAGAAAAGATATCTCTCATAGTTATTTTGTGGACGATGCTATGTTTTTTGGAATGTTGATCCATTCCTCTTGGCTGGAGATGTTTCACATATTTCATAGATTCAATCAGGCCACAGGGATGATTTCCAATAAGAAAAAGTCATGTATTTACCTTGAAAATGGGGAGGAGACGATTATAAATGAGATAAAAGATCTGTTTAAGTTTAATTTGATGCCGCTATCTGGGGGGATTTCGTATTTAGGCTTCCGACTAAAACCAACAGTATAGAGAGTAAAGGACTGGTAGTGTATTATGGAAAAATTTCACAAACGTATTCATGGATGGTCTCTAAAGTGTTTAACAAAAGGTGGCAAGCTGATTCTTATCCAGGCGGTATTGTAGCAGATATCGGTCTTCTGGGCTCACTTATTTTTAATCCCGAAAACTATTCAGAAAAGGATCAGAATGTCAGTGACCAATTTCTTATGTAATGGGATCAATGGTGATAGGAAAATACATCTGGATCGATGAGAGATCATTTCCAAGTCTAGAGAGAAGGGGGGCTGGGGTTTAATGAACATGGAGATATTCGGAAAATCATTTCTGATGAAATCTATGTGGAGAGGATTGAAGATGGATAGTATCTGGAACGAGATTATACATTTTAAGTACATAAAATCATAGGAGCTAGAAGATGTTTTCATAAGTTGATGGGACAAAAAGGGAAAAATCTTGCAAATATGGAGGGGGTTTTTAAATGTATGGCCAGGTTTCAAAGATATTTTGAAATGGAAATTTTGGAGCAGACATAGAATACTAATTGGAGATCGCGCAATCAGGGGTTTACAAAAAGATAATGTGTTGGGGGAGAAAACTTTGCATTTTCTACATATAAGGGGCTTCTTTTATATGTCACAGGTTATATGAAAGTGGCAGGAAAGAATGCCAATCTGGTTTGAACCAGCGTCACTTGGTATGCAGGGTCAGATGAGTTTTGAATGGTCTATGTATGTGGATAATATTAGAGGGATGGGATGGAAGTATGCTGCGGAGGGGGATTCCAGGAAACCTACAGGGAGCTTATGCATAAAAACAATGGAAAGGGAGTGGAATGTTGGTTTAATAAGATGTGGAAGGTACACACACAGCTTAAAATTGTCATCTTTTTATGGTGTTTGGAAAGATAAAAAATTAACCTAGGAAAACCTAAAAAGGAGAGGTATGAATGGTCTGAGGAGATGCTCACTGTGCAAAATGGAGGATGAAGATAATCAACACCTGTTCTATAATTGTATTTTCTCTAGGGATGTTAGATTTTATTTATGCAAGTTATTGAATTTCTGTGACGGAGTTTATCAATATGCAAGGGAATGTTCTTTATGGTGGATCATAAAAGGAAAATATTTCTATATCATTCCCCTTATTTTCCATTGGAAAATATGGAAGTGTCGTAATTTAAATATTTTTAAGGGTCGTTCCATGTCTCAGATGGAGATTTCCTCTCAAAATTTTCAACACTGGGAGGGATCCAGACCGATGCAGAAGCCTCCAAAGGATATGTTGATCAAGATGAGGCCTTTTGATTATTCCTTCTTGGTGGGTTTTTTCGATGAGGAAAATCAAAATGGAATGTGTGGGTGTGTAGCACGGTTACTGATTAATCCATTATTCCATTACAAATTTTCCTAGTTTGGAGGCTTGGGGTTGAATACAAAAGCTGAGACTTTGGATTTATGGGGCTTGCTATGGTTTTCTAGGGATCTGTGCATTGATCTCATTTAGATATATGGTGATTCGAAGGTTTTTATTGAATATCTAAACAAGAGAAACAATCTGGGGCCTATGCAACTTTTTTCATGGATGGAAAGAATAAGTGAACTAGTTGGTACTTTCTCCTTGATCTCTTTCACCCACATTTTTAGAGAAACTAATTCCACTGTTGATCGGTTTTCAAAAGAGGGACTGAGTGGTGGGCTGGGAGTGATTAATTATGAACTCACGGAGGCAGAGGGCACTCGTGCTAGGGGCACTGTACATTTGTTTTAAATTAACATTGAAAGGTCTTGGTACTCACTGGGTCACAAGTTTTTTTTTATTATGGGCGAATGTGAAGGTGCAGGGGGATAGTGTGACAATATTTAACATCCATCTCAATAGCTCTCGGATGGTGCAACATTTTTTATCAGAATGTACTGGATTTTCATCGATGCCAAAAGGGTCAAAGAAAACGGGTTTTGCCTATTTTATTTTGAATTTTTTTTAACAATGTTGTTTCTGTTTTTTAAAGGGCTGATGGATGGTTTCAGAAACAGACTGTTTAAGTTTTTTATATATATGCATATGGGATATAGAATGTGATGATGTATGGATGATGTATGGTACTCTGGAACACTGTTTTTGATGACTTTTTTCTTGCTTTATAAAGGCTTTATGTATGGATTAATATTTGACATTTTGATCTGGTACATTAATATAAACCAGAGGTTTTTCATGCTGAAAAAAAACCAAAGGTTATGAAAGTTGTAGAATAAGTTTTAACAAAGGTTACTAAAGTCGTAGAATAAGGTTCAACAAGGTTATAATCTCAATGCTCACTTTATTTGAAGGAGATATCTCATCTCCCTTAATTATGCTGCTTCATCCATGCTTGAAGGTAATACTGAAAAATATGGGGGGATGGGAGTTATATAGAGTACTATGTGAAATAATGATCCTTGCCTCTTTAAGAAATTTTTTATTCATAATACTTAAGGTTTTTTCATGAGTTGTTAAAGGTTAATTCTAGGCTCTAAGGGTAAATCAATTCATGTTGTTTTTAAAGATGGCAAACAACTACATTCTTACACCTACAACTACATTCTTACACCTACCACGAAAAAAATAAATAAATTATTAAAAATAACTAAAAATGTTTGTTAATTATGATAAATACAAATTTGTTTTCTAAAATTATATATAAACATTATTAATTGTAAATTTGAAATTATTTTTAATGATAATTACACTTTTATAAAAAAATTTCCCAAAAAAAAATATACTTATTATTCATTAATGAATTAAATTATACATAAATAATTTCAAAAATATAGAGAACCTTTCAACATGTCTCTCAAAATTTCAGTTCTTCTCTCATAGGAGAAATATCAACAACCAAGAACCAATTCAAAAAGGTCATAATTCGAAACACAAACACTAACATCTAGAAAGGATGTGTCACAAAAAATTCTACCAAGGAGCCTTCAATGTACTCCCTATATTCAAGATCACCCATCGAGAAATGTACCGCTTCCTTGGAACAAAGGTCTGCTTTCCCATTAAATTCTCTATGCACATGAGAAACAATCACTTCCTCATAAAATTATTCAAGCTATGATATATTCAATTTTCATGGAAACAAAATGCTCTATTCAACACATCCTCCCTATTGAACCATTTCATGACCATATAAGCATATGCAAACAAATGAATCTGATTTCTCCCTTTCTCCTTCACCAAAAAAAAAAATACACCACAGACTTAAGAGTTCTGCAAAATTTTAGCCTCTACCACATCCTAGACTGAGATCAAACCAATGAACTTCATTCTCATAATATAAGCCCCACACCCCACAATGATTTTCGGAGCCAAATCTCACCCCATAAAAAAAACCCACCCACCAACCTGTGGAATAACCGTCTACTAAATATCTTAACCACTCTATTAACTTCCTTGCCATGAAAAATAGACTTTATCTTCAAAATAATAAGATTTTGTGATGGGCATTATTCATAAAAAATTACTTTGTTTCGATGAAGCCACACACTCCAAATCACCTAACTCGATAATTACTAAAGAGGTGATTTACCCATTTTTGAAAGCTAAATCTGCAAGCATCACACCAAAGAGTCAATGCTACAAAAATGTGGAACATTGAATTCCTTCGAAATTTCAATCCAAATATTCACCAAAAACCAACACTACAAAAACAGATGATCAATTGATTTCCAATAGCCTCTACACAGCACAGACCAATTTGTACCTATCCAGAAACGCTTTTGAATATTATCAAGAGTTAAAATTGTATTAAACAGAGCAAGCCATAAGAAAAGTATTATCTTGAGGGGACTCCCCCACTTCCAAGTAACCCTGAACAAGTGAAAATTCCTTGGCCCCTCTTTAGAGTCATCCAAAGCCAAATAGGCCATATTTTCCAACACTGGCCCATCCACACAATTCTTCCACCAAAAAACAGTATTTGGTCCATATAATAGCTTATATCTTGACCCCACTCTTCCTCAACATACAACGAAATAGATCCATTGAAATGCCAACTCCCCTTTCAATCCTAACTGACTTGCAAACTTCTAGTAATTTTCAAAAATTACCATCCCCTTACACTAATAAATCTAAGAAATTATCAATACCTCTCCTATTAAAATTAATAGTTCAAATATAGGATATTATATAGGGCGACCTCCTCACATAACCAAGAAACCCAACCTATCTCATCCTTTTTTCCATCACCTAATTTCCAAGAGGGCCATTTTTTTATCACTGGAATCGTTTGTATGAATTCCTTCCCCACATTGGAACCTTTGGACCATATTGGAGGATCAATTAACCATTCAAAAATTCCTATCAAAATATACTTACTTCTGAAAATGTTCCCCCACAAACCTCTCTCAGACAAATTACTCTAGAGTGTTTTTGTGGCCAAGGATAAAGAAAAAAAGAAAATATTCTTTAGTCCCCGTGCCCCTTACCTGTTGGAGTGAGCTAACATCTTCCATCCTGCAAGAGAAAATATTGATTTCCTACTACCTCTCTAAAGGAAGGAGAAAAATAATCTTCTAATTTGGTCCAAAATATTTTTAGGAACGTGAGTTAATGAGAGCCAATAAACTCGAATGCTTTCCAAAATAGACTTTACTAGAACTAGTCTACCCCAACAACAAATACATGTTACATTTTTTTAGTATTTATTACTTAAGTTAAAGTTGACTAATAATAATAATAATAATAATAATAAAATAATTTATCTAAATTATTATGAAATTTTATATTTCAATAAGAATTCATTATTTTTTAATTTCTTAATTTAAGATCATATATAAATATTGTTAATTATAATTTTAAAATCTTTAATTATAATTACATTTTTATGATAATTATTAATTAAGTTAAATTTGACTAATAATAATAACAATAAGTTTAAGCTATTATGTTTTTTTTTTGTAAGTCAACATTCTATTCATTCTTGAGAAAATAAGTACATCATTAGCAAAAGACAAGTAGTCTCACCCTGACCAAGTTTGTTGACTAGTGCAAGTAGTATGTGAGAGAGAAGCAAAAGGAAACTAGAGACACCGTCCACAACCTAGGAGACCAAAAGCACTAAAAAACACATAAAAAAAGGAGAACACCTGTAACCATGCTAGTTGACTGACGTAGTTGAAGTTGGATTGTCTGGGGTTGTTCCAGGAGGAGGCGGAGGGATAAAAGAGCATTGGACATGCTCTTCAAAGTGAGCCATCCAGGACTCCATCTTCTCCACCTTCTCAGATAGAAGGTTTTGTCCTCGCTAGACCACCACAACTCATTCTCAGACATGGCACTGAAAGTAGTGCATAGAGTACTATGAGTTCAGCGTGTTCTTCCTGACAAGTGTAGTACCTTGTTTCCAGCTGCTCCAACAGTGACTGGATTAATTCCTTGCAATTATCCACACAACATTAACAAGATTTCCTGGAACCATGTGCCACATGCCTTGCATTCCCTCATATACTCGTGTTTCCATGTCTCCTTACCCCACCTCATTGTTGAGGTTGTGGAATGTGACCCCCATGTCCATCCACCGAGCCACAAAAATGACGACGACTACCACATACTTCAGACGTCACCCGCTGCGAACACCCTGCAGTCTTGCCACCTCTACCAACCCTAGTTTTCTACGCTTCCATTACCATCACCTGTAACTAAGGCTCCATGTCTCCGTGTCCAGCCGAGATGGACTTCGTGAGGGAGGAGGACCGACCACGACATGGAACTAGATGCTTTCTTACAGAACCAGCATCGGCTTGAGAAAAATAATTAGCAGGGATAGAAACGACAATTGCAAACTTGAAGGTTCGCCCTTCCCTCATTGACATGAATCCGCAAAACAAGACCCATAAGTTACATCCAACATTATGGGGTTGATCCCACACTCCACCACCCTTTCTTTGTTGCTGGATGACAACAAGCCAACCTTCCAAAAATCCTTTCCACAATCACCCCTAATGCATAGAGCATTGAAGTTTAGAAAATCCTAGAGAGCAAATGCCCAGGGGGGCAATCCAATTATCCAACATACACAAAGAAAATTCCACCCACATGCACTGAGACCACTGAAAAGGCTGAACCTCCAGAAGCCACTCTCCGCTCACACACCAAAGAAGAAAGCAACCAAATTATAGACCGAGAAGTTGGGGAGGGAGTGCCAAAAAAAGGGCCACCACCTTTCTCGAACAATGAGCCTTTGATGCTTCCTGCTCCTTCTCACAGAGTACCAAAAACATAGAGAAGAAACCTCCAACACGCACCAAAACCATTGAATAGCATGAACCTCCAGAAGCCACGTTCTTCTCGTGCATGAAGACGTTGAATGCGACAAGCCAAAGGAGAAATTTGCCAATTTACAGACCCAAAAGTCTAGGAGGGAGTGCTAGTGATGGTTAATCATCTTTCCCAAACTATGAAGCTTTTATGCTTCCTACTCTTTCTTACAAAATACCAATAACATGCAATGATACGAGACCATACTCGAATACATACATCGTTTTCCATACTCTGTCATCAATCTTCGCCTCCCACTCAGGTCAAGGCAACTAGAGATTTCACATAGATCACCTTAACTCCCCTCGTATGTAGATAAATGTGAGTGGATGGGGAGGACAATCCTCGAACCTATAGCCAGGTGTTAACTATAATCACCCACACATTGCCTAATGTGTCTAGTTCATCACCCCCATTGGGGAAAATTATTACTAAATTTTATATTTCGTAACATATGTTCAATGTCCTATAACCAAGAAAATATATTATAATTCTCAACATATTTATCTCTTAAAATTATGCGCAACAAGGTATCCATATGTTGATGCAAAGACAAAGAGTATAAGAAATGGAGTCTCCTCTTACAAAATCTACCTATGTATGGAACCCTTTTCACATATGCAATAGTCACATGTACCACATAATCACAATGGTAGGAATGTTCCCTAGTTTCATTAACGTCAAAAAAGGTTCCAAATGTGTCATAGGAAAAAATCCTAATTCACTTGAAACCAACATTGGCCACATCACTCCTCCTGCTCATTATTCTCTGATGAGGAGTCATAATGACTGTAGCAATAGAATAGTAAAAAAAAGTACAAGATCCATAGCCTACGAAAAAAGAAATTAGATGGACCACCGAACCTTGAATCCTTGACTGAAGTACCAATGATTCTCCCCCTCAATGCCACACCAATAGACCAAATTCAAGAAAATTTCCCAATTTAGGACATTGCAAAGGCATAGAACACCAGAACCCCCAGATTTATGTAAGACAATAAAAGATCCCAATCCCAATTTATTAACAAGGACAACTCCTTCACCCACAACATAAAGCATTCTCCTCAAATTGAGATCCCAACTAATCTAAAGGACTAACACTAACATACGCTGTAAGAAAACCCGGTAAATTGATTGTAAGTATTCCAAGACCATATACCATATGAAACATAACAAATCAATGGAGGAAAATGATACTTTATGAGGCAAAGCATTTATCTTGCTAAATTCAAAGACACATTTAAACATAACCAGGTGTAAATCCAACTATTGCAGGAGTAAAACCCCAATACAACCCAAGAAATCTCTTTTGAAATACAACATTGTAGCATATAAAGAAATAGGCTTACTAAATTCAAAGACACCCTAGAACAGAATAAAGATAACAATATATAGAATAAGATGTTGAAAGAGGGGATGAGAAACCTCACTACCCAAGCTAAACAGAGTCGAAGGAATGTATGTGAGCTCAAGAAACCCGAATGCTACAACATGCACAAGATAAACCAGTAGCAGCGACGACAAGCTAGACCAGGTGAAGAAGGGTAAGGACGAAATCTCCTTACCTCCTTTCTCACAGTGCATATAATCTCGCCACCCTAGAACATTAACCTCATGTTTATAGCGAATAGACCTCCAATTCAATCTCCAATGCCTGACACTAAATCTTTGTCGTGCCATTACAAAAAATGCACTCGCCACCCTAGAACATTAACCTCATGTTTATAGCGAATAGACCTCCAATTCAATCTCCAATGCCCGACACTAAATCTTTGGCGTGCCATTACAAAAAATGCACACCTATAGTGTAGACACACCTTATAATGAGGTTCCAATACCTACCACATTAACACCCTCATCAAGGATTAATAAAATTTATTATTATCTGAATTTGTAATTTAAAATAACATATAAACATTATTAATTATAAGTTTAAAACTCATTTAAATATTTTTATAATTATTTTATTTTATTCTATTTAAAGAAATGAATCTGTTGGTTTGATACTTGCATGATATACGTCAATTCCAATAGCGTAGTCTAACTTATAGAGGAAATAGCCTTTTTCACTGGTTAATTTTAATCAAAATAGGATAGAGTTTTTTAAAAACTTGAGTTTAAATTGTTTAATTTTCATAATTCGAGGGCCCCGAGGGTTTTACATGGCGTTGAATCCATTTATGCATTCAAAAAAGCATTTTAAATAACAAAAAATCTTGAAATTGTATGAATTCCAATGAAAATTTTTATTTCATGTAAAACTTAGACCACCACTAATCTCTAAATTTATAATTATGCCCCTTCCACAAACACAAATAAATAAAGAGGATTTGAATATCAAACAACCTCACACAATAACACTTCATTTTTAGCAATCACTAATTAAAATGCCCCTAAATTTTTTTTTTATAATAATTATTAATTAAATTAAACTTGACAAATAATATTAACAATAAATTATTAATTGGTTAGGAGAGCTCGCGGCGATGGCTTCTAGGTTTTCTGCATCAAGGTCCATTGACGCCACCTTTTCTCTTCTATTCTCGTCCGGCTCTGCTATGACCATTACCTCGACTCCTTTGCTCCAACGTGAGCTTTCCTTGGAAATCCAATGCTGGTTTCTCGGCGATCGATCAGTTTCCCGCGGCACCGCCCAGTCCTCGGCCCTCCTGGCCACTGACTTAAATGCTCTACACAGGGTTTTGCAGGTTGGGACTGCTTGGAATAATGTCTCCCTGCTTTCGTTTTGTGGCACGGTGGCTCAACTTTGCTACCTGGACGCCTCTTCACTTGGCCGCCGAATTTGTGCCCTCTACTGCTTATCTTGCAAGATTCCTCCCGATGCTGCCCCCTTCTGCTGCGTCTGAAGGAAGAGTTTATACGACTCAGGTCAAGGGTTGGTTATGGAGCCCTGCGGTTCCTCTGAATTAGATCCAGCTTTTAACCATAACAGCTTGGATCCTCATCAAATCCAGTCCAAAAATTTTCAAATACAGGTCTCTCTTCCAACGGGCAAAACCCTGCTCCTATGGGTTCAGTATTATTTTACGGGGCTACACCTCTCTAAGGCCCTAGAGCAGAAACTAAGGATCCCTTCCTCTTGTTTTAGGCTCCTTTATGCTGGTAATCAGCTTGTTGATAATCTGCCTCCGACTTTTTACAATATAGAAAGGAATGCCACAGTGACTCTGTCTTATCGACTAAGGGGAGGCGTAGCAGGGCAGTCCTCTACACCTAAGGAATTTTCCTACAAGGAGGCTGTCAAGGCTCCTACTTCTTCTCCTTCTGCCCCTGCCCCGGAGGCTCCCAAGCCTTTCCTGGTGGACAAAATGGAGGAAGTTCCTTCTGCAGAAATAGCCCACCTATACTTGGCTGGGGTGCGCCAATTCTATGAAGAAAATTCCCTCATCTACAAATTCAG
Organism: Pinus albicaulis; assembly: GCA_034641835.2. Lineage (NCBI taxonomy): Eukaryota > Viridiplantae > Streptophyta > Pinopsida > Pinales > Pinaceae > Pinus > Pinus albicaulis. The sequence continues at coordinate 760,132,760 of CM076573.1, read as the reverse complement.
TGGTCTATGGCCGCGGTCAGAATATCTTTACAGCTGGGTTCATGCCACTTGTACCAAACATTGCAAGATCATTTTGTGCTCCAAGGGATTCTTCATTATCATTCTAGCTGACAGTAAGGATTATCAGACTACCCTCACAGGTGGTCCTTGGTTCTGGGGTAAGGCAAGGCTTTTCCTAACCCCCTGGTTCCCAGACTTTGATCCCTCCATGACAGTCATTACCAAAATCCTGATCTGGGTTCGGCTTCCCAACCTGCCTGCTCACCTTTGGCATTGTGCGGTCTTCGAAGCTATTGGTAATACTCTAGGTCGTTTCCTTGCCACAGATTCTTCAAGGGGCCTAAAGGGTATCTACACCTACGACAGAATATGTGCAGAAATTGATATCAACAAAGGGCTTCCGGACCATATCATTCTCAAAGTTGGGGATTTCTCTTGGCCTCAACCTCTTGACTATGAGAACACATATTTTCACTGTTGGCACTGTGATCAGACCGGGAATATTCAGAACTCATGTGCTCAGTTTATATCCAATCAGAAATCTAGCAAGCGCAAACCAAAAAATAAAAGCTGGAAACCTTTTGACCCCCCCCCCTTGGAGGATCTTGATTCCAGCAGCTCAGAAGAGGAAGGGAGTGATTCAGACGAAGAGATTACCACTCAACAGAAACCATCTCCCTCCGATGTCCCCGAGAGGCCCCCTGTCTCCTCGGTTGTTCAGAAACGCCCACATGTGTCCAACTCCTCCGATTCAGACAAAGACGCTCCTCCTGGGAGCCGTAGTGATCTGCAAGTGGTCTCCATCTCCCCAGGCCCCGATGGCTGGGTCAAAGTGGTAAACAAGAAAGGGAAATTTTTTTGCATTGCACACTCATCCCCTTCTGGTTATACCTTGAGTCTTTTCTTCCTGCTTGTTCTTTTTCCTCTTTTTCTGCTTTGTGTAGCCTATTTTGCTAATGCCGCGAGCCCACGGTCTATTTGCATGTCACCGTTTGTCTCTGCTAGCTGGTTGCCTTCTGCTATCAGTGGCTCTTCTCGCCCTGTATGGCTCGGCTTTGTTTCGTCAATTCTATCTAAGTTGGTTGCTCATGTTATGTCTGGGGATCATAGTTTTCCGTTGTTCTGTTACCAGCATAACCCTCTGTAATTCTATGTACATTAGATGCTTTTAATACAACTGCTGACTTACAAAAAAAAAAAAAACAATAAATTATTAATTAAATTATATTTGACAAATAATATTAATAATAGTTTGAAATAATTTAAACACATATTTTTAAATAAAATATTTTGTTATTTGAATTTAAAATATCATAACAAAAATATTATTAAATTTTATCTTTACTACATTAGTAAAATTGTTAATTATATGTTCCATATCCTATCAAATAAATATTAAAATAATTCAAGATAGATAATAACATTATCCAAACTAAACTATTATTAAATTATTAACAATAATATGTACTTATCCTCTTATGACTATGCATTAAATATTAACAAAACCTTCCCAATCAGAAGCAAATTTCTACGCATAAAGAGGCCAATTCTATGAAAATAACAAAGCTCCCCACGGACACTCATGAGTCGCTACTGTCTACAGAAAAGCCATATATCATGGAAACCCATAAATCGTAAGCTATAGGTTATTAAATGCCCCTTAGAGTCTTTATTAGATCGCATGCCCATAACTCCATTCCATCCCGGCAACATCTACCATATGGCCACCCATCGCGTGTCTCCATCCATTCCCTCACATCTGAAAGCAGAGCATGTGCCTTCGTAAAATGGTATTTCGGTAAATTGAATGGCCACCACCACACCGTAGGAATGCGAGGGTATATTATACAGTGTACGCATTAATGGCATGCTCATTCTGAATTTTAACTTTGAATTTGACAATCGCATTGTAAATTTGAATTTTGAATTTATATTTACTGCTCAGCCAATGTTTTGTTGCAGCTATTGTGTTCAACTAACTATCATAAGCCATTTTGGTGGGGAATGAATTCGCTATGGATTTCACCAGATGTCGAAGAAATGAGGTGAGGGGCACCAATGTTTTTTAATTCACAGCTGAAGTAGTGTGAGGAGGATCTACTTTCAAGCCTCATGGCACTCGCTGGTACCACAAATCTCGAATGGCATCAAGATGGAGAGTTGTTTAGACGAATTTCATTAAGATATGATCATCGGTTTTATCTTGGTGGGAAGAGACACGATATGAGTTGCATTAATGTAGTTATTGTGACTCTTGTACTCTCATCTCCGCGTAGAGGATGCCATATACATAGAAAAATCGATCTCGTTGCTACAAGGAGATTTGAGGATGTATTACTTGCGTGGGAGGTAATGTTCTACACGAGAAGGTTGATGTTGATTCTGTACCGTCGAGGACGATCATGATTGCCCACACCATACATGGAAGATGAAGTTGTGGTTCATCTTCTATTTTTACTCCACGTCACTCATCTGCAATCCAAAAAAACACAGCCTCAAATAGGTAACGAAAGAAACTATAGTAATAAACTCAAGCTCTATCATAAGAGCAGACAACACTTAATCAATCCCGGAATCAAGAAAATTATCAAAAGTTGAAAACAGTTATTAGAAATTAAATTATGCGCAAATAGCAAATAAATTGCTGAAAAATGTAATTACAGATTAAATTTGGGGGGAATGGGAAAAAACGTTGTAAACGCTTGTTAGATTTTAAATGACAGTCAAATATAGCAAATAAATTGCTGAAAAAGGTAATTAGCGATTAACTTAAGGGGAAATGGGAAAAAATGTTGTAAAGGCTTATTAGAGGTTAAATGATGACAAATGAGAAAAATAATTAAAAAGGGGATTAAATCATGGGAAAATGTATGCTGAAAATGATTGTTCCAGCTTAGATGACGGTCAAATGGGGAAAAATTATAAATAACAAACTTGCCTTTATTGGCCAAAACAATTTTCCAAATTTTCCCATTTCGTTTTGTCCCTCAAGGTCGGCTGGCTCAGCTCCTCCTGCAAGGCACTGCGATCAGGATTCATTTCAATGTTACAAATAAAGATAATATTATATCTAAGCCAAAACCCCAGATAAACCAGCAATGAGAGAGTATAGAGGAGGATTTCCTTGAATTTCTCCTTCCACTGAAATTGACCAGTAATTTTCCTGAATAGAAATAATAAAAAAAAATATTAAAAACTATCTGAAAAACAAAGCAATGAAACAAGTAAAGCAATTCAAGACAGGAAATTATCTACCATCTCTTATCCTGTTCTACACATCAAACATAAGCATACCTGGCTTTATAGAATTCAAAAATCATGCATTCATTTGTATTTGTCTCTCTTATGTGTTGAATCCTTAGTTAAACTGAGAGGGGGGAGGGGGGGGGGGGGGGGGTTGAATCAGTTTAACACATTCATGAGCTTTCTAAACTTTTCATCAAGCTTATTTACAACTTAATTTTACAATCAAATTTATATGTGAACAGTATTAATATGTAGCAACAAGTATTAAGATAATGTGATACCAAAATTATTATTAGAGCAGCAAGTATTAAGCAGATTGGATAGAATGTATCAACACATAGGCAGCGCACACAAAGACAACAGATATAAGTGGAAACCCATAAAGGGAGAAAACCACATCTTATTATTGTTGTGATGCAAAGGCAAGCTCCAACTCCCTCTCACCACTGATTTTCAACAAGCACCAACCTACAGGAGGCTCCAACCTTAGTCAGCTACAACTGACATCTATCAAGCTTCAACTTGATAGGGAAGCTCCAACTTCCTCATTCTATCAAAAGAAAACATTTGCTGATTTACCTTGGATATCAGCTATGTTCTGTACCCTCTTTTTTGCTGTCCTTCAGTCTTCAAATCTACCTTATAGCATTTCTTTCTACTCCTCCTTCTTCTTATCTTCTTTGCCTCAATTATTCATACTCTTCATTCTCTAACCTCACTATGCATATCACTGCGATATCCTTTATACAGTTTGCCTCATACCTATTCGTATTCAACAGTGAATTCAAAGTGAATAGCCCTGACTCTTCGCCTTCTGTCTCCTCACTTCTTTATCCATCTCATTCAGAGAACTACATCCATTTGTACAACTTTCAGTCTTACAGTGGAGTTTTTCTTCCTATGGATACTTGCTAGTGCATCACAAACAATATAGACCAATCAAATCATTTACATTTAGTTACAATGAAAATTCCAACTCAACCCATTCAGCATTTTGGATCACTGCGTGTTGTATTTTCTACAGCTGTCTCTGTATTTTTCCTCCCTGTATACTTTTCTGTTCACTTCTGTTGTGTAACTCTTGCATATAATTAACTGTGCTTTTTATATAACGCAAATCAACTCTCGGCGTAATAACAAAGGCATTTTTAACACATAAGCCGCCATTTATATATAACACAAATGCTTCTCAGCGATATAATCATAATGAACCATTTTAATATATAAAATTCCTTTTCTGTTCAACTAATCGATATTTTCTTATGCTCCGATGCGATTATACCTCTTGCAATGGTTCCGATGAGATTGATCGCAATCGGAACTTTCAATTGTATGTTCTGATGTTCTGTGTTACTCTGATGCGATGGTTCACTATTCACTTGCACTTCACTATGCCGATGCGAATGGAGTTCTCCGATCCGATTATAAAAGGCCCCACCATGTAATCAAACAACTCATATCCGCCATCCATCCTTCAGCAAATCCGACGGCTATCATCTGATTTCTCAATCGCAATTGCAACATTCATAATGTTCCTATGACTTAGTCATTTTATTTCCGTTGATGTGATTAGCAAAGGCCCCACCATATAATCAAACAATTCATATCCGTTGTCCATCCTTCAGCAAATCCGACGGCTATCATCCAATCGCTCAATCACAATCGGAACTTTTAATCTGTTCGTCACTCTTTTACCTCTGATGCGATTAATCACTCTGATGCACTTTAAGCCGGAACTCAAACAAATATGAGTCACCATTTATAACATATCGGGTCCGCAATCGCTATCATAACTTTTATTAACATGTTCCGTTGCCATAAGTTTCTCCGATGCGATTCGTGAGGGTCCCACCTTATAATACTTCGTTTGTTTTAAACCCGAACAATAGAACCTTTTGCTCTTTTAATCTCGCACTCAAGAATATAATACATATGCTTTGTATTGTAATCTTGGTCCTTTGTATATAAAGAGCTACACACACACACACACACACACATATATATACACTTTTTCACTTGGGTTAAGATTCTCGGAATAGCTTTTATGTATCCTTCAGCTTGGGTTAAGATTCTCGGAATTTTATGTAGGGGGGTCCCACACTACACATATAATATCCTCCGTCAACATTATATTAAGTCTTTGACTCAGACTTAAACCCAACACTAATATATATATTTATATAAACTTTCAGGATCCAGAGTTATTTTAACTCGCCTTGTTTATAATAATATAATGCACTGTCTAAAGTTTGGGTTACCTCTTCGTTAAACCGCAACATAGTCGGGGTCCACAATTAATATATATAAACATATCAACCATTCAACATTTTCTCCAATGGTTAATCACTAACCATTAACGCAACAGTTCAACTGGGCCCACCGCAACTTATATCCACATATACAATGTATTATATGCCTTTAATTAACCACGCAAGCATTTATAACCTTCCAACCACGGCTTATAACATTAACCCAACACTTCATAATGTATTGCATTCACGGGCATCTAACTTACCTTCCGCCTGTTTATTAACTTTTGTAATATACATAATACACTGAAATTCACATAATATTTGGCCCCGCAGCAATGAATGTAGGTCCCACAGTCTCGGTTCTCTTCCCCACAACTCCTCTTTTGATCGGATGGTCACTCTACTCTCGTGCTCCAACTGAGCTTTGGACCCCCATTCGACGAACGATGCGCAATATCGCGTTTTTCTTTGGGTCGAGGGTTAACACAAAAAAGTTACGTGATGTAAGTGCTATTCAAATACCACCCAAAGACACATGTCCATCAGTGACATAGATCACGTTCAAAAAGTGAAATCCACTTACCACTCCCAAACGCACGCGATACTGCTAGTTTCCAAAACTCTGGTTTCAATGTTTATTCAAGGTTCTGCTCTTGACTCCAGGTTCCAGTGCTCATAATTTCGCTTCAATTGTTTATTTAACCTCCATTATTCGTTTAAATATACAGATTGTGCATTAACCCTACATTATAACTAAAGCGTATATTTATCAATTTATTCCTTCTGCCTTTCAGTTCCACTCATTCTGCATGGTTCCACATCCTCTGTTTTCATTTCATAATGGATTTGTTAGCACTCTGCCTCTGTATTCTCTGTCTCTGTTTCACTAAAATTTCTGCAACCTTTCTCTGCTGCTCGAAGGTTTCATTTCACGGCTCTGCCTCTATATTCTATGTCTCTGCCTCTGTATCTCCTGTCTCTATTTCACTGTACTCTCTGCAACCTCACTCTACTGCTCGACTCACTCTATAGTTTATTTGTATTCTCTGCATGTTCTGCAGCCTGGGCTGCTTCAAATGGCCCTGCTTTGCAGCTACTTGACCCTCTACATCCTCTTCAGATCTTTGCTGCCTCTCTGCTGCTACTCTACCTCTTTTGCTCACTTTGCCTCTATGTTGTCTCCTTTGCCATCTCCTTTGCCATCAATGACAACATTTCCAATAGTCTCCCCCTTTGGCATTGATGGCAATACACTTCCTCTGCTTTCCTTTTGGGACCCTTTCTTCTGTCACGTGCTTTTCGTCCCCCTTTGACATCAATGGCAAAGGGTTGCCCATTTCCCAGTGTGCTTTTAAATATTTTCCATGTTACTCTGATCTTGAGGACCTGTTTCATGCCCTGCTTAGTTGCTCTGGCTCTTTTGTGACTCCCTTTGTTTACTGATCTCCCCCTAGAATGATGTCTTATTTTCTGTTCTCCCCCTAGAATGAAGCTTTATTTTTCTGTCAAAGAGTAGCATCTGAAGACACTACCCCTAGTTTTTCTCTCAGATATTCGAATGGCTCTCTAGCAAGAGGTTTTGTGAATATATCTGTTGTTTGTTCTTTTGTTGGCACATATTCCTACTTCACTACCTTCTGTGCTACTTGTTCTCTTAGGAAGTGGTACTTGATTGGGATGTGTTTAGTTTTTGAATGAAGTACAAGATTTTTTGATATACTTATTGCACTTGTATTATCACATTTGATAGAGATAGGTTCATCAATGCTTACCTTCATGTCTTGGAGGGTTTGTTTCATCCACATGACTTGCGTGCAAAATGTTGTTGCTGCTATGTATTCTGCTTTTGCTGTAGATAGAGAGATAGATGTTTGTTTCTTACTTAGCCATGCCACCAGATTTTTTCCTAAATAGAATGCACCTCCACTTGTGCTTTTCCTGTCATCCACACAGCTGGCCCAATCTGCATCTGTATATGCTGTCAAAGTGAAGCTCTTACCTTTTGGATACCATAGCCCATACTGTGTAATTCCTTGCAGATATTTGAATATTCTTTTGACTGCTAGAAGGTGATTTTGTTTTGGTGTTGCTTGATATCTAGCCACAAGTCCAACTACCAACATAATGTCCGGTCTAGATGTTGTTAGGTATAGCAGACTTGCTATCATGGATTTGTAAAGTCTTTGATCTATATTAGCAGATCCATCATCAACACATAGCTTGCATCCAGCGATCATGAGAGTTGACACAGGTTTGCAGTCTTCCATTTTGAACTTTTTCAACATCTCTTTTAAGTATTTTTCTTGTGAGATGAATGTACCTGTGTTCTTTTGCTTAATTTGAAGTCCTAAGTAGAAGGTGAGCTCTCCAATCATAGACATCTCAAACTCTGATTTCATCTCTTCAGAAAATCATTTTTCTAACTCATCTTTGTTGCTTCCAAACATAATGTCATCAACATATACTACAACAATCAGGAGTTCATTTTCATGGGATTTTATGTATAGATTGTTGTCTAGTCCTCCTCTCTTAAAGCCTTGTTTTTGCAAGTACTTATCCAGACTTGAATACCATGCACAAGGAGCTTGTTTCAGTCCATATAGAGCCTTCTTTAGTCTGCACACATAGTCTTCTTTATCTGTTAATGAGAATCCTTCAGGTTGTTCCATGTAGACTTCTTCTTCTAGATCTCCATTCAGGAAGGCAGATTTCACATCCATTTGATATACCTTGAAGTCATGGTAGCATGCAAAGGCCAAAAACATTTTGATAGCTTCCATTCTAGCTACAGGGGCAAATGTTTCATCATATACAAGACCTTCAATTTGTGAATATCCCTTGCATACAAGTCTAGATTTATTCCTGATTACCTGTCCTTGTTCATTCATTTTATTCTTGAATACCCATTTTGAGCCTATGATATTTTTCTCAGTGGGTCTTGGAACTAATTCCCAGGTATTGTTCTTTTCAATTTGGTCCAATTATTCATTCATAGCGTTCACCCAATACTTGTCCTTGCTGGCTTCTTCAAACTTCTTTGGCTCTATTTGTGATAACATAGCTAGGTATACATCTTCTGTCTGTTCAGTTAGCTGTCTTCTTGTCTGGACTCCTACACTCTTGTCCCCAATGATTTGATCTTCTAGATGGTTCTTTTGAGTGTATCTTGAGGGGGCGTTCGAGCTCAGTTCAGAATCTTATGTTGTCTTTCTTATTTCATCATCATCTTGGTTCTCTTCTTCATGATTTTCTGGAGGATTGCTGCAATTTGTACTTCTTGTTTTGTTTGGTAGTTCTTCATCAAATCTTACATCAATGCTTTCCACAATTTTTCGAAGTGTTTGTTGTAGCACCTGTAACCTTTACTCTTGGTTTCATATCCTAAAAATATTCCTTCATCTGCTCTTGCATCAAACTTCCCCAAATTTTCATCATTATTCTTTATGTAACACTTGCTTCCAAAGACTCTAAAGTGCTTTATTGATGTTGGTTTACCATGCCATAGTTCATAAGGAGTCTTGTCACTGTTTGGTCTTAAATGAGCTTTGTTAAGAATATGAACAACTGTGTGTACAACTTCTGCCCAGAAGGTTTGGGGAATGTTACTTTCTTACATCATGGCTCTAGCAATTTTTTGTACAGACCTGTTTTGTCTCTCTGCCACTCCATTCTGTTGAGGTGTCCCTGCAATAGTAAACTATTGTTTTATCCCATGTTCATTGCATAGGTCTGCAAAGTCATAGTCTATGAATTCACCTCCTCTATCTGATTTGATGCACTTTAGCTTGCATCCTGTTTGATTTTCTGCCAATGGCTTGAATATCTTGAATTTATCAAGTGCCTCCGATTTATATTTGAGAAATGCAACCCATGTCATTCTTGAGAAATCCTCTATTATCAGCATGAAGTAGGATTCTCCACTTGGTGTTTTAGTTCTTGAAGGTCCACACAGGTCCATGTGTACAAGATGAAGTGGCCTACTTGTTGATAGCTCATCTTTGGTCTTAAAGGATGTCCGAGTCTGTTTGCCCAATTGGCAAGATTTTCATATGGTATTAGAAGGCCTTTTTACTGCTGCCATATCTCTGACTGCTTTCTTCTTGCTCAGTCCGATGATATGGTCGAAGTTAAGATGTCCCAATCTCCTATGCCATAACCATGACTCCTCAAGTTTACTAAGATGACATGCTTCATTCTATTCTTTCACTATGTAGACATTACTCTCTGTTTGAACACCTTTGATCAAAGTCCTTCCTGTGGTGCTTGATCTGACTTCACAATCTTGTGCTCTAAAAAGAACTTCACAGCCGTTATCACACATTTAACTAACACTCAGCAAATTTTCTTTCAGCCCATCCATAAATAGTACATATTGGGCCTTTCCTCTACCATTATCTATACTAACTGAGCCTTTTCCTTTGATTTTCCCTACTTTGTCATTGCTAAAAGTGACATTTCCAAATTTATTTTCATCAAAGGTTATAAACTTGCTTCTATCTCCAGTCATATGCTTTGAGCAACCACTGTCCAAATACCATTGGCTTTTCAGGTCTTGAGCTGTTAGAGCCAGGTCACATTTATTCACCTTCTTTTTCCACTGCATGCATCCTTTTGTTTGGAACCTTTTCTGAGATGATGACCCACATTATCTGAGAGGACATTTGGAAGGCATATGTCCAATTTTATTGCATACACAACATTTAATCATATTTTTAGCAGAATTATGAGTATGAGTAAACTCTCCATGATTCATAAACCTCCTTGAGGTTTTGAACATCGATCTTTGTCCATTTTTTCTGCATTCAACGATTTTATGGCCAAATTCCTTAGAGTAAAAATAGTATCGATAGAAACAATTTTCATACCTGATGAAAGGTTGTCTTCTCCATTTGTTTACTTGAGACAATCTCTTCATTGTTTGCATCCTTTGCTGGTTTGAATTAATCCTCCTTGTATGACAGTATGCAGCAATATGTCCCAGCTTGTGGCAGGCATAACAGGTGGCATTTTTCATAGGAGGGAAGAATCTCCTTTGATGGCTTCCAAATTTGACATACTCAGGGGTATATGAGCCTTTTTCTGTTGGCTGAGTATTTATTTCATTCTTTTTTATTAGAGGTTCCTTCTGGATTCTGTCTCCTTCATTGCATGTTTCTTCTTTTGTAGAAGTCATTTGAGCTGCTTCATCATCCTTTTTTGCTTTTACAAAAATAATATTTTTGTTTTCCTTTTCTTTGCCTTTACTTGATTCTTCTTCATAGGCTATCCCAGTTTTTATCAGAGGAGATCTTTGAGCATCTAGAATTTCATTCAACTTACCAGAGCTTGTCATTTGAGAAGAATTTACTGACACTTTCCTTTGGGTATTTTCCACTTTCTTCCTCAGGCATACTACTTCTTCTTCCAATTTCTCTTGTTCCTGAATTTTATCCTTAATTTGCTTAACATGTCTTCTATCTTCTTGGCTTCTTCAAGCTCTATTTTCAGCTGAATGAGAACTTTTGAATTTTGTTCTTCTCTTACATACTTGGGGAGAATGTCTTTCTTCTTTTTGCACTTCAGTCTAAGTCTGTCAATTTCCTCCAGGGGACTTCTTAGCTCCCCTTGAAGATCAAATTCACCTTATTCTTCACCTTATAGAAGGATTCCTTCAAGTTATTCTATGGCCATCAACATAAATTCAAAAGTTCCTTCTTCACTTGAGGGTTCATCTGAGTCTTCAGATGCACTGTTGTCTTGTTGTGCATAGAAAGATTTTCTAATGAATTTCTTTTTTTTCTGCCAGTTATTTGATATAGATTTCTCTGATTCTTGAGCCTGATTCCTTGTTTTCTTATGAGGGAACTTAGCAGCAGAGTGTCCAACTCTTCCACAGTTAAAGAATTTAAATGGGAGTTTACCTTTATATTTACCTGAGCCTCTTTCCAGTTTCTTGACAAATTTGGCCTCTTCTTCATCAGAGCAAGAGCATATATCTTCCTTTTCTTCTTTCTTCTTCTCTGTCTTAAAGGCTGCCTCCCTCACATTTGGCTTCCTCTGTGGCAGTCTCATCTCATAGGCTGTTATATTTCCAAGTAACTGGTTCATGGTCAAGGTTTCCCAATCAGCTGTTTCTTCTATGGTAGAAACCTTGGGGATGAAGCTGGGTGGAAGAGATCTTATAATCTTTTGTACAATTACACATTCTGGTATAGTTTCTCCAAGGGCTTTCATATTATTAACAATTTCTGCAACTCTTAAGAAGACGATGGCAATATCTTCATCATCACTCATTTTTAAATTTTCAAACTGAGCTCTATATACTTGAAGTTTGGCTGTCTTCACCTTTTTGTTTCCCTCATGGATGTTTACAAGAGTATCCCACATTTCTTTGGCAGTCTTGCTATGCATTACTTTGATAAATTCAACCTCACATAGTCCACTTAAGATTGCATTCATGGCCTTTGCATTAGCTAAAAAATCTTGTTTGGCTTCCTTTTCTGAGTCAGTTGTCTTTGGGGCATACCCAAATTCTACAACAGCCCAAACAACTATTCCTAGAGACATTATGTATGCTCTCATTTTGATTTTCCAGAAGGCATAATTAACACTAGTGAAAAAAGGGGCTTTATTGGTTGAGCTTCCTTCTTGACTAGCCATCCTGGGGAACTAGGATCTCCTTTTAGTTGTTAGACTGATATAAAAGGAACCTTGCTCTGATACCAATTGTTGAATCCTTAGTTAAACTGAGAAGGGGGGCGGGGGTGTAACCGCCTTAACACATTCATGAGATTTAAAACTTTTCATCAAGCTTATTTACAACTTAATTTTACAATAAACTTTATATGTGAACAGTCTTAATATGTAGCAGCAAGTATTAAGATAATGTGATACCAAACTTATTATGAGAGAAGCAAGTATTAAGCAGATTGGATAGAACGTATCAACACATAGGCAACACACACAGAGATAACAAATATAAGTGGAAACCCATAAAGGGAGAAAACCACAACATATTATTGTTGTGATGCAAAGGCAAGCTCCAACTCCCTCTCACCACTGATTTTCTGCAGGCACCAGCCTACAGGAGACTCCAACCTTAGTCAGCTACAACTGACATCTATCAAGCTTCAACTTGATAGGAAAGCTCCAAATTCCTCATTCTATCAAAAGAAAACATTTGTTGATTTACCTTGGATATCAGCTCTGTTTTGTACCCTCTTTTGTGCTGTCCTTCAGTCTTCAAATCTATCTTATAGCATTTCTTTTTGCTCCTCCTTCTTCTTATCTTCTCTGCCTCAATTCTTCATACTCTTCATTCTCTAACCTCACTATGCATATCACTGCGATATCCTTTATACAGTTTGCCTCATACATGTTCGTATTCAACAGTGAATTCAAAGTGAATAGCCCTGACTCTTCGCCTTCTATCTCCTCACTTCTTTATCTAGCTCATTCAGAGAACTACAGCCATTTGTACAACTTTCAGTTTTACAGTGGAGTTTTGTTTCCTATGGAGACTTGCCAGTGCATCACAAAAAATATAGACCAATCAAAACATTTACATTTAGTTACAATGAGAATTCCAACTCAACCCATTCAGCATTTTGGATCACTACATGTTGTCTTTTCTGCAGCTGTCTCTGTCTTTTTCCTCCCTGTATACTTCTCTGTTCACTGCTGTTGTGTAACTCTTGCATATAATTAACTGCACTTTTTATATAACGCAAATCAACTCTCGACATAATAACAAAGGAATTTTTAACACATAAACGGCCATTTATATATAACACTAATGCCTCTCAGCGATATAATCATAATGAACCCTTTTAATATATAAAATGCCTTTTCTATTCAACTAATCGATCTTTTCTTATGCTTCGATGCGATTATACCTCTTGCGATGGTTCCGATGTGATTGATCGCAATAAATACTTTCAATTGTATGTTCTGATGTTTTGTGTTACTCCGATGCGATGGTTCACTGTTCACTTGCACTTCACTATGCTGATGCGATTGGAGTTCTCCGATCTGATTAGCAAAGACCCCACCATGTAATCAAACAGCTAATATCCGCCGTCCATCCTTCAGCAAATCCGACAGCTATCATCCGATCGCTCAATTGCAATCGCAACATTCATAATGCTCCTATGACTTGGTCATTTGATTTCCGCTGATGCGATAGCAAAGGGCCCACCATATAATCAGATGATTCATATCTGCCGTCCATCCTTCAACAAATCCGACAACTATCATCCAATCGCTCAATCACAATCGGAACTTTCAATCTGTTCGTCACTCTTTTACCTCCGATGCGATTAATCGCTCCGATGCACTTTAAGCCGAAACTCAAACAAATATGAGTCACCATTTATAACATATTGGGTCCGCAATCACCATCGGAACTTTTATTAACATGTTCCACTGCCATAAATTTCTCCGATGCGATTCGTGAGGATCCCACCTTATAATACTTCGTTTGTTTAAACCCAAACAATAGAACCTTTTGCTCTTTTAATCTCGCGCACAAGAATATAATACGTATGCTTTGTATTGTAATCTTGGTCCTTTGTATATAAAGTGCTACACACACACACACACACATATATATATATATATACTTTTATGCTTGGGTTAAGATTCTCGAAATAGCTTTTATGTATCCTTCATCTTGGGTTAAGATTGTCAGAATTTTATGTAGGGGGGTCCCACACTACACATATAATATCCTCCGTCAACATTATATTAAGTCTTTGACTCAGACTTAAACCCAACACTAATATATATATTTATATAACCTTTCAGGCTCCAGAGTTATTTTAACTCGCCTTGTTTATAATAATATAATGCACTGTCTAAAGTTTGGGTTACCTCTTCGTTAAACCGCAACATAGTCGGGGTCCACAATTAATATATATAAACATATCAACCATTCAACATTTTCTCCAATGGTTAATCACTAACCATTAACGCAACAGTTCAACTGGGCCCACCGCAACTTATATCCACATATACAATGTATTATATGCCTTTAATTAACCACACAAGCATTTATAACCTTCCAACCATGGCTTATAACATTAACCCAACACTTCATAATGTATTGCATTCACGGGCATCTAACTTACCTTCCACCTGTTTATTAACTTTTGTAATATACATAATACTCTGAACTTCACATAATAATTGGCCCCGCAGCAATGAATGTAGGTCCCACAGTCTCGATTCTCTTCCCCGCAACTCCTCTTTTGATCGGACGGTCACTCTACTCTCGCACTCCAACTGAGCTTTGGACCCCCATCTGACGAACGACATGCAATATCACGTTTTTCTTTGGGTCGAGGGTTAACACACAAAAGTTACGCGATGTAAGTGGTATTCAAATACCACCCAAAGACATGTGTCCATCAGTGACATAGATCGCGTTCAAAAAGCGAAATCCACTTACCACTCCCAAACCCACACGACACTGCTGGTTTCCAAAACTCTGGTTTCACTGTTTATTCAAGGTTCTGCTCTTGACTCCGGGTTCCAGTTCTGATAATTTCGCTTCAATTGTTTATTTAACCTCCATTCTTCGTTTAAATATACAGATTGTGCATTAACCCTACATTATAACTAAAGCGTATATTTATCAATTTATTCCTTCTGCCTTTCAGTTCCGCTCGTTCTGCATGGTTCCACATCCTTTGTTTTCATTTCATAATGGATTTGTTAACGGCTCTACCTCTGTATTCTCTGTCTTTGTTTCACTGAAATTTCTGCAACCTTTCTCTGCTACTCAATGGTTTCATTTCACGGCTCTGCCTCTGTATTCTCTGTCACTACCTCTGTATCTCCTGTCTTTGTTTCATTGTACTCTCTGCAACCTCACTCTGCTGCTTGACTCACTCTACAGTTTCTTTGTATTCTCTGCATGTTCTGCAGCCTGGGCTACTTCAAATGGCCCTGCTTTGCAGCTGCTCGACTCTCTACATCCTCTGTTGCGTCTCTGTTGCGTCTCTGCTGCTACTCTACTTCTTTTGCTCACTTTGCCTCTATGTTGTCTCATTTGCCATCTCTTTTGCCATCAATGACAACATTTCCAACATTATCTTCTGTTTCTCGCTACAAAGTAAAATTGGACGACCAAGATAAACACAAATAAAATTTTTAAAAAATAAAAAACAACTAGAAAGGCCAACCACAACTCATATCAAAAATAAAAAACCTAATACCGAAAAGGAACTTTAAAAAAAAAAGAAAAACAAAAAAGCATAGCCATGCCGTAGACCAAACACCAAACAATACGAATTACAACAAACCACTCCAATGCAAATAAAACTCAAACTACAGAAGAGAACAAGAAAATAGATGTGATGAAATCGCTCAATATTGGGTTTCTGAAAATGGCATTATACTTTCCATCTCAAATTGTCACAAGCTTTTCCGCGCCTGTTTTTTTATCTAATTTTATATTTTTGTTTTATCCTCAACTCCACCAACATTGCGTTGGAGATCTGCATGTAAAGCGTATAAGTTCGGAAGAATACAGACGCTTTTGAAGATACAGAGAGTATATAATTTCTGGGTTAAAATTGATATAAGTGTGTGTGCAAAACTGTTAAATATGAGGCACACATGAGACTTTTTAATATTTAATTGATTTTCGTAAATTGTAATGTATAATCTTTTTTCGTGTCTGTATTTATGTACATCTACATATGTCCGAAGGTTACCTTCTTTGGATCACTAATAACTATCATGACTAGAGCTGCCCAACGTTTAAATACTTTAGAAAGAGAAACTCGTACATTTAAAAGTATATTGTATCTCCTATTAAAAAAATTATAACTTGTTTTAAAGATAGAGCTAGAATATAAGACACTTGATTCATGAAGTTTACAAATAAGATATTAAACGATAATAACAAAATTATGAATTAAGAAATTAAAATAGGAGATAAATATTATAATTTTAAATATTCAACTGAGTAAGTTTTTAAATTTTCTAATATAAACTAAATTGAAATGAATAATATGTTTTTAATATATTATATAATTGTTCACTGTTTATAGAGATGGTAATGTTAAATAAATTTTTAGAATATAAATATCTTTAAGTTGTAGCTATTCAAGTTACATATTATATATTAAAAAAATTCAAGTCGTTTCAAAACTTACCTGTAGTAAAACCATAATATTATATACTTGATGAATAATATAAAATAATATATAATTTTATTTTATTTAATATATTTTTGAGCATATAAGAATTTTAATTTATAAATTTTACAAGTTCATTGAAAATAAATGAGATTTTTAAATATATTATATAAATAAATATTCTAATTTTAAATATTCTAAAATAAGTTTTTATTTTTATAATATAAACAAAATTAAAGTGAATATTATATTTAATTTATTATATCATTGTTTACAGTTTGTAAAGAGATGGTAATATGGTGTTTTGTTAAATAATTCTTTAAGTTGTAGTTATTCAAATTACAAATTATATATTAAAAAATAATCTCAAAACTTATATTATTTAGTAAAAAAATATATATTATATAATTAATGAATAATATAAGATATTATTTTATTTTATTTAATATATTTCTGAGAATATAAAAATTTTACAATATAAAGTAAATTGAAAATAAATGTTATTTTTAAATATATTATATAAATAAAAAAAGATATAATTCATAATTTTATTAATTTAATATATTTTTCAAGAGAATATATATATATATATTCTGGTTATTATAATGAAATAAAAATATATCCAATAATTTTATAATCTATTTATAAATTTTATTATTTTAAATATTTATATATAATCATTACTCATTAAAAATATATTATTTCGTGATTTTATAATTAATTTTATACAATTAAACATTTTTAAATTTATTTTGATCTATCTATTTATGTTTTCGTTAAAATAATAATTATATGCTCTATTATGAGTTGAGGGAGTGGAAGGGGTGGCGCCAAGGGGAGAGATTATTTTATACCCTAAAGGAATAATTGTGGACAAAGTTAATTAAATGCTCTATTATGAGTTGAGGGAATGGAAGGGGTGGTAGGAGGGAGAGAGATTATTTTATACCCCGAAGGAATAATTGTGGACAAAGTTTTGTGGGGACTTGGCAGGAAAACTAACAATGAGGAAAATATGTATATTGGACTTTACTTGGGGTTAACAATAGCCCAAAAGCATGGTATCGAGGATATATCTACTTTGGGAGACTCTTACCTAACCATTCAACACCTAATATCCCTCCAAAGATAATATGCTAAGTTTATTCTTCCATCATATCAAAGATATCCTTTTTTCTACCTCCCCTTCCTTTCATATTCTTTGAATCCTCAATAGTGAAGCATATCTTCTAGTTAATAAGGCTTGCCTTTTAGAAAAAGAGAAATAAAAAATCAATGGTATTGTAGGTTAAGATTTCATCCGCTAAATATTCCCATGATTGATCTTTTTAATCTCAATCTTAATATGTGTCTCTATCCATCTATAGAGCCATTCTCAAAATCCCTTTTTCATTTGAACTCCTCCAAATTATCTCCTCGCCCCTCATTTCCATCTCTTGGTATGATTGTTAGGCATAAATGTGATAAGGTTCAACTTGCAATGACTAAGAGGGAAGCCTCCTACCAACCCAACATGGCATCCTGTGAGAAACGAATGCATGAAATCATGCCACATTTATTGGCACCAACGTCACCCCCTTTCATCCTTCAACAAAATCCCTTGGTATCTTGCGCCATCATCTCTACCAACATGCCTCATTTATGTGTACTGAGGAAGATTAGATGGGAATCTAACGTGGAGCTAACGGCGTATGAGGAAGGTGTCTTCTCAGTTAGTTGGCTGATGATAAATCTATCTCGTAACTCTGAATTATGTTGAGAAATTAGCGTGTTTAATTCAAATTTATCTTCTTGAAAATTACTTGTGAACTTGTTATGATTCTATTACTTATATCTTATCTTCGTTAGCTTATTATGTCTTTCATAAATTCAATCATCAAAACACAAGAGACAAAGTTTAGGCTCTTCAAGCCAAGGCCAAAACCTCTCCCTCTTGGAGAGGAAAACTTGAAATTAATTCTTCTTATAGATCTTCAATTGGCGAATATCAAGTCCATGACCCTTGTCCTATCTAGTCCCTCCAAGACCAAGACACTTAATTCCTTGATTGTCTTCTTCTCCTTCTATCTTCTTCTTTTACATGGGAAAGCATGATGGATATCTTCATTTCTATCATCACTGTCACTATCATCCTTGTTACAAAGAGTGTAACATTGTGCTCAGATTGCAGCACTATCATAATAGTATGACAAACCTAACACCAAAGACTAACATTGTTGATTGTAGTGTTTATAGCACATTGAGCTACATCATTGTATCACCGAGCCACATAGCTATATTACTTTTAAACATAGCATCTCCGAACCACATCACTATACAACATCACTGAGTCACAACACTATCCAAGCCTTGTGTTCATCCGAGCCTCTTCCTATACTCATCTGAGCCTACTATCTGAGCCTTCATGTACCCATCTGACCCTTGTATCCATATGAAACAAACTTCTTCAATTTAGACTGAAATTATGCCCAAGACCAAAGTCATCTCTGTGATTTTGGTCTGAAATCTCAGAGATATGTGAGACTTACTTGTAGTAATTTGAGGTTCCTAGGCACCTATTTATAGTGGTTCGACCCAACTATTAAGTCAACCTTTGCTAGTGAACCAATATGTCTAATTTATGTGAGCTGACATGAAAATATAGTGTATCTTGAGGTCGACATCAAGGAGGAGAACCATGCTTCTCTTCGAGGAATTTCCAGATATTTTTTAAGTGTAACATCACTTCATTTACATGACTCTAATTATCTTGACAAGATGACAAATACCTAAAGACATCAAGAAGAATTATTTGACCTAGAATAAAACTTCCTTGCTCATGAAACCCATGAGGCAAGCATTACAATTTTTTTTTTATTATCTTTGTATTCTTCATTACATAAATTCATAATTACAAGTCATTATGAAGACCAAACCTAGTTACACTTTTCAGCACTCCCTCTTAACTAGGGAGGTATTCATAATGGCAGATGGTCACTCTCAATCTAAATAATCTCATAAGAAGAATCTGATTGGCAATCCATCTGTTATAACATCATATTAACAAGCACTGTCACAGTGCAAGACCTGGACTAACAACTCCATCTCTCCACAATACCATCAGCTACAATGCTGGTGAGACCAATGATTATAGACACCTTCATCATTGTCTCCAAGGTACATACTCCACCCATGTGTTCACCGATTATGACCTCCTAGTACTATTCTTATTAGGATAGCTAATCGTCAACGAATATCTGTCATTTCATGAATGATGTTTCCTTAGATGCCCTAATACATCCCCAAAAGAGTATCGGATGCGAGATGATTATCCAATCCCGCATTGTGTCTTCCAGGTGAAGACCAGAATGATGTGTCTATATCTCCCTCTTAATTAGGGAGGACATACCCATTCCTATAAAGGAATGTTTTGAAGCTCCCTCTTATCCAAGGACTTATCTAGACTCCCAGGGACTTGCTTCCAAGCTCCCTCTTAGCCAAGGACTTGTCCAAGCTCTCAAGGACTTGCTTCCAAGGTTGTACCAAGTAAGAAGCTTATTACCAAGCGCCCTCTTAATCAGGGACCTATAGCAACAATGATGAAAACACCCAACTTCTCATGAATAAATCATTTCATTGATGTCATGAATTTCTTTGTTGTTGAGGAGTCTTCATCTTTGAGATCTCTCCGTTAGGGCACAAATAATCCATCACTTTTATCCAAGAGTCGTGTCTTTTATCATAAAGTGATCCATCAATCTTATCATATGGTCTGGCTTCATGCCATGCTGCTTTTCTTTGAACCATACCTCTTACAAGGATCTTGCATCCTACCATATGGTTATCTTGTGGAAGACATGTTTCCCTTATGCAGCCCTAAATAATCTCATAAGATATTATTTATAAATATGAAATTTTTAATCAAAATTTACCTAAGTGGTGATCTTTCACCGTGAAATCTTTTTGTAGGCATCGACATCCTTCGTTTTAGTTTGACACATCTCTTAAAGATATGTATTTTAAAGGGTTTCCATCTTTTCCAGACTTGATCCTGTTACTCATCTTTCCTCTGATACCATGTGAAAAATTCACTCCTGAAAACACTTCTGCAGTGATAGATTTATTTATCCTACTTATTATTTCCAATAAGTTATTTACAGAATTATTCCAATAAATTTTGAAATAAATAATACTGAAGAATTCACTCAAGTATATGAAGAGAACAAAATTTTAAGATATCGAGGCCTCCTTACAAATTTTAAGACTTGGAACACTTTTTGATGCTACAAAAATCAACACTCCCTCTTAGCAAGGAAAGTGTTCTCGCAATATTCATGTTGCATGTTGCTTTGTCTTGAAGCATCCTCTGCGATGCTGATGCCTGGCTGCTGCCCCTCATCTACTGTGTTTCTACCCTATGTACTACTGCCCATGACACTATCACCGCCACTCCCTCATCTGTACTGTAGCTCCCTCTGAATCCTAAGCCTATCCATTCCTGCTACTAAAATGGATTCTTGATCATCCCCGTATTTTCTTTGAAATAGACAAACTATGTCTTCCCCAGAGCTTTCCTGAGGATATCTGCCACTTGTTCTCCTATAGGAGTGTATTGCAATTGTACAGCTCCACGTTGGACACATTCTCTGATGAAGTGACCCCTGATGTCAATGTGCTTCGACTGATCATGAAACATGGGATTTTCAGAGAGCTTGATGCAACTCTGATTATCACATAGAATGTTGGTCGCCTCCATATTTTCCTCGAGTAAATTTACAAGAAATTTTAGCCTCTGCTTCTGCTCAAATCCATAGAATTTTGTTTCCTGTTGCACGAGGAGGTTATTCATGATCCAACACTGAAATAGTACCCACTGGTACTTTTATGATATACTAGACTCCCAGTCCAAACTCACTTCGAATTCCTCAGTAAACCCCACCCCAGAAATCTGACTTAGCTTCAATGCTCTTCAATGTGTGTGTGTGTGTCCTCCAATTGACCCCAAGCCCTTCCTTTATACTTTTCTTGTTGGCAAACCAACGACCATGATCTAATATTTTATCAGTGGCTAAGATTAAAAGAAATTTTGGTCCACGTCACTTAGGAAATTTCAACACATGTGTAATTTAGTTCACTTTAATTTTTTAATTTCCCTAAGTTAGACTTAGGGTCCCCATTAAAAAATTTAATTATTTGAATAACTATTACACTAAATGAAATTTCTCCAAACACTTTTTGGGTCTTGGATATCTCATGTGTTCCAGCCCCTCCACAAAGTTTCAGAGCTAGAGCACACCCGATGCTACCCTGCGTAGTGGATACCATATACAAAGAAAAATCGATTTTGTTGCTGCAAGGAGATATGAGGATGCATAAAGTATTAAGTATTGTGCATTGTAGTATCCTGGAAGAGGTACGAGTTTGTTTCTAATATTTCAATTGTATGGACTATTTTTTGGATTTTTCACTTATTTCAAACTATCGTGGCACAACCTCATCTAAACACATGTTGTTGGAATCATCACAGGAGGACTTGAACTTGTTGCAACAGTTTTCTCTGTGACCACCCACAGCTTGAAATGAAGAGAATTTTCTTATGCATGTATTTCACTTGTAATTCATTTCTTGATCCACACAGTAATCAAGGTGGTCATCCAAGACTTTCTTGGTTTTGACCCTCTTCTTGTGTCTTTCCAATTTGAATGAGTTGTTGGGCTCCTAAATCTGCAAGGCCACCATATCTTGCTATTTGAGAGCAGGGATCCATTGCTAGAAAACATCTTGAGAGAATTGGTAGAAAGTTCTATATCAGACTCAACCAAACATCCTGGTTTATGCTCATTTGATTGGGCGATTAGCAGAGAAGAAATTATTCCATGCCTAACACACTTAGATATTTTGGAGCTCATATTAATCCTAAATTGTTGAGTCTCCATGCCTTGAGATAAAAATTGGTAGAGTGCCATTATTTCTTCAAGTCAGGGTAAAGCTAAGAAATATGAGGAATAACAAATTTGGTTGAAGACTTGTGATAGTTACAATGGATGAGAATCAATGCGATATAGTTTGGCAGGATTGAATTGCATGTTAAAAATAAAACTAAAAATAATGAGTGTGAGTTAGGGAACCTCCCCGAGCTATCGGCTAGAGGCTAACCACCAACTCTTTGAAATTTTGGATGAGGAGGAGCCATGAAGAATATGTTGGGTTGCATTAAAGATGATATGAGAGTCCCCTTCAACCTCCAGGGGGAAGAGATCATTCTCTTCAGCAATGTATAGGCCTTGTATGAGTCCTTCCAATTTAGCAGAGTTGTTACTATCCCAACCAATAGATCCATAAAATATGAGCAAGGGGGCACCTTCAGAGCCACGAAAGATTCCTCCAAAGAAATATTCACCTGGATTTCCTTTTGAGGCTCTGTCAAAGTTGAAGGATA
This sequence comes from Pinus albicaulis, assembly GCA_034641835.2. Taxonomy (NCBI): domain Eukaryota; kingdom Viridiplantae; phylum Streptophyta; class Pinopsida; order Pinales; family Pinaceae; genus Pinus; species Pinus albicaulis. The sequence goes on along the minus strand of CM076573.1, from coordinate 760,109,721 downwards.
CCTCTTGATAGGGTCACCCTAGCAGATACCTCTTGAGTGGGTCACCCTTACGGATACCTCTTGAGGGAGAGAAGGTGGGATAGGGTAAATCGTTGAACATAATGGAGAAAAAGGGGGAGTAGAGCATACTCATGATCCATCTAATCGAGGTGGGACTAAAGCCGAAGGCCATGAGCACTTAACAGATATAAGTCCAACTGAGTTTATCAAATGCTTTGGAGAGATCGATTTTGAGAAGTATACTTGGATTTTTCTGCATTTTCAGAGAGTGGATGACTTCATGCGTTAGGATGATGTCATCCAGTATCTGTCTTCCTTCCACATATCATTTTTTCTCGAGTGATATAAGAAGTGGGAGGAGAGGTTTGAGCCTATTGGATATCAATTTTGATATGAACTTGTAAATGACGTTGCAAAACATGAGTGATCCAAAATTGTTCAAAGCGGCAGGGCTTGTTGTTTTCTGCGCCAAGGCAGGACCATTGTAGTTGAATAGGCCAATGATCAGATCCCGAAGTAGGCAGAATGATGGTGGCCAATGATCCTATATATGAGCATATCTTCCATATGTGCACATATCTTCAGTAAATGTGCATATATTCTATATTTTTACATCATTCGTACATGTACATATCCTGTATAGGAGAATATCTTCCGTATGTGCACATATTTTCCATAAATGTGCATATTTTTTGTATATGCACAACTCCAACCTCTATATATACATAGTTTCCACATATGTGCGCAACTTTTGTGTATACACATATAAAGAAGTTGTGCATATACGGAATGTATATGCCTGTACAGAAGTTGTACATATACAAAATATATGTGAATTTATGGAAGTTGTACATATACAAAAGATATGAGCTTATACTGATGTTGCACAGAACTCTAGCCTCTATATATGTGCATGTCTTCTATATTTGCATAACTTATGTATATGTGTATGTCTTCCATTTATGTGCTTCTTTTTTATATGCAATTATTTATTATAGGCACAGAAGATGTGCATAAATAGATGTTGTGCATATATGGAAGGTATGTGCATATAGGGAAGATTATGCGCATTTACGGAAGATTATGTGCATATATGGAATATTATGTGCATATACGGAAGTTGTGCATATACAGAATATTTGCGCATATACGGAAGTTGCGCATATACAAAAGATATGTGTAGATACAGTGATTGTGCATAACTTCCGTAATATGCATACACAAGTCTCTGTATATGCGCAACTTCCGTATATGCACAACTTTCGTATATATGCAAATTATGTATATGTGTATCTTTTGTATATGCATATATATTCCGTATATGTACAAATATTGAATATATGCACATATATGGAAGAAGCGTATATACGAAAGATATGCACATTTACAAAACTTGAATATACAAAAGATATACGCATATACGGAAGTTGTGCATATATGAAAGATATGAACATTTACAAAACTTGTGCATATACAAAAGGTATACGTATATACGGAAGTTGCGCATATATGAAAGATATGCGCATATAAGGAAGTTGTACATATACAGAATATATGTGCATATACATAAGCTATGCATATATGGAAAATATGCGATACAAAAGATGCAAATATATAAAATTTGTGCAACATTAAAAATTAACCATAATGATTGGTTGTGAAACGTGTCAAAATTTATTCATATGTGGTTATCACCCAAAAATATTTCTATACAAATTATGAATCACAGAAACCAAATTTCAAAAATTAAACATTATTTTAAAATAAAGATATTTCAAGCAAACAATTATACCTGCTTATCCAAGAATACAAGGAATTGTGACATCCAGCACTAAGCGAGCAAGTGTTGTCTAAATGTTAGATATTTAGAGCTCTTTTGTGCAACATCTCAAATCTCTAAATATTTAGCTGCTTGATCATCTGGGAAGCCGAAATTCAGTCAACTCGCATGAAGGAATCATTGGAGAACCTTTGAGATTCCCGAGGGTCCAAATTTTGGCTGAGGCAGAAAGGGGTCACGTTTACAGTGATTTTTCACGATTTTCTAGCACAAATTCAATAGTGCAGTCAATTTATTCAACATAGGTGTGCATTTTCACACCATCCCCTGAAGTGGAGGTATGCGGTGCCTTTTTTAAATGTAATGCAATTTTATTTTTCTGAAGATTAATGAAAGGGGCCTCCCCACATTGGGGAGGGCCCGGAGATGTAACCCACGCTAGGTGAACTCCATTATTAAATTATTTGTGCCTTTTCTTCTCATGGTTTCAATATATTTAAACTTCTTTTATGTGACATGCTTTCATGGTTACATGCCATTTTATATGCAATTATTTATGCATCATTGAAGTGAAAAGATACAAATTAAAGAGGTGTGTGAATCCAATAGGTATCCCTTTCAATGCTTATGGCAATATGATCTATGAGAACTGAGAAAGAAAAATTGTTTGGATTTATCTTGTATCATTATTTTATTTAATGCACTTAAGTATCGTTTTTTTGGGGAATAGAATTAACACTCTTCCTAGTACAGAGATTGTCCCTCTAACATATAACCAGATACATAATTGTAGTGAGAAAGGGAACATAAAGGGTTTGGGTAAAGGTTTGATTGTCTCCTGCATTGACGAGAGTACATAGGTAAGTCATTTTGACGTTACATGTGCTTTCTTAAATAGAGAGATATTGGAGAAGTGATTAGGGAATTGAAGGAAGTAAAAGGAGAAAATATTTGGGACTTGGAACTCGACTAGCTCTCTCAAAGTGTTATGCACTTTAACTTCAAGAATAACATAATGCCATAAATACAAAATATTTCAAGAAATAGAGAAATATCACATGAATTGAGACAAGCTGCAAAGATATTATATTATTCATAATAAAAATACAATGTTCACTTGCCTCTTCAAGGGAGTAACCTTCAACAGAGTAGAGATTAATTAAAATAAAATTTGATGATTCTTCCCTTGCTATCTAAGACTATTTATAGCTTTATGACATCCAAAACCCTAACTACTTGTCCCTTGCATAATACAGGTTAACCACTTTATTTATTAACTATGACCCATTTATAAGTAATTGTGGTCCCTTATCTATAATGTGGGTCAAAAACTGATGATTATTATTAATGTGGATAACCGCTTACATAATTTATTGACTCAACTAATTAACTGTGACTCTAAATAGGCCCTATGGGATTATTACATAAATAAAGGGGTTATATTTGGACCCTAACATGCCCTCCCCCATCAAAATCAACCATGTCCCTAAGGTTGAAGCTATAGAAATTGTTGAACAATAGTGGTTGGTTCCCATGTCGCATCTTCTGGAGAGGTGTCTTTCCACTAGATGAGGAGTCCCTTGATCATGCAACTGTAGATATGTATTTCGCGATTATTTAGGACCTGTTGAGGTTGGATCCAAAGTGAAACTTCCTCATACAATTATGGAATACTCATTTCAACCCTACAATTAATCCCCACAAATTTCTTGAGGCAGGATACATGAAAGACTGGGTGGCTTTTTGAAGTAGTGGAGACCAAATCGATTTGCTTTGTCGAAACTGAGCGTGCTGCATGATATGCTTCAACATTTTTGTGATGTGAGTCCTCCATTGGGTTGCTCCCACATCTATTCGAGTCTTCTGCCAGTTTCTTTACCAGGAATCTGACGAATTTGCGTGGCAAAGGGGAGGAGGAGCATGAAAGAGTAGATTTGTGGAGGCGTATTCTGCTACCGCATTCGGAGAGGTGGACTTGCTCCTCTGGAAGATGAATCGAGAACTAGGCATAGAGAAAATGTGGGTTGAGAACCTTAGGTTCTTCCATGGAAATTGAAATGGACAGGGAGCTTACAGGCATTGTAGAAATATGAGGGTGGGAGGGAGAGACTCTGCCTCGTCAGCAACTAAATCACATCTGGTGCCTTCTCGGCATTTTCTCCACCGGATGGGGGACTGCTGGCCAGGAAAAAAAGGCTCTGAGTGAGACAGAGGAGGATCAGAGCAGCAAACGGAGCTATGACAGAGGAGGGCGGTAGAGAATGAGAAGAGGATGCGTATATGGGAATAAACACAAGAGAAATGAGCCATAAATGTCCAGGAGGCAAGTTCTAGGAGCAGAGGTCAAGGGAGAGGTGTAATTTCTTTAGGTGTTGTCGTCCTCTGTGCATTTAAAAATTTCACGTGGGATGCAGATGCGGCCACATGGAGGGACCATGTGCCCCCACGACGTGAGGCCAAGTGGTAGCTCGAATCAATCATGTTGAGCACCTTCATTCGAGGATTGAATATCCTTAAGGACCAATTGAGTGCAAGAATTATGCAGAGAGTCATTGGAAATGGAGTGGAATCCTCTGGAGATAAGAGGAGAGTTATGATTCACACCTTTGTTGGCTAGGAGATTCACAACTTCATTAGCTGATATATGCACATGCGAGAAGGTAATGGCTTTGTGGATTTGAAGCCATTGTTCCAGGTTTTCCAGTCTAGAGGCTAACCACCAACTCTTTGAAATTTTGGAGGAGGAGGAGCCATGAAGAAGATGTTGGGATGAATTAATGATGATTTGAGAGTCCCCTTCAGCCTCCATGGGGAAGAGATCATTCTCTTCAGAAACGTTGAGGCCTTGGATGAGTCCTTCTATTTCAATAGAGTTGTTGCTATCCCAACCAATGGATCCATAGAATATGAGCAAGGGGACACCTTCAGAGTCATGAAAGAGTCCTCCAAAGCCAACTTCGCTCGTATTTCCTTTTGAGGCTCCGTCAAATTTGACAGATACCTCTTGAGGGGGTTACCCTGATGGGTACCTCTTGAGGGAGAAAAGGTGGGAGAGGGTAAAATGTTGACCATAATTGAGAAAAAGGGGGAGGAGAGCATACTCAGGATCCATCTGATCTAGTTGGGACTGAAGCCGAAGTCTAGGAGCACTTGACGGATATAAGTCCAACTAAGTTTATCAAATTCTTTGGAGATATCGATTTTGAGAAGCATACTTGGAATTTTCTGCATTTTCAGAGAGTGGATGAATTCATGGATTAGGATGATGTCGTCCAGTATCTGTCTTCCTTCCACATATCCTGTTTGTTTGGGTGATATAAGCAATGGGAGGAGAATTTTGAGTCTGTTAGCTATCACTTTTGATATGAGATTGTAAATGATGTTGCAAAGGATGAGTGAGCCAAAATTGTTCAAAGCGGAAGGGTTTTTTGCTTTCTGCGCCAAGGCGAGACCATTGTAGTTGAATAGGCCAATGATTAGACCCCAAAGCAGGCAGAATGGTGGTGGCCAATGATCCTTTATATGCATATCTTCCATATGTGCGCATATCTTCTGTAAATGTGCATATCTTCCGTACTTCAACATCTTTCGTACATGTACATATCCTGTATATGAGCATATCTTCCGTATGTGTGAATATCTTCTGTAAATGCAAATATATTTTGTATATGCACAACTTTTATATATGCACATACCCATGCAAAAATCTAACCTCCGTATATACATAGTTTCCACATATGTGCACAAATTCTATGTATACACATATAAATAAGTTGTGCATATACGAAATATATGTGCATTTACGGAAGTTGTACATATATGGAATATATGTGCATTTACGGAAGTTGTGCATATATGGAAGATATGCGCTTATACTAACATTGCGCAGATCTCCAACCTCTATATATGTGCATGTCTTCCATATTTGCATAAGTTCCATATATGTGCATGTTTTCCATATATGTGATTCTTCAGTATATGCAATTCTTTTTATAGGCACAAAAGATATGTGAATATACGGATGTTGAACATATACAGAAGATATGTGCATATATGGAAGATTATGTGCATATATGGAAGTTGCGCATATACAAAAGATATGTGCATATACAGAATATTTGCGCATATACGAAGATATGCGCATAAACAGAAGTTGTGCATAAATTCCGTAATATGCATACACAAGTCTCTATATATGTGCAACTTTTGTATATGCACAACTTCCATATATGTGCAACTTATGTATATGTGTATCTTCTGTATATGCATATATCTTCCATATATGCGCATATATTGAATATATGCACATATATGGAAGAAGCGCATATACGAAAGATATGCACATTTAGAAAATTTGAACATATACAAAAGATATACACATATACATAAGTTGTGCATATACAAAAGATATGAACATTTACAAAACCTGCACATATACAGAAGATATGCATATATACGGAAGTTGCGCATATATGAAAGATATGCACATATAAAGAAGTTGTGCATATGCAGAATATATGTGCATATGCATAAGCTATGTATATATGGAAGATATGTAATACAAAATATACAAATATATAAAATTTTTGCAAATTCTGTACTTGCACATCTTTTGTACATGTACAACTTCTATATAATTGCATATCTTATGTGTGCTTATCTTCTGTAAATGCGTATATCTTCTGTAATTCCATTTTTACTTCGGTTGTTGGACTAGTTCCATGTCAAAGGGAAGGGACGACAAGTCAAATGGCATAAGGTGAAATCCACAGGTGAAAGTTCAGACAGGGCCTTGAGTTTGAAACATCTTTAAACTCATAGTTCCTGGTCTTAACCATATATTTTAGTGCTTCAATTATTCTTTTAAAGTTTTCGTTATTAGCATTTGTTAGTGAAACTAATACTGTTTAATGAGGGCTGCAATGTCGCACTTTTAAACAAGGTTCAATGTTGGACGTAATAACTTGTGCAAAATAACATGAAGGTGTATTGTGAGATAACTATTTATCATAACAATAAAATTTCAACAGAAAATTGAATAGAAAAAGAAATATGATTCATAACCTACAAATCCTTGCATTATTTACATTGAGCCATTAAAAAATCAAGTTTGTATGGAATTTCACATTTGCAGTGGTTGAAAGAAACAAACAAATAGAAGACATATGTCTACTAGGTAGAGCGTTAATGCTCTTCCCCCAAAAAACAATACTTAAGTGCATTAAATAAAATAATGATACAAGATAAATCCAAAAAAAATTCTTTCTCACCACTCATAGAGAATATCACCATAGGAATTGAAGGGGATACCTATTAGATTCGCATTCCTCTTTAATTTGTATTTTTTCACTTCAATGATGCATACATAATTGCATATAAAAGGGCATGTAACCATGAAATCATATTAGATAAAATAAGCTTAAAAAAACTCGAAACAAGATGAAAGAAGTTTACAATTATTCTTACCACCTTTATGCAGCTTTCCTTCCCACCATATGAGAGCAGTGGCACTCAATCGAAGGGATGCTAATTAGATCTTGGCCTCATATTCTTTGATTCATTGTATGAGGAAATATACTTCAACCTGTCTGATCCAATTATCCAACTTTTCTACATTAGATTCTTCATTAAAAACACAAAAATAAAACCTAACATCCAACTTGAAAAAATGGTTTTTAGGAACTTTTCTACTTTTAGAATGATGAGAAGATGATGAAGAAGTGGACCATTCACTAGTAGATGGGGATGGGGATTCAGGAGTCTCTTCTCCTCCTCCACCTTGATTTACTCAGGAATGATCATGTGGTTCTTTCTTCTCTTGCCTTTCCATTGTCTTCTCATACTCACAAACATTTTGTCAACTTTTTATGCTATGGTGTATAAGACCTTGCAAAAATTTCACTCTTCCTCCAACCCATCATATTCATCTTCCATTTTCCTTCTTTGTGATTCATGCCCAGCTTCTGGATAAAAGGACTTGAGTTTTATTTCACCTCTTTGAAGCTTTTCCCTCGTTCTCATACACTTACAATTCACATCAACATGATACCCACTCTCATACCAAAATTGATCTGCATCTTTTCACTTCAATGATGCATACAAAATTGCATATAAAAGGGCCTTTAACCATGAAAGCATATCACATAAAGAAGCGTAAATAAAATGCAACCACGAGAAACAAAGGCACAAACAAGCTGATAACAAAGTTCACCCAGTGTGGGTTACGTCTTTGAGCCCTGGTCAATGTGGGGAAGCCACTTTCATTAATCTTCTGCGAAAGTAAATTACATTACATTTACAAAAGACACATTATACCTCCACTTCCAAGGATAGTTTTAAAATTTACACCTCTTTTGAAGAAATGGACAGCACGATTGAGTTCATGGAAAAAAATCATAAAACATTACTATAAATTTGACCCCTTTCTTTCTCGGTCAAAATATGGACCCTTGGGAATCTCAAAGATTCCCTAAATATTCCTTCTCGCAGGTTGACAGAAATTCGACTGCTCAGGTGACAAAACTAACCTCACCGTTATGCTCCTTATGAAAAACCAAGTAAACTAAGTATAAAATTTGCCTAATTCTGTGCTGGTGAATTTTTCAGCTCTAAGGAATCTTTAAGATTCCTTGTATATTCTCTTGCAGGAATATTCCTAGAATATATAAGGGATATTCCTTATCTTAGTCATCATGCGCATAGGGTTCCATAGGGCTGGCCAGGTTCTGATGTCAATTGGGTTTCACCCCTTGCCTTGTCTTGGCACAAAAGAGTGGCATATATGCTTGTGGGTAGGCGGAACTCCCAACAGTAACCACTTGGCCCACTGGAAGCAACCTCCATGTGGGGTCGTTGGCCGACCACCCATCGTTGGTCGATCACCCATCGTTGGCCGACCACCCATTGTTGGTGCGGTTTTTTTATGGTTTGTTTTATTGTTACATTGGTGTTATTGTTATGTCACTAGTAGTTCAGCCGATGGCCATGCCAAGCAGGTTCAACTCCAGTCGACATGTTAATATTTATATATTATATGGTGATCGGGCATGGTTGGTCAGGCCATTCGACCAATTCTTTTTAATATATTTCAAATTTAAAATAAACTGCCAAAATTGTTTGTTAGTATTTAGGGGTTACCGGACAAACTAAGTAGGTGAAAATTTTGTCTCCACCGACTACCGCAAAGGTGAAAACATTTTCATCCTGGTTTTTAAACTTCCGTGGTTATAGTTATTGTTATCAAAAATCGGATTATCCACGGTATCATAGAAGACTTGTCGATGTTTCGAATCCCAACAAGGATCCATCTTCAAGACCACAAGTCCTGAAGATGGATCCCCGTTGGGATTCCAAACGTCGGCAAGTCTTCTATGATACTGTGGATAATCCAATTTCTGATAACAATAACATTTTAATCCTTAATAAACTCACTGATTGTTGATTTGGTGCCACATGACACATTCTGATTTGTTTTTACTACCAATTGGCCTGCTGAATAGGTTACTGATGTCACCTGCCACGTGTTTCCTTTTGATTTATTCTTTATTGATCGTACTACCTCACCATCTTGCTGACATCAACATCGTACTGATAACGTCAGTGCCACGTCATCTCTATGGGTCTTTCGTGCAATTTTTTTAGTTGTTTCTCAAAAACTTCACTGTGCCATAACTTTGTCATATGATATCAGATTGGGGTGCTGTTCACGAAGTTGGATTCATATCAACGGGCTCTTTGATTCGAGATAGTGTTCACTGAATTCTAAGGACCCTAAAAAATTGGCCTTTAAGGATCCTCCTAAATCACTCTTTAAGGTGGTGTCCTTTGAACATTGTTAATCCAACACTAACTATTTCCATGATTGAGACATAGTTATGCTCTATCCTTATCAGAAATTAAACATGCAATTGGATAGATTATAAAACACAGTAATACCATTCTATTTATTTGAAAATTTTTATTACATAGGAGTAATGATGACTCGATTCTCGAAATCCTCTTTCCCTCTGCTAGAAAAAATCCCTACACTTATCTAACTTTACAAATTCAATTTTTATTGATGGGAAAATATCTCTCCAAGAAAAGAAACTAGACACCTGTCCAAAACTACCCAACAACTAAGCTAAACACTTGTCAACATTTACAAATTCCTACTAGGCCAACTCCTCAAAATATACGAACAATATGGTTGTCTAGATTTTTCGAGAATGAGGACAGCTGTCCCTATTACAAATTCATCTAAATAAAATGAGACAATAAAAAACTCTATCTAAAATTTAACATCCCCTTTTGGGGCCTTCAAAAAAATGGTACAGTTGGCACTGATGCTCGTGCATCACTAGCAAGAGATGTTTTTAAATTTCACAGAGAGAATAAATTGACGTGATAGAGAGTATTCAAATAATATAATTACTCCTATAAACCTAGTTAGTTGAATTATTTATTAGTCGTTAAACAATATAAACTTGATTAAATATCAATTACATTTGAAACAATATATACATACAATTTGTGGTATTTTAGATGTAAATAGTTTTTCTTAAAATATGTTTCATGAATATATATATGATATCATTTCATAAAAATAGTCTAGATCCATATTAACCCCGAAACTATCAAGTGTCTAGAGGGATCAAATAACTTGAGGTACAAACATCTTTTAAGGTAAAAAGATATTTGATCGGTGTTTGATAGATCCATGATTATGATGGTTCTGGGCTAGTTTTTATATACACACATGCCATATCTAGGTTGGATATATCTATCCCTCTCTCTCTCTCCCGTCCCACTATACTATCTCCCTCACCCTCTCCATCTCTCCCTTGTCACCCTTTCTCTCCACCTTCCTATCTTTATGATATTCTTCTTCCTGTCCTCTCTCTCCCCCTCCAACTCCCTCTCTCTCCCTCCATATCTCCTCTCTCTCAAGCCCTCTCTATTTTCCTTCCTCTCTCTCTCTTTCTCTCCCACCTCCCTCTCTCTACCCTCCTCATCACTCACTCATTCTCTCTCTCTCTCTCTCTCTCTCTCTCTCTCTCTCTCTCTCTTTGTCATCCAACTACGTCATTATGTCCCTCACTATCTCCTTCTCTCTCCCCTTCTCCCCCCCTCTATCCTTGTTTCTCCCTATCTCTTTCTCACCTATCCTCTCTCACTCACTCACTCTCCATCTCTCCCTTGTCACTCCTTCTCTCTCTCTCCACCTTTATCTCTCTATGTGTTTTTTATTCCCTCTATCTCTCTCCCCCTCCAACTCTAGCTCTCCCCCCCTCCCTCTCTCCTCTCTTCAGTCCTCTCTATCACCTCCCTTTGTATCTCCCCCCATCTCTCTCCCTCCCTCTATTATTATCTCTCCCCCCCCCTCTCCCCTCCATATCTATGTCTCCCTCTCTCTCTCTCTCTCCTCTCCTTCTCTCTGTATTACCTCCTCTCCTCTCTCTCTCCTCTCCTTCTCTTTGTATTCCCTCCTCTCCTCTCTCCCTTTCTCTCTACCTCTATCTCTCTATGTATTTATTCTTCCCTCCCTCCCCTCCTCTCTCTATTCATTCCTCTCTCTCCCTCTCTCTTACACCTCCCTCTCTCTCTTCCCCGTCACCCTATGTAGTTAACGCTATATGTAATGTCAAAAATATTTTATATTTTTATGGTTTTTCAGCATACGATAATGATAAGCCATGGTATTTCCCCATGGTATCGTAACAAAACCTATTTACAGTTTAATGATATCCATGGTAAAGTGTGGACCGATATCCATGGTTAAGAAACTTGTTATATTGTAAGTTTTAAGTTTTTATATTGTTATTAATTTAACTTAAATATGATTATGTAATCATTATTAGTTCATACTCTAACAATATATTTGTGTAGTGTTTTTTTATCATTAAGCTTTATGAAACTTATTGTGCTTGAGTAAACAGTTTACTTATAAACTTCAAATTTAAATTTATATTAGTTTCTTCTAAAGCAAGGCTACAGGATGATTTGTGTGTGAACCATTATTAATTTAGCTTTGACCAATGTAACTTATAAATAATTATTTGTGTAATTTTCCCCAAACCATAATTTGTAACCTAATTTGGAAGGGCTTTACAAAAGAAAATTACAATATAAAAAATTGAATTTTATTATTTTTATAAGGCTTTATAATGCAAATTTAGGGATTGGGTAATCAGGCATTTACATGGTGGATTCCACTGACATCTGAATATTTTCAAGGTAAGATTTTCAATTAAAACATTTTCAAAGGCTATACCTACCCAAAATAATGTTCCATGGATGGATCTTGTTGATGCGTTGCAATTAGGCTAAGAATCGGTTAATTCAATCCTAGGACAATATCTTCTCAAAGAGCTCGTATAGGTGACAAAAAATGATATTTAAATAAATTGCCTCTGTTATCGAAAATAAAAACTGAATCATTATTTTTCTAGGGTAACCAAAATAATTGAACTTAAATTTAAGGTTGAAAAGTTCAGATTGAATTGTGAAAGAAAAATCGGATTCTAATTGGATTCTATTTGATTATTAGCAAGATAATTTCAGTGCACTAACATTCAATTATTGAACGTGTGACAGAGGAGTACGTTTTCGAGGTGAAGTTTGAATATATAGAAATTTAGCACATTGTTCATAAGGAACTTATTGAATATTAGAATTTAAAGGCGAATGCACTAAATATTAATCATTTTGGCAGCTAAATATTTAGAGATTTGAGATGTTGCACAAAAGATATAATTAACTACTTTTGAAAGAATTAACCCCAGGAGCAATCTCTACCCATGGAAATAATAAGCTAACACTTGAAAAGTTGTATTCATCTTGGTTGGCTAAGACTTTTACTACTTCTTCCTTAGACATTGGAGATTCTTGGAGGACAAGATAATTTAGAGAACGTATCATCCTCACTGATCACAAATGATTTATAACAACACTACTAGCTAGGCATGAAATGTCAAAAATTTAGAAGAATAATTGCTAGAAAATAGAGGAATGAACTACAAATAGAATACATGTACAAAATTAGAGAAAAAAATGTGAATGAGAAAACAAAAAATATGTATCCAAAGAAAACTGGTGACAAGTTCTTATTACAACATATACAAAGAATATAGTAGGCATCCATCAAGGGATCTCTTTATCCATCTAATTCAATGCATCTAATTTTTATTTATTTTTAAACTAGTACTAGTTCGAATGGATTAATCCAAACACATCTCCTCCGAGTTTAGAAATTAAGTACTATTATTTTCTATTTTTTAAATAGTAGTTCAATTGAATAAGTGACACAATTACCTAACACCAATCCAATCACCCTTCCAATATTGTAACAAACTCCATCATCCATGCAATTACATCTCCAATGTTAGCCCCAACACCCAAGCAATTACATCTACAATGCTAATAAAAAACATCCGGGGATACCTATACATACCTATGCCTATGCAGGACACCCAACTACCGAATTAATTAGATTTAATGTTAAGTTAACAAACCAATATTATGAACTAAATAGGAATGAAGTTTTAATTGTGAATCTTTACAATCATAGTGATTCAGGGATTTTTCGAGTTTTGAATTTATTTCCAAAAAAAAAAATTAAGCAACAAAAAAAATTAAGATGGTTTTATATAATTTCCAACTTTCTCTAACAGATGAGCCTTGATAATAACTTGCACTTATAGGGCATCCTAAGCCCTTTTGTTGTATTACAATACAAATTTTAGTCATAACAGACTTAATGGTGTTACTATTTTCAACAATCATGGCATGTCGTTTATGTGCATAACCACAACAAAGCAACCTGCAAACTTTCCAAAGTAGTTTTCCTAGTTCACTTCAACAATGGCATGTTGTATCATCTAATGAGTTAATTTAAGCCCACATTCCAATGAAGTTTGTATTTGAGCGATATCATGGGAAATATTTTCTATTAACTTGACATGGTAGTATAGAAGAACCAAGGCTAGAATTTGGATTTCTCTTTACACATCAAACAATTATTTTTTGACGTTTTGGATCTTTATGCTTCCTGTCAAGTAAATTGTTGTTTGAATTTTTTCCCTTCATGAGTGATGTTTTGAAAATAGATTAACCCTTCACCAATAAAAGTTTGATTTAAAAATTAGTCTTCACATGTCCTTTAACGAAACATTTGTATATATATCAAATATGAGGAGATCTTATGGGACATATAAGATGAAAAAAGAAGTAAAACTATTGAATTTATCGATAAAAACTCAAGAGTAAATTAATTAATATGGTTTATGTAAAGATTTAAATAATATAATATATACTATCTTATCTAAATATAAAGTATACTTTTGACTATATATATATATATATATATATATATATATATATATATATATATATATATATATATATTAGCATTTGTTTTTGAATCATGAGATATACTATTTATAAATATTGAACACATAATATCTAAACCTTTTAAAAATTAAAATACTAGCTGTAACTCCTAAGTGTCTCTTAGCGATCGTATTGTTTTAACATGCTATATTTTCACCTTCATTATTACATTATCAAAATGTAATAATGATATTAATGGCTGCAACACAATCGTCCTTTTATTTGTCACAATTGTGAAAAATTCAGGAACTTGATAGTGCCGGTTCACGATTTGTGTTCTAAGTAGCGTGGGTTCAAGTGTCCAGAGATATGTTGGATCTTGTGACGTTTATGAAATATTGGTTCTACCAAGTAAAAAAATCAATATAGATATATATTATTGTACATATATATAAACAAATAAAAACACAACAACATATACAAGAAAAAAAATGTGTGTATTATAGTAACATTGAATAAAATCATAGCAAAACTCTAATAGGGCTCCATATCATATCTAACTAGTTTATTTTTTATAAAAAAGAATTTCCTTGAAAATTGACAAACAATTTTCATTCCATCTATGATTGGGATTCTTCTAATTGTTTTTTGTAACAATTGAACGTCTAACCCTGATGCAAACAAACATTGAATTATGTTTGACCCCTGAGCTTTACCAGCTCAACTAAAGGTGAACCTACATTCATCCCATCTCTCAATGGGATGCTTCTATCTATTCTATTTAAGCTAGCCTTTCTTTACCCAACCAAACATATGCTAGAATAGCCTACCTAAATCTTACCTTAACCTAGCCTAATCTAATCTAACCGATCCACCTAACCTAATCTCGCATATCCTAGCTTAACCTACGCTAGCCAACTTTATCTTAAAGTATATAAGCTAATCACTAACCTACATAGACCAACTTATCCTCTTGTACCATAAGCTTAAGTTTAAAACCGTAAGTCTTTTGATCTAATGTTTAAATACTTTATCCCAAAACTAAAACTACAATGGATCCATATCCTAAACATGAGACAAATCCTTCCTCATATTGTACTTGCTTAAATAAAATGATAGTAATTCAATGAACAGATATATGATGTAGCAATATACATCTTTATTCAAATCCAGTTTTTAGTATGGAAAAATAATCATAGACCCATAATGTGACTCCATGTAAGAGTTACATAATATAATAAAAAAATACATAATAAAATAATTGATTTAAAAAAATGAAAATAAACACATTACTAGTGCAACCTAAAAAGCACTTACCACATGAGACATCTCATGTTTGCTAAAATTGCAAAAATCATGAAAACTAGAAAAATTATAATTTAGTTTAAATTATTATTATTATTAATTATGAAAATAATTAATATATAAGTTAAACATTTATACATTAAAAATCATGGAATAATATTTGTAACCATCTATATTCACAATAGAGACTCTTAATTTCTAAATTGACTCCCTTAAAATATCATGAGCGAATAAAGTAACTTATGCTGACACCATGTCCAAAAAAAACATAAATCACTTCATATGATGCTTTTCTATATGATTATTTCTCTTAATTAATCAATTTAATTGAAAAGGAAACATGTCATAAAAATATAAATATTTCATAGAAGTTAAATCTATGCCATCCACTAAATAATTATTGATAATTACATTAAAATTCTAGAAAGATTGTTCCAAAATAAATGTCTATACACTTAATCGAAAGATATAAAATTTTAAATTCTATTTCAATAAAAAACTAAATATAATAAATATATAACATAAATATAATCTATTTTGAAAAATAAAAATCACAATCTTTCTGATATTCATAAATATGAATTAAAAAATAAAATACAACATAAATAAAATAACTTTTCAATATATATTATTAATTAACAAGATAATTTTTTATTTAAAAATATTTAAATTAAAATAAAAAATATATTATATAAATTTTTTAACTAGTAAAGAAACATTAAATTTTTTTTATTCCAATTTAAAATTCGAATTCTATACTCTTATTCATTAAAAACAAAACCATGATATACTACAATATAGTATAAATCTTCTTTCCCTTTCAATTTTTTTTTTTTTTAAATCTACACAACGCATGATATATAATCAAGTATATCCTAAAAACTACTTAAATATAATAAATCAATGCATAAAATATAGAAAAACAATGGGTTAAATCACTATATCTCAATAAAGACGCATTACATTTTGTTAGACAATAAGAAATTCAACTGAATATGATGCATGCAGTGAAAAACATTATTACATGTATAATTAATGTTTATAATTAGTAACTGAGTATTTCATATTTCAAAATATATAGATTTGAAAATATATTAATAATGTTTTGGGAAAAAAATTCAACCATAAAAAATAAGTTATACACATTTCAATGTAGATCACAAGTAATTATAATGAAAATATTTTAAGGGTAAAATCTGCTATGGCAAAATGCCTGTCAAATTCCAACCCTGAGTAGAACAGAGGATTATGAACTAAAATGGTGTGAGGTCTTCACATATAGGCCACTCTTTTCAAGCTCCTCCATAATCCTCCAGATGTATCTCGGCCTTCTTTGGTGAGTAATGCTAATAATTGCTTCCCTACAATCAAACTTCACGGCCACCTTAAACTTTTTTTCCTTGGTTTCTTTTTTCCATCTTTTTTTTCAGATTGGATTGCCAGCAGATTGTCTCTCTTTATTTTCAGTTGATGCATATTTTCCTTGACCTTTCTAATGTGATTGATGGCTTCCTCAAGTAATCTGCATCCGTCAAGCTGGATCATGAAACAAAATATGAAATTTAAGAAAAACCATATAAAGCCAAATAAGCTTAATAGAGAACTGATATTACAATTTCATGTAAAAAATAGATCAATTCTGGAAGTTGTATAATTTTTTAATTACTTTGACAGGAGTAGCGGACAACATAGATTGTAGTTGGCTACATAAACATTTCATTTGCTAATTCCTGCGCATCAGCTCTTCTAATATTTGGACTTCTTTCTTAGAAACTTCTTTCATCTGATCCACATCTCGCCATACAATTTCATGCAGATCATTACAGTCCTGCGATTCCAAGTCTATTGGGGATGGATGCTTACTCCTTAAGCAGTGACTCGGAAATCAACCTGCAGATCGACACATGAAACAATTGAATACGTTGTCTCACTCGCAAGATAGGAATACAGCAACAGACAATCGGATCCCATAATGAATGGAGGGACAAATCCACCACTTTTTCAGAAAAAATTTATCAGGTATCTATTTCGGTGTTTATATTTGGAATTTGCAGGATTTTGGCTTATTCTTAAACGATCTGAAACATCAAATTTCTCAAAAAATGCAGCGATAAAAACGAATTAAGGAATTGCCTGAAAAAAGATTGGGTTTCTTTGAACGGTATAATCAATTCTGCATATTGAGGCTGCTCGAATGCTGCAACCAATATATTGTAAGCTATAGATGATCATCTCTTGATGCAATTCGTCTAAACAACTCCCCATCTTGATGCCATTCTAGATTTGTGGTCTCAGTAAGTGCCATGAGTCTTGAAAGTAGATCCTCCTCACACTGCTTCAGCTGTGAATTAAACAACATTGGTGCCGCTCACCTCATTTCTTCGAGGTTTGATGAAATCCATGTCGAGTTCATTCCTCAACAAAATGGCCTGTGAAAATTACTTAAACACAGCAGCTGCAACAAAACATCGACTGAGCGGTAAATTTAAATTCAAAATTCAAATTTACAGCGCGGTTGTCAAATTCAAACTTAAAATTCAGAATGAGCTTGCAATTAATACATACACCGTATAGTGTACACTCACATTCCTACTATCTGGTGGTGGCTATTCAATTGCGTACACCGTATAGTATATCATCTCATTCCTATGATCTGGTGGTGGCTATTCAATTTCCCGAAATACCATTGTACTAAGATAGTGCATGGATACACTGCATGTAGAGTTATATATGCGCATGCCATGGGTGGCCATACGGCTGGATGGGATCGGGTTATGGAATGGAGGTCTAATAAAGATTCTTAGAAATCATTTAATAATCTATAGCTTACAATTTATTGGTTGCCTATATATAGTTATATCCATTGATGGTTATTAGATATCCTTCTATCAATCAATCATTACTCACATGTATTGTGTTGTATAGATATTCTCGTTACCATCGTACAAACACTGAAATAATATTTTTTATATTTTTTTCTTGCAAATATCTATTGGATAGCTAGAGGATTCAATCACACAATAACACAAGTATTTCACACACGAAACAATGAGTTGCGGCTCTTCATTAATCTCAATCACTCTAAATCTCAAACAAAATACAATGAACCCGATGAAGGGTATTTAACCTAAATTGACATACACGCTCTCTCACATAAATGAACTTAATCAATTCCCTTAACTTACTCTCTAACTCACTCACCAAATCTATCTATAACTCAACTCAACTAATTCACTTAACTATTTGTCTAACTCTGCATGCGAGAAGTAATTATATAGTTTAACACTCCCCCTTAAATACGAATGCTAAACTAAAACATAACTCATGACAACTCAAACATGTCTACTGATCTATGTCTCAGCTAGGCTTACAACACCCAAGTTTTTTTTGTGAAGCTCAAACAAATCTACTGCTAATGGCTTTGTAAAGATATCAGCCAATTTATCACTCGTTCTACAAGGCTTCAAGTGAACTTCTCCATTGCTCACAAGTTCTCGAATAAAGTGATAGCTAGTATCAATATGCTTGCTCTTTTGATGAAACACACTATTCTTGGATAGTGAAATCGCTGATGTGTTGTCAGAGTATATCATTGTTGATCCTTGTTGTTTCTGCTTGAGTCCATCCAATACTCTTATTAACCATACTTCTTTACATGCTACTGAAGTTGCTGCTACATATTCTGCTTCTGTTGATGATAATGTTACAATAGGCTGCTTCTTAGATGCCCATGCTATCACTCCTGAACCAAGATGAAAAACATAATCAGATGTGCTCTTATGATCATCCAAACTTCCTGCAAAATCACTATCTGTGTATCCAATCAATTCTTTTTTTTCTGTACTTGAATACATTATGCCATAATCTTTGGTTCTTGCTATGTATCTCAAAATTCTTTTTCCAACACTCTAATGTGTGTCTTTTGGATTCTCCATAAATCTGGAAATCAAACTTACTCCCTGCATAATATCTAGTCTTGTCGTTGTGAGATACATGAGGCTACCAACCAATCTTTTGAATAGAGTTGGATTGACATCTGCTCCTTCATCATCCTTACTTAACTTTGTACCTGTTGCAACTGGTGTAGGTATAGGTTTGGAATTATCCATCCTGAATCTTTTCAAAAAATATTTTGTATACTTATTTTGGCAAATAAAAATGCCTTTTTCAAATTGCTCAACTTCAATGGCAAGAAAATATTTCATAATACCTAGATTTGTCATCTCAAATTCTTTCATCATGGCTGCTTTAAATTAATCTATCTCAAGATCACCTATAAAAATCATATCATCAACATATAAGAAAACTATCAAAATATGTCCATGCTCATTTACCTTTGTGTATAAGGTAGGCTCAATGTTGCTTCTGAAAAATCCATTCTTGATCATGTAACTGTCGATTCTGCTATACCATGCTCTAGGTGCTTGCTTAAGTCCATAGAGCGCTTTCTTCAATCTATAGACTTTATCTTCTTTACCTTCAACTTCATAACCTGGAGGCTACTGCACATAAATTTCTTCTTCAAGAATTCCATTCAAGAAGATTGATTTGACATCCATCTGATGTACTTTCCACTTGTTCTGAGTTGTTGTCGCTAGAACTACTCTTACAGTATCCAATCTAGCTACCAGAGAAACTTTTTCCCCAAAGTCTATTCACGGTTGCTGCGAGAATCTTTTTTCTACAAGTCTTTCTTTAAATCTATCAATCTCACCTTTCTCATCCACCTTTGTCTTGTACACCCACTTCACGCCAATGATATTTTTATCGTTTGGTAAATCAACCAAATCCCATGTATCATTATTTGCAATTGAATTCATCTCTTCATCCATGGCTTGCACCCAATTTTCATCTCTGATTGCTTCTTCAAACGAAGAAGGTTGGAATGCAAAAAATTCAAAATTTGAACTAACATCCAAATCATCATAAATATCTTTCAAACTTCTCATCTTTTTCTTACCGTTACTTGATTCGCTACTTGGAGAATTCTGGTCTATGGATTTGCTTGAAGATCCATGCTGCTCTGAAAATCTTGGAGTCCTTGCTGGTGTGACTCTGTTTGGTGTCTGCTCTCTTGGTTCTTTCTGCTCCTTTTCTTCTACATCATCCTCTTCCATGAATGGTGTTTGTGCATTGGTTAGTGTGTCTACAGTCCCATTCCATGACTCTTGTTCTTTGAACGCAACATCTCTGCTAATGATTGTCTTCTTTGTGACAGGGTTATACAATTTGTAAGCTTTTGATTGCTTACTATAACCAGTAAAAATGCATTTTTCACTTTGATCATCTAATTTGCCTCTTATTTGCTTAGGAACATGTGCATAGGTTACACGTCCAAAAACTCTGAAATGAGATACACTACATGACATACCTGACCATGCTTCTTTTGGAACTCTATTCATTACGCTCTTTGTAGGAGATCTGTTTATCACATAAACATCACATACAACTGCTTCTGCCCAATAATCATTAGACATGTGTCTTTCTTTCAACATGCTCCTTGTCATGTTCATGATTGTTCAGTTCTTTCTCTCTTCTACACCATTCTGTTGCAGTGTGTATCAGGTTGTAAAATGTCTTCAGATTCCATGTTGTTTGCAGTTTTCATGGAATGCCTTCGAATCGTATTCGCCACCATGATCAAATCTTAATACCTTGATTTTTTGATCACTTTGGTTCTCCATTAAGGCTTTGAACTCTTTGAACTTTGCAAAAGTTTCAGACTTCTGCTTCAAAAAGTAAACCCAAGTCTTCCTACTATAGTTATCAATATAAGTGAGGAAGTAACAACTTCCACCAATCGACTATGTCCTTATAGGTCCACACAGGTCGGTATGCACCAACTCAAGTGGTTTCTTTGCTCTGTCAGAAAATCCTTTTGGAAAAATTTCACGGTGTTTCTTTGCCAAGATGCAACATTCACAAGTGCTTGCAGGTTATTTGATGGGAGGTAAACCTCTGACCATATGTTTCTGCTGCAATAATGTTAAACTGGAAAAATGCAAGTGTCCAAACCGAAAGTGCCATAACCAGTAATAATCAGAACATGAATTTGTAAAAGAACTAACCTAATAATTGTAGTTCATAATTAGAGGAAAGAGTATGTTCCTCATCATCTGAAACTTTGCAATCAGCTACTTGCTTGGGAATTTGTCGTAAATAACACATTGTTTCCCCTGAAATATAACTTTGTATCCTTTCTGTATCAATTGACCAACACTTATCAAATAGTGTTTGAGTCCAGGGACATAATATACCTTTGATATGGTCTTTGGCTCCCCTTGCTTGGTCATAATGTTGACCACTCCTTTGCCATCTACATCCATAGTCTTGTCAATCCCCAACTTTACCTCTATCTTCATTGAGGCATCCAAATTGGCAACCAAATTCTTGTTGCCTATCATGTGGTTACTGCAACCATTGTCTAATAGCCAGACCTTATCAGACGGTGCATGCATTGTGTTGCATGCTAAAAACATGGAGTCAATATTCTCTGTACTAACATTAGCTCTCTGATTTCCTTGATCAACTATCTTCTTCCTACAATCATGAGCATAATGACCAAATCTATTGCGATAATAACACTTTACCTTTGATTTGTCAGACCTTTGATTGTTGTGAAAGCTTCTGCTGTTGCTGCTTCCACTTTGATGCTCATGATCTTCTCAACCATCTCTGTGACCACCATAGCTGCCGCCTCATCCTCTGCCTCTCGATCAACCTCTGACTCGACATATTGAAATATAAACTTGACTTTTGAAGGCAATTTCTAGAGTGAAATCCTTATTTCTATCTATCCTTGACTCATGTGATAGAAGAGATCCAATCAACTCATCAACTGTCAGTGTTTCCAAATCCTTTGCTTCTTCTATGGCTGCTACCACAACATCAAACTTGGTAGACAAAGATAGAAGAACCTTCTCAATCACTGTTCGATATTTAACATCTTCACCATATATTTTTCACTGATTGACGACAGACATGACCCTACTCATGAAGGAATCAATGTCCTCTCTCTCCTTTATCTGCAGACTTTCAAAGTCTCTCCTAGTATTATGCAATTTAACAATGTTAACTTTGGTCATACCTTGATAGCTTGTCACCAAGTTTTCCCATTCTTCCTTTGCTGAAGAAGTTATCATGATCTTCTGGAACACTGCTCGGTCTACTCCCTGCTGGATAACAAGAAATGCTTGTGCATTCTTCTAAATGTATTTCTTCCATTGTTCCCTCTTTGCATTACTGAGGGCTCATTCTTCTGCATCATCTTGAGGTTTTGCAAACTCGAACTTGACATGATCCCATACATCATGTGCTTTTAGCATAGTCTCCATTTTAATAGCCCACACATCGTAATCTTTCCCAATGAAATATGGAAGTTGTGGCTGAAAACTTGATGTGGCCATCTTGCCTCAAAAAAAATTCTCTGACAAAAACCCTAAATTGCTCTTCTTTTTGCCTTTTAGAAAATTTGCATAGCTCCTTTTTAAAAATAATCCCTTTTAATAAAACCCTAATTTTTTTGTTTATATATAATAAATCTTTTATAAAAAAAAATTATATATATAATTTTTTTTTATTTATAATAACCCTTTCTCTCTTAAAAACTTGTATTTAAAGAAGAAAAAAAACCCCTTTTAAAATATATATATATATATATATATATATATATATATATATATATATACTTTCACCTTTTTGTATATTGAGATAAACTCCCTTTTAATAATTCCAACAACACCTTTGAAATCTTTGGTTGATTTAATAAATCAAAAATCTAACCCACGTGATTTATTCAATTAAGATGTTAATGCTCCTTGTAAAAAAAAACATACGTACTCCTTTGAAAAACCAACATAAGTGACCCGATTCTGCGTTGACTTGCTCACGCTGTCCACCGTTAAACACAAAACATGTTTCCGCACCCTATGACACCAATAAACTGCGGACTAACCCTACTTTGAAAAATCATAAGGGAAACAAAATCTCCGCAGTTTGTCCAAGGAGAGGTTGAGGACCTCCGCAGGTGCTGCACTACAAACGTGCGGACCTCTGTAGGTAATTTTTTTTTTGTTTTTTGTAAAAAACAATTGATGGCCTTCTGCTCTTGGCCTCTTCTTCAATGGCTCTTCTCGCCCATGGATCTTCTGATCCTTCCTCAGTTCCGATACCAATTTTTTGGATAGCCAAAGGATTCAATCACACAATAACACAAGTATTTCACACACGAAATAATGAGTTGCGGCTCTTCATTAATCTCAATCACTCTAAATATCAAACTAAATACAATGAACTCGGTGAAAGGTATTTAACCTAAATTGACATGCACTCTCTCTCACATCACTGAACTTAATCAATTCCCTTAACTCACTCACCAAATCTATCTATAACTCAACTCAACTGATTCACTTAACTATTTGTCTAACTCTACATGCGGTATGTAATTATATATTTTGACAATATCGAAATCGTCATTTTCCATGTTCCAAGTGTGGTTAGCTTCCCTGGTAACGATATGCATCATTTTCCATAAGTTAAATCTAATTCCGAAGGTTTACATCGCTTTACATCATATAAATCTTTAAAATATCCCCAAAAAACATAACACTCGAATCATGACCATGGCATTCCAGAACTTATAATGAAAGACAAAGCGGATAGGAGAAAATCAAAGTTAAATTTATTTGATTGATTTTGTTCGATACAAATCCACAATTTCTTTGCCATTCTTGATTTTTGATCCAATGAAACTACAGTATATGAAATTTCATAGTTGTATCTTCAAAGAGTTGCTATATGAATGAGGAGATTGCAGAGCTACTGAGGCTGTGAGAAAAAGGGAGAATGGTCGCTCGCATGCATTTCGATTACCATCTCTGGAGGATTCTGTTCTATGGTGTACTCCTGGTACTCTTGAGGGAACAATCTGTCTTTCATTAACATAATGTAAAATCTTTTGAGACTCCCATACCTCTATTCCGATAGCTTCAGAAACTCCACTGACACTGGAAATGGCATTGGAGTTAGAAGTGAATGTGCAAGGTTTGCATCCTATGGTAGTAAGTAATACAGGAAAGAAACAAAAAACTTCCTATTGTTAAAATTAGTTAACATCAACTTTTAATGTCTCAGAAACAAATACATATTACACACCATGGACATATTGCAATTTTTCTTCTCACACACCCACATCACACAACACTGCGCTGGAATCCAACAGAGGGAAAATCAAGACTTAAATACCTCATCAGGGCTCTTGCTGTAGAGATAGGACTTGACATGGTCAAGATCCAATGAAGCAGATGTGGGCTGCTCTGAATTGGCTTCCCTATTTAATACAATTACTCCATTTTCTACCAGCCTGGATAAACTCTGCACAAACCAGAGAAATCCATACTCCAAAACAGTTCAGTTCTTCATTCAAAGAGCCTGAGTGCCCCAAGAAATCTGCAGCATAGTTGCATCCAATTTTTGGTAATAAAGTGTTATTAGTTTGAAAGAAAGAAAGTCTGGAACACACCTTTGGGTTGGAAGATCTAAGGAAGCTCTGATTGTTGTGAGGTGTAAATGCAGATACGAAGATTACTTTGGAGATCTTGGTTGGATACATCTCCATCGCATATGATAATGGGCATCCACCCAAGATGTGACCCACAAGATTCACCTGCCATGGATTGAATTCAAACACTTCAGTGCCCTTCAAAAGCCATAATAAAATCAAGAATGAGAGCATGATGAAGATCAATGCTCTCCAAAAGTTAATTTTATGTATAGTAGAGGGTTTCAACTATTATTACAATCTCATGAAACATGTCTAAAAGGTTTTATCTATGGTCATCTATCCCAAGCCTTCTAAGAGGTAAGTATTAATCCTTTTATCCCATGTCAATCTCCAGACCTACACTTTAGTAGTTATAAAATTATTGTTCTGGATCATCTAAGGTCATCTATCCCAAGCCTTTCTAAGATGTAAGCATCCATCAACACTTTTAGCTCATGTCAATCTCCAGACCTGCACTTTAGTAGCTATAAAATCATTGTTCTTGATCCTACAAATGATAGGCTATGTTTCATACACTCCAAGTACCTTCTCATCATTCCCAAGGTGACTGATATAATCTAGCAATGGCTTTGCATAGTGTGCAATTGAATTGACTGCATTTGTAGGGGCTGCCATGTCTATGCCATTGGAGGTGAGATCCAGGGTAGCCACTATGTGCCCCTTTTGCTTAAGCAGAGTAACAATTTTATACCAACACCATGCTTCATGCCCAAGTCTGTGAATCAACACAAAGTGTTCTTGCTTTCCTTCACCTTCCTAATCACCAATTTCACCAAAAAAAAACACTCAGATCATCTCATCACGAGGCTCCAGTATTACTTTACTGCAAATGGAAAACGAAGGAAAAAAAAAAAAGAGGAGGCTGATAAAGTTTAGAGATTTGAATTGATCACCAATTTCACCAAAAACAAACACTCAAATCATCTCATCATGAGGCTCCAGTATTACTTTACTGCAAATGGAAAATGAAGAAACAAAACAAAAAAGAGGAGGCCGATAAAGTTTAGAGATTTGAATACCTGTAAATGAAAAGCAAGGAGCAGAATGACACCAAAAGCACCAACAACCCTACTCCATTGCAGCAACATCTTAACTGTAAAGTTGGTAACTCCTTTCTAAAAATCTATGAGAATTAGATGGGTATGCTCAACAAGGGAGTATTAGATTCTCTAATATAGGTGGTAAAGGAGAGAAGGGCCAAGAGTGCTTCACATGGAATATGTGAAAACGAGTAGGGAAAAGATAACCCACGTGAAATATGTTGTTTACGGGATAAAGCTTATATCTCACTGCCATAGTATTATTTTGGTTTTGTATCAGCATGGGATATTCTAAAATTCTATCGTATGATACATCTAGCCAAGAGGCAATGATTTCTGCCACCCTTCGTGCTGAGAAACTACGACTTGGGAAATTCTCAAAAGAAAATTTGGGCACACACGCTGAATTTTATAAGCATACACCTGGGGATGGGTCGAATTGTGGATTAAAGCAGAAGGGAGTGGAGGTATGTTTGCTTAGAAATGAATGGCCTGCTGCAAATATTGTTGGTCCTGGGAGACGCAAGACACATTCGAAGGATAGTTGTTTCAAGCCTGAGTCAACTATCATAAAGGTGATTCTTGAACACGACGATCTCTGGGACAGAGTTACTAGCCTGCAGAAAAGGGCTTTGATTGGGAGATGGCTTCATTCGGGGGTGGCCTTGTTGACATAACTGAATGGGTGAAAACCTTATGGTGTCCAATGCTGGGATACATTCCCAAGGTCAGTAAGATGATGGGGAACTGGTTCAGTGTGCACTTTCTACACGAGGATGATTGCAAAAGAATTCTAAGTCACACATGGGTTCGAGGAAGATGTTTCATGCATCTTTTGTCGTGGTACTTAAGGTTTAACCCGATTATTGATGCTCCGAAGAGTAAAATTGTATGGGTTAAACTCCTTGGTCTTCCCTTGGAGTTCTAGACCCTGAAAAATATGTGGGCTATCAGGAATTCAATTGGTACTACCAAATATTTGGATCCCAGATGTTTAGGTATTGTTGACAAGAGAATCACTTGGATTTTGGTTGAGGTATCATTTCAGGGTGGCTTGCCATGTGATGTTGATTTTATATGGGGGATGCATACTCATCGCCAGGGTGTTGATTATTGGAGCATGCCTTTTCAATGTTTACTGTGTCATCATACTGTCCACATGCAAAGATCTTGCCCGATGCAGCAATGGATAGTTGGTCGGAATAGATGTCGTGCCTATGAAAAGCATCAAGGAAAGAAGTTGACACAATCCTCGGGATCGAATAAATCGAGTAAGTCTTCTCCCCATTATTCCAATAGTATCAGAATTAATTCTTCTGATCATTATATTAGTATGCACAAGAACGCATCACTACCTAAGGCACCATCTGTATCAGAGAACACTGTTCAACCTTGTGGAGTAGATGAATCTTCCCACCATCCTTATTGTCGGCCTTCTCTGCATAATATTAATACCATTGGTGACCCTCATGGAACTGTACTATCGGATAATATTGCCAAAAACCCTTGCATGAGCCCTACTGAACCGCTCATCGTCTCGCCTTCCATGCCTCCACTGGAGTGGGCCTCTCCTCCTTCATCACATGAACCTTTGCTATCTAATCGTCCGGTAATCCATTGCTTGATCTCTCGGCTCTCACTGTCTTTGATAATGACCCTAAAGTTCCCCACCTAGTTGTCCCTCCTCAGTCTGCATCAAACATTATTGTTAGGAAAACCACAAAAAATGGATCCTGACATTTTCGTGGTCGGATTAAGACCAAATCACTCTTCCAAGGGGACTTAGTTGACCTGCATGATGTTCCAATTTCGGTTTCTGGTGATCCTCGGGGCCTTAGAGATGACAGCCCCTGTGATGGATATTCATGATGACCGTCATATCTCTTAATATCCAAGGAATGGGAATCCTCTCAAAAATGATTCGCCTCCACCATATGTTCCTTGAGATTCAACCTTCGGTGGTGCTCCTTTAGGAAACTTTATGAAATCAAAAAGTGGCTATAGAATCTATATTAGCGATTCGATCTGGATGGAAAGAAGTGGGGATTGATACTGTGGGTCGTGCGGGTGGTAAGTTGTTGACATGGGATCCATTTCTATTGAGTCCAAAGGCTTATAATTTCTTCAGGGGTATCATTTTACATGGTCATCTTAGAGGTCTCTCTGAACCGATTTTCTTAATCAATATTTATGCTCCTTGCCATAACAGGGTTAAGTTTTGGCAGTGAATGATTCAATCAGGGATTCTTTGCATGGATAATATGATGGTGATGCGGGAATTCAATTATAGTTTGTTTGTGGATGAATCCTGGGGCGATAGGTCACGGTGGGATACTTTGGCTGATAGATTAAGCAAACTATTCTTGGATTCTGGTCTCAGGGATATAAAACCTTCACCATTATTGCCAAATTGGACCAACATACATCAAGGGTCTGATTTTATTGGAAATCACCTTGACAGTGCCTTGATAAAGGAATCACTCATAGAAAAATTGGGAAATTGTAGGTCTTCAGTATATAGTTCCAACAGTTCGGACCATATGGTTGTCATATTGTCTTGGAGACTAGAATCTGTATTGCCATGAATGCCATTTAAATTCAATAGAGTCTGGCTTCAAGATCCATCTTTCAATAAGTTGGTGAATGATTTTTGGCAGGTGGATGATCATGGTTCAGGGTTGGGAGGCTGGACGAAGGTTGCTGATAAATTTGCAAGATTAAAGAAAATTGTTAAGATATGGAAGAAAGAAAAAGCTGACAAAATGCAAAGGGAGATAGTTTGTATTAATATGGAATTAGCTGATATTTACAAAGAAATGGTTGTCCATCCTCCCGACTCACATAAATATACTAGAATTGAGACTCCGGAGGCTCAGAAGTTGGAGATATTAAAGATTCAGGAAATCTCCTAGAAGCTGAAAAGTCGGGTTTAGTGTCTGAAGAAGGGAGACCTCAACACAATTTTTTTTCATAAATTTTCAAATGGTCACAAGAACATTAACTCTATATGGAAGATAAAAGCAGCTGATGGTCATATGGTCCATGATACGACTGAGATTCAAAATGAGGCCCTCAAGTATTTTTCTGAGTTTTTTAAGGATGATCCATGTATTGACCACCATTGTCAATCTTGGGTCCTTGAGCATATGACTAAAATGTTTGATCAAGAGGCAAATTCGCGAATGGAGACGGAAGTGTCTAAAAAGGAGATAAAAGAAGCTCTAAATTCATTTGCTCCTGACAAAAGCCCTGGGCTTGATGGATGGCCGACTGAGTTTTATATCCATTTTTTTGAATACATGGAGGATGAACTGCATATGGTGGTGGAACAGATCCGCATTATGGGGTTTGTTCCTGGGGATATGAATTCCACGTTCTTGACTATTATCCCTAAAACATTAGATCCCATTCTTTTTTCTGATTTTAGACCTATTGCGTTGTGTAACGTGACGTACAAAATCACCTCTAAGATTATTGAAAATAGAATGTGGGGGGTCCTATCATCGTTCATTTCAAAGGAACAATACAAGTTCTTAAAAGGAAGATCCATTCACGATGCCGTCGCAATTTCCTAGGAGGCATTACACTCTATCCATCAACAAAAATCTGAGGCTCTGATCATGAAAGTTGATATACACAAAGCATATGATTTGGCTGATTGGTCTTATATTAGATTAATCCTCATGAGGGTTGACTTATCCATGCGATCGATTCGATGGATAATGGCCTGTATTACCTCGGTCCATTTTGCTGTGATTATAAATGGGAAGCCGACAGATTTCTTCCAAGTTGAAAGAGGTATGTGCCAGGGGTGTGCACTTTCTCCACTTATTTTCATACTTATTATAGAGGGTTTCAGCATTTTGATGAAGATGGAAAAGGAAAATTATATTTCAAGGGTCTGCCTTTCTCTCCTACGGTAAGCATTTCACACTCTTTGT
The DNA here is from genome assembly GCA_034641835.2 of Pinus albicaulis. Classification (NCBI taxonomy): domain Eukaryota; kingdom Viridiplantae; phylum Streptophyta; class Pinopsida; order Pinales; family Pinaceae; genus Pinus; species Pinus albicaulis. The sequence continues at coordinate 760,079,784 of CM076573.1, read as the reverse complement.
TTGTGGATGACTTATTAGTTTTTGGGATTCTTAGTAGGAACCAATGGTTCTATCTTCATTTTATCCTCCAATGATTTGGCGCTGCTACCGAATTGTATATCAACAAGCTCAAATCATTCTTATTATATGAGTCGGGTGATCCAGGTGAGATTAAGTTCATTTCTGAATTTATGGGGGTGGACAGGAAACAGATAATGAATGGCATTACATATTTGGGCTTCAGGCTCAAACCATGTTCTTATTCCAATGTTGATTGGTTATGGATTATTGAGAAATTTAAAAGTAAGATTTTAATCTGGTCCTCTAAGTTCTTATCGATGGATGGTAGACTTATATTGATTAAGGCAGTATTATAACAGATGGTGGTATATTGGGCGCACTTATACTTTCTTCCTGCTCGCATAGTTAACAGTATAAAATCTATCATAGCTAATTTCCTGTGGGGGGATAAAAAGGAGATCAGAAAATTTCATTTATGCAAGCTCGAATCAATCTCTGTTGCAAAATCTCACGGGGGCTGGGGCTTAATCAATATAAGAGTATTTAATACTGCGCTGCTGATAAAATCTTTTCGGAGAGCTCTGATGGGAGGTGAGGTATGGTCTTCGATCATTCTACATAAATATGACGTGGGGAACCCCCTCTTTTTACTCTATAAAGGATGCAATTGGAATGTTAAAAATGCATCATGTATCTGGATAAGTTTTATGCGCATCAAACACTTTCTTGGTCTCAGACTGGCATGGTGCTTTGGTACCGCGAAAAGTATCATATTGGATGTTGACAAAATTAAGGGTTTTGATACAGCTAAGGAGTTCGATCATCGTCTCATTCACATATTACATCATCGTGGGGTTCACACACTTTTTGATCTGATTTCATGCTGGAGTCTTGGTGCACAAGATTGGAAATCATCTGAGACGTTGCACCTTAGGGATGAGGACGCAGATAGCTAGGATAAGCTCAAATCTCGGTTACAAATGATGGGGTTCATATTTAATGGCAAGGGGGATTCTCTTGTGTGGTGTGGTAAATGGAATGGGGGCGGACTTATGGTGAAGGACATATATGAACATGAGGTGGTTAAAATCTATTCTGATGGTTCCAGATCTCTCTTCTATGTGGCTTGGAAGCTTAAAATTCTAACTAAGATTGTTACCTTGGGCTGGCTACTTTGGAAAGACAAATTATTAATGTGGGTGAATCTTTGTAAAAGGGGTTTCTATGGGCCTGGCAGATGCCCTTTCTGTCTATTGTACAAGGAGTCGGCCCAGCATCTTTTTTTTTTCTTGTTCCTTCTCACTTTTTATATGGAAGAAATTTGATGGTCTCTCTGGTGATCCATCTTGGTTTCCATATGACTGTACACAAACCATTATTACATGGACTGTTGTGAAACGTTCTCACAAACAACTCCCTTTCTTTGTTTTCTGGGAACTTTGGGTTGCTAGGAACCGCAATATATTTGAAGATACCCCTATATGTTTTTCATTGATTGTTGGGAACATAGCTAAGTGGATGTTGGCTCGTCCTGCGGTTGGTTCGGTAATGGTGGATCTATCTAACAGGATACGTCCATATGAGATGATGCTTCTGGCTGTCTATTTTGATGGTGCAAATGTTGATGGTAATTGTGGGTGTGGAGCGTGGATTAGACTTGATAATATGGACCGTTATCACATTGTTTGGAATGGTGGCGTGGGCTCAAACAATACGGATGAGGTTATGGCTACATGGAGTGGTATTATGGTTGCCTATTTGCTCAAGTTACCATATATCCATGTATATGGTGATTCTAAGTATGCTATTGATGGGATTTGTGGAAGGATCTCTACTTCTATCAATGATGGTTCTGGATGGCTGGATCGGATTTCTTATCTATGTGGAAAGTTTAGGGGCTTCTCCATCCAGCATATCTATAGGGAGTTCAATACTCGTGCTGATGCATTATCTAAAAGGGGTCTATGGGTTCCATATGGTTCTATACAGATCTCACACTACAGGTTGGATTCATTATTGGATTATCAAGAATATCCTATTCCTTAGTCTTCATCAAGCGAGCGTGTTCTTTTCAAGCCCTTTTCCTTAGTCTTCACTAGGCGAGCTGAATTGGATTTTTGAGGGGGTGTTTTCCTCCCTTATAGCGTCGACACTGTGCTATTATGGTGTTGTTGCTTTTTGCATATCTTTTTTTTGTTTGATGACATATCCTTATTTTCTCATTTGCTGCATCCTACGTACTTATTTTATTTGGCTTCTGGATGTCTGATGATCCGATATATCTGAGTCTGTTTTTTTTACTTTATGTTATTTGGCATGTTTACGTCATCATCTGGTTATGTGCCTCGTACGGTATCATGTGGTTAATGGACTGTTTATTTCCCCTGTTTTTGGGATGGATCTGCTAACTTGTTGCTTGGTAACAAGTTTTTCTGATACTTCCTATATTGAACATATGATAATATTGTAATATGTACATGATCTTCCATGATCTTGATGAATATGAACTGTTTATAACAACGTTTTTTTCTATTGAAAAAAGAAAATGAGTAGGGAAAAGTAAGTCAAAGTCAGTCTGGTAGAAAATCATGGGAGGATGTGAGAAGCAATATGACACGTGAGTAAATTGTGAGACTTCATATTTAAACATGCCCTTAATGAGATCACAAAATCACGATGGTCGAAGTCGGACGAATCGACAAGCGCTTCTACATTTTCCTTTCAATATAGTTGGGTTTACATTTTTTTCATAATTACACCAGAGATGTTTTTATGATGGGCTTGCTGGGCAAATTTAACTAATTGTGGAGGCTTAATTTCGTCTTTTTCTATCTAAGATGAACATTTTAGAAAAATAAGATTATAGGACGTTTCGTCAAAACACAAAAATTAGAAAATTTTAATAATGTGCAATCTTTTTCTAGAACTATAATTAAAAAGTTTTAGTAATGTGCAATAAAGATGATTTTGGAAATTACATCCAAAAAAATTCTACTCTTGTATAGTGCACATGTCTATACACGTGTTTTTTCCATAGACTTGCCCTTTAATAAAACTTCATGATATGACTTTTGAATTTTGATATCCAAATAAAGCCAATTAAAAATTTAATATTTACCTCTTGGAAGAACTCCCCTAGCTGCCACTTTGCACTCTGTATAACCGGGGTCATGTGGTTCGGGGATATAAACTCGACCTTCATCATTCTTATCCCAAAATCCTCCAGCCCGAAGTCTTTTGAGGATTTCAGGCCCATCTCTTTGTGTAACGTGGTTTACAAAACTATCTCCAAGGTGATTGCTCGGCGCATCATCGATCCTCTTTTAGCACATATCTCACTTGAACAATATGGCTTTCTTCCTGACCGACTCATACACGATGCCATCGTTGTGGCGCAGGAGTGTTTTCATTCCATACACTCCCGAAAGTTGGATATTGTCATTATGAAAATCGATCTCCATAAGGCTTATGACAGTGTTACCTAGGTATATGTCCGCCTCGTACTACATAAGATCGGCTTGGCCCTTCAAAATGTCAACTGGATTTTGGCATGCATCTCTCCAGTATGGTTTTCTATTATTATAAACGGATTACCTTCAGATTTTTTCAGGGCGAGGCGGGGTCTTCGTCAGGGATGCTCCCTATCACCCCTTGTTTCCATCCTCATCATGGACGGTCTGAGCCTCCACATCAAAAATTTGCAAAATAGCGGGACCTTCTTTGGCATACAAGTCTCTAGGGGCATCAATGTCACTCACTCCTTTTTCGTTGATGACATCTTGTTGTTTGGGATAATATCCCGCGTACACCAGGTTGCCTTGCATTATATACTGCTCAAATTCGGGGCGGTTTCTGGCCTTGTGATTAATGATCACAAATCTATGATAATTTCAGACTCCGTGGACTCTGTGGATCTCCAGATCATTGTTGGACTCTTTAACATCTCTCTGGTTCCTCTCACCGAGGGTTTCTCCTATCTTGGCTTCCGCCTCAAGCTCTGTAATTACAAAAATAAGGATTGGTTTTGACTGCTCGAAAAATTCAACAAAAGACTAGATGCTTGGTCTCACCGGTGGTTGTCTCTGGGGGGAGGTTCAGCCTTATACATGTTGTCTTACAACAGATTGTGGTTTATTGGGCACATCTGTTTCACATTCTTCCTCTCATAATCTATCGTATCAAGAACATCATTTCGCATTTTTTGTTGTATGAGGCGCGGGGACCTTCAAATTTTCATCTCTGTCGATTGGATTCAATTTCTCTTCCAAAGCGCCTTGGGGGATGGGGCTTGATGGAGGTCCGCATTTTCTCACAGGCTCTCCTCGTCAAATCCTTTTGGCGGGCCCTTAAGGGAAATGACCTCTGGCCCTCTCTGTTTCGAAACAAATACAACATCCAGAATAATCTGTTATTTTTTTTCAGGAATGGCTTTCCCCTTCTAACATAGGTTCACACATTTGGCTTAGTTTCAAACGCATTACTCACATCCTACATTGCAGACTTCAGTGGGAGTTTGGCAATGGCTAGAACATTGTACTGGGTGTGGACCGCATCAAAGGACTTGCGCCAAACTTCAGTTGGCTACATCTGCTAACTCATTGTTTTTCTGAAAAAGGGATCTTTCATTTGTTTCAACTGATCTCACACTGGCAACAAGGGTGCCTTGTTTGGAAGGAGGCCACACAGCTCGCCCTACAGGGATGCTCACAAGAGTTGTGGAGGGAGGTTTCAAATGGTCTGAAATAAGTTGGATTGTGCATTAACTAGCTTGGGGATCGCATTGGATGGACAAGTATGATGAAAGGGGACTCCATACAAGTGGGAGATTTATATAACAGTATCATCTCCTCTTCCTCTCAGGAAGAGGAGTAGCCTTTGCACTTGATTTTCTGGCAGCGCAACATTCCTCTGAAGATCCTCCTCTTCGTATGGCTCACTTGGAAAAACAGAATTCTCACTTGGGACAATTTGACAAAAAGGGGCTTTCAGGGGCCGGGGATTTTCCCTTTCTGCAGGCAATCAGATGAATCTGTCTCCCACATTTTTCTTCACTGTTCTGTTATTCTCAATATATGGTTTTTGTTTTCTAAATTTTTGCACGATCTTAACTGGCGGCCTGTTGGGATTCTTCAATGCATCTACACTTGGGTATATAAGGACCAAAAGTACTTCTCCCTCCCTTTCTTCTTTTTTTGGGAGGTCTGGCTGGCGAGGAATAAGATTATCTTTGAGGGATTTCAAGTGGATGTGCACAAGATATATATGTCGATCCTGGCTTGGCTCAATCGACATGATGCTCCTCTTATCATGCCCTCTGATATGTCACACCGCCTTCGGCCACGCCCAGTGCACTTGCCCATGGGATACTTTGACGGGGCTGCACAACATGGTGTCTGTGGATGCGGGCACTTGGATTAAATTGGAAAATGGAGAACACTACTCCATATTTTGGAACAATGGTTAGGGATCTAACACAAAGGCGGAACTCCTAGGCCTTTGGAGTTTACTCTGGATCGTTTATAATTTGCAGATTGCATCCATTAACATTTATGGAGATGCCAAATCAGTCATAGACGGGATCAACGGACTCAACGATTTCCAACCTACTAGACAACTCCCTTGGATCAACAGGGTTTCCCATCTCCTCCAACGCCTACACTCCCCACACATACAACACATCTGCAGGGAGGTTAATATTCGGGCAGATGGACTCTCCAAGCGGGGTCTGTTGGAACCATTCGGTCTCATGCAGGTCCGACGTTATTGGGGTAGCGAGCAACTGGACTCCTTCTCCCTACAGATCCCTTAACTCTGGTATTTGGATTTCGGTAGGATCGTTTTTGTCCCTTAACTCTGGTATTTGGATTTCGGTAGGATCGTTTTTGTCCCTTAACTCTGGTATTTGGATTTCGGTAGGATCGTTTTTGTCTTTGGAGGGTGGTAAGCTTTCGGTTGGCTTCCCTTCCCTAGTATGTTTCACTATTTTTGTTTCACTTTCCATGGCTGGAATCCTGGTGGTTTTTCATGCCTTCCACTGCTCACACACTGGTCGTGGACTGGCATTGTGATATGCTGTTTATTTCGATGCCAAGATGTATATCTTTTCCATGGGACATAAGCTCTGTTTTATGCAAATATTTGTTGTAATGTTTCCTTTGCTGTATGTACTATTTCTCTCTATTAATATAAACAGAATCAACGTTTTTTCCTCTCTGAAAAGGTTACCAACAGACTTTCCACGGCCTCAAAACTGCATGACCTCTGAGTGCCTTCATCATGCGGCATATCGAGACAGTTCCATTAAATTCAGAGACAGGCGAGTGCCTTCATCACGCGGATTAGGAAATTGTTGTATGGGGTGATTGAGCTCGGTTATTTCTTCGGGGTTTTAGATTTAGCAGTGGGTTCTAGTGTCGTGGTTTGATGGGTGGTTCCATAGGGTGGAAGCAAATTTTGAAAATGATGTTTTGAATATAATCTGCAGCCTTGTCTGCTGTGCTTTATTTTGGAATTTCCAGCATGGCCGCATTAGGATTATGGAAATCCAATCTGTCAAAGAAATTTAGTAGATCTTGAGACCTTGAGGAGAATGTAGATCTTGAGATCGTGTCCAGGCAGGGCTCCTTTGGCAAGGTAACCGCCAAAACCTTCTCCTCATTTGATCTTGTAGATCTTGTGTTTCTGTGCATTTTCTTTGGAAAAATGTGTACAAATATCCGTTTTCTCAACGTAGAGATTGGTTTTTTGTATTTGAAATTTTTTGTTTGGTCGTCATGTCGGATTTGAACAGTTAAATCACTTAAGGTTTTTACCATTGCTATTTTTCATATGGACACTCTATTAGGTGAGAGAAAATCATTTTCCTCAGACATCCGTGCTTCGAGTTTTTTTTGGTGCTTCTTAGAGTTTTTTTGCGAATTAATAGTGACAAGTGGATATTGCTGAATAAGTTGGTTGAACGCTCGCTGAACTTTGGAAAAAACGAAGCTGGCATGGACGAGGCACGAAGCGTCTAATGTGTAGATATCTCACACAATTGTACTTACGAGATTCTGTATAAAGTTTTGCACACTTCTAAGTTTTCTAAAGCCTCCAATACACTAACGAGGCCCGCTGGAAGATAATCATGCCAACATGTTAATTCACTTTTTGAGCGCTAATGGTGATGCATAAAACTATATTGCCAGAGTAGTTTTGATGTAATTTAGGAATGATATTAGAATGATAATTTTATAAATATGAGTAGTGATTTAATGCAAGAATGATGATAATTTTATAAATAAATATTCTTTGTTTTGAAATTATATTTTCAATTAGGCAAACCTCAATAGTGGGTGTTGATTATTATTTTGTTTATATTTTTTAAAATTTTAGTTTATTTATCTTTTTAAATGTTTTGTTTATATTTTTTAAAATTTATTTTATTTATTTTTTAAATGTTTTAGTTAAATTTTATAAAATAAAAATATTTTATTAGTTAAAATGTTTTAAAATTATTATAAATTTGAATATTATTATAAAAATATTGTGGAATATTTTATACTTTAATATTTTTAAGAATTAGAAATATTTGTTAAAAATTTTGCACTTTAAACAAGGTTGCATAGCTAGCTGCTACTTAGTTTAAGTTACATTTTAATTTACTTTGTATTGTTACGATGTAATAAATGTAATTTGTCTAAAAATTGGTCAAAGGTATTGTTGTTGTCATATTGTTTCATTTCCAATTGCTATATACCAATTTCACCTTTTCATTTAATGTGTCATTTACGGAGTCAATTAGTTCAAGAACTTTAGTGTTTCTCATGAGTAGCATTGAAAAATTGTACCATGAATAATTGTATCTACAATGTGAGATGTAAATGCTCTATGAAAAAATATAAACAAGTTTGTTTATAATGTTAGGTGAAGGCTATAAAATAAAACCATATAAAGGTAAAGTTGGGTTACTAGTGTGAAATGTGTTACTACAACCAGTTATTTTATTAATATGTCACAAATTTCAATTTTGGTGAAAAGAATTAAAAGGAGGAATAAAGTGTAAGGTTCATATTAATTGGTTATTCAAAAGGAGTCATGGGGTACATGTTGCAACTTTCATCTAAGCATTTACATGCCTATGGATTAGATGTTACCTTTGAGGAGAAACATGGTGCATATCAACATCAAGAATCTATTCCAAAATAAATAGTATAATGTATTTTTATCCTATATGAGCATAGTTTTCATCTATATATGAAGATAGGAGATAACCACTATCACAGGTGCCTAATGCAAAAATTCCAAATGAGGGGACCAAGTGGGGTTTCAGACTATATAATAATATAACAAAAGAAATGCAATCACTCAATATCTGGGGCATGATAAGGGAATTTTGGGTTAACATGGGGTTTATATAGGGCTTAACATGCCCCTCACAAAAGAAAGAAGTGTTGCTCTCAACACTTGACTTTGTAGTAGTGTTTATGCATGAACAAACTCATCTTCCCATGCTTCTTATTCCACTACTAGGTTCTTTCATTGAGGATGTACTTAGTAACTACTCATTTTCATAATGCATTAGTCTTTTATAGAATTATCATGTGGAATATCCATGGTAATTTATGGATCAAAGGCCATGAACGAACAAGTTGGGGTCCAGAATGCTTTAGATAATCAATTAGAGCATATAAAATAAATAACACAACTATGCAAAGGGTAAATTACCTTACCTTTTGATCTGGAGATGACATGGTAGGACAAATACTATGTGTAGTTGATATGGTAGGAGGGAAACTACTAGGTTGGATTTATTATGGGGAATTGAGTCTTAGCTGACAAGGAATGCCAAATGATGAGAAAAATGACTTTATATAGCCAACAGAGTTGGTGGCTTGACTTTTAGGGAAATAAATGCTCCGAAATTTGCCATTATAGAAGTTTGGAAGGGATGTGATACAACACAATAAATTTGGTTATCAATGTGAGTCAATGTGGGGAAGAAGTCATTTTTTGTGACAAGGCACTCTGGGAAACCAAAAGCTAGAGGAGGTGAAACATGTGTCACAAGGAAGAATGGTTATCCAACGATACCTCACATTGTTGTGGGCAGTGCTAGCATCGTGTCAATGGAACATCACACTTCAAGTGACGTGCAATTGAAAACTATACCAGTGCAAGCACAAATTCAAATTCAAAATGACAGTTATTTCATATCGTAAGGAAGAGTGACTTGTCTATGGTGTATTTCTAGGAAAAGGGGTTTCCCAACAATGTATCACAATGAAGAGGGACTTTTTTCATATATCACTAGGATGTAGGGTTTTGGGAACTCCAGGGAAAGGGATGCAATTACAACATAGGGCTAGGAACAATGGAATTCTCTTGTTGACCTTGAGTTTCAAGGATTTGTTTTTTTTACATAGGTGATAATCAAAGGAAATTCATCTCACTTGGTGTCTATTTTTTCTCACTCTTGAGCATAAAATGTAAGTATTTACTATGGTGAAAAGAATAAAAAGGAGTAATAAAGCGTCAAGAATCTATGGCTTTCACATCAAAAAGTTTCTAGCTATGAAGGCTACATGCACTTGCTTGAGGTGAATGTTAGGAAGCTTGATATTAAATCAATAAGGACAATATTCATTGGTTATTCGAAAAGAGTCATGAAGTACATGTTACGGCTTTCATTTAAGCATTTACATACCTATGGATCAGATGTTACCTTCAAGGAGGAGAAATATGGTGCGCATCAACATGAAGAATTTGTTCCAAAATAAATAGTAAAATGTATGGTTATCATGTATGAGCATAGTTTTCAACCTATATATGAATATAGGAGATGACCACTATCATAGGTTCCCAATGCAAAAATTCCAAAGGAGGTTAACATATGTGTTACTATCCTTATGCCTTTAAAATGCTAAGAAACCAATCATTATAGTCTTTTTCAAGGGTTGGCCTCCTTTTACAATAAATAAAATGAACAAGAAAATATGTGATGATCTCATATCAGAGAGAAAAGGTACAATTATAATAATATGAGATCAAATTGCGTTCTAGCCTATATAATAATATAGTAATAGAAATTCAATCACTCGATATCTAGTGCATAATATGGGGCTTTTGGGTTGACATGGGATTTATATAGGGCTTAACATGCCCCTCCAATTGAAAGAAGTGGTGTTCTCAACACTTGACTATCTATGGGTGTTTATGCATGAACAAATCATCTTCTCGTGTTGCTTCTTCACTAGTATGTTATTTCGTTGATTATTACTTAGTAACTTCTCAATTTCATAATTGATTAGTCCTTTACAGAATTATTGTGTGGAATATCTATCGTACTTTATGGAACAAAGGCCATGAATGAACAAGTTAAGGTCCAAAATGTTATAGATAATCAATTATAGCATATAAAATAAATAGGACAACTATGCAAAGGGTAAATTCCCTTACCTTTTGAGGTGGTGATGAAATGGTAGCGCAATTACCATGTGCAGTTGATATGGTAGGAAGGCCAACTACTAGGTTGGATTTATTATGGGGAATTGACTCTTAGATGACAAGAAATGCCAAATGATCAGCAAAATGACTTTATATAGCCAATGGAGTTGGTGGCATGAATTTTAGGGAAATAAATGCTCCAAATTTTTCCTCTATAGAAGTTTAGAAGGAATATGATATAACACATTAAATTTGGCTATTAATGGTGATACAATGTGGGGAAGGAGACATTTGGTGTGACGAGGCATTCTAAGGAAAAGAAGAGAGAGGAGGCGAAACATGTGTCACAAGGAAGAAAGGCTATCCAACGATACCATGCATTGTTGTGGAGAGTGATAACATTGTGTCACTCGAACATCAAGCTTCAAGTGACTCACAGTTGAGAAGTATACTAGTGCAATCACACAATGAAATGAAAAATGATATTTATGCCATGTTGCAAGGAAGAGTGACTTTTCTGTGGTGTATTTCTAGGAATAAAGGTTTTGAAAAATCTAGAGAAAGGGATTAAGGAAAATACACGATGAGGTAGAAAAATAATTCACGCAAGGAGAGGATCCGTCATGCTTCCATTCATTGAAATAGATAAAAAAACATAAATAAATGGGAAGTTGTTGATCTATTATCTCATTATATGATATCATTTATATAATATTCTAGTACAAATCCATTTTCACATTGGTATTGAACACCAATATTTATTAAACATTTATATGCTATTTTCGTGTAGTTATTATCTATTTATATGTAGGTAATGAGATTTGTTAAATAATCTTTTTTTTCTTCTTTACATCATTATTTTGTGAAAATGGATTTAATGGTCTACTATTTTTACATTGGTAGTAAGTATTAAGATTTATTAAGAATTTATATGTTATATTGATATACATCAATAGATGGTCAATTTTTTTAAATATTTTTTCTTTTTTTTTATATCATTAATTTGTGATGAATTTTAATGTTTCTATTTTTGTTTTAGAAATTTCAATATTGCTTGAGGCATTTTAAACATAATGCTTTGTGCATACTGATAATATCAAATACTTACGCATAGATTGGATATCATCTTTATTTTTATCATGATAATTTAAAAGTCCAAATCTTTAATTTTTGGGGAATTTTACATAATATTATAATAAAACATAAATTTAATATCATAAATTTGATATCATTAAGCATAGATTTGATTTATAATTTTCTTTATCATAATAGTTTAAAAATCAAAACCTTAAATTTGATATCATTAAACATAGATTTGAATCATATTTGTCTCTATAATGACACTTTAGAAGTCAAAACCTTCCATTCTTTTAGAATGAAGATTCTTTGAGGAATACCTTTCTTAAATTTCTACACAATTAACGTGACATAAATTCACTAATCTTTAAATCTATCATAATATTTTAAAAATGAAATATCAAATATTAATTTTACAAATATTATCTTTGAATTATTATTATCTTTATTCAAACTTGAGTGGAAAGAACTAAGTTTCTATGTCACATTTATTTAATAATGGATTAACTATTATTAACACTTGTATTGCTTTAGTTTAATTTGGTGCATTCTAATTAACACATTAAATTATTTTTGTAGTTATAATTGGGTAATGTAATTTGTCAAGAGATTGTCATTTCTAGTTATTTAAAATGAAATTTTGAATGCATAAATGAATTCAACACTTAGAAATACAAATGAAGCACTTAAACTCTAGAAATTAAATACCTTAAACTTATGAATCTTAAAAATTTCTACCCAGTTTCGAGTAAAATTCACTAGGAAAAAAAAAAAGTAAAAAAAAATACCATCTCATCTATATTAGTTAGTCTAAGGGTATGTTTTCTGTGTTTTAGTATTTTAGGCCATTTCAAGGGGTGTTCCTTAAATGTTTTCATTATGTCTTTATGACATCTATATTGCTTTAACAGGGCCCATGTTAATGTCGTTGTTATAGACATTGTTTAATTATTATATTTTTGGAGTTTTTGAATAAAGCCTTTCTAAACAATCTAAATTGTTAAATCATGATTTTTGGTATATTTAAAATCTGTTTTTATTATATTTATGGATTTACCACTTAAAAAAACAACGAAGACATTTGAATTGTTGATAATTTACAACTCAAATTTTTGATTCCAACAAATATTTATCAAAACAAATTCTAGAGATTTTTAACCAAAAAAAAATTCCAAATAACTTTAAAAATTACAAATAAACAAGCTCATTATACCTTGCAATCATGGAATTTCAAATTCTTGGTGCTTTATTTCATACACATATGAAGTTCATATATGAAGTTCAATTTGATAGTGGAATCATTTTAAGTCCTGTCTATTTTACATTTGAAAACTTTTATTACTTATCAAATTTACATTTCTCCTTGATGCCAAATAAGCTTGGTGCAATTAATGATCAGCCACTACGAAAAATATCGTTCAGAAAAAACCAAGGGTTATATTATCTATTACAATATTATCTTATTATCTTATATTATCTTTGGAGAACAACTGCTTATGCTATGTGGGGCTTTCGATTTAGTCATTTGTAATGGGTTGACTAAATGGGAAAAGTCCGGTAATTTCACTTGCAATACTTACAATGGAGCAAGTGTAGTAGATTATGTAATTTGCTCACATAGTTTGTGTGAGAAAATGGAGGAAGTGTTGATTGGAGATCAAATTTCGGACTTAAAATCAGATCACAAGCCAATTTATTTAAGTTTCTCTTGGACCGGAAAAAAGCAATTAGGGTCAAAAAATCAATGTGTTCAACAAAATCCCCCAAAGGGCAGAATTCTTTTGAATCCAGAGAATTGTAATACCTTCAAAATAATGCTAGAGAGGCTCTTCAAGAAGGAGGAAATCCCATCTCATGGCCTTCATAGTCACAGATTAACACATTTAATTCAAAGTGCACTTGCTGAGTGCAAAAGAGCAAAAATTAAGAAGTCCGAAAAAAATTGCTTTCCGGTTAATGCTTGGTTTGACGAGGAATGCAAAAAGGCAAGGAGAAGGTGGAAGGAATCAGACATGGATAGCATAAATCTCAAAGCTTACAAGCAGTTAGTAAAAAAGAAAAAAGCCGATTTTATGGTTTCAAGGAGAGAAGAACTAATCTTCCTCGGGAAAAATAACCCCAAATTATTTTGGAAGGAGCTCCAATCGAAAAAGGTGCAAACTGAAAACAACATTACAGCTTCTAAATGGCTTGACTATGCAAGACAACTTTATGAGCAAGATCCCAAGGTTGACCCTCCTCCTTTGGTCAACACAGACACAAAACTCTTCACGGTGCAAGAAGTAGAGATGGGTATCAAGAAGTTGGGCGCTGGAAAAGCAAAAGACTTAGATGAACTCCAAGCAGAGTATCTAAAGTGGGGCTTAAAATTTCTTTCACCTCATATCACAGAAATTTTCAACAACATCTTACAGCAGGGGTTCCCCACAGATTGGACAACTAGTATGGCAATACCTCTTTTCAAGAGTGGTGACGTCAATAATCCTTCCAATTATAGAACCATAATGATAAACTCCTTGTTTGCAAAGTTATTTGGAAGCATGTTGGAAAAGAAAATTAGCAAGTGGGCAGAAGAAAGAAATAAACGTGCTAAAGGGCAAGCAGGTTTTAGACCTAAACATTCCACAATTGATCATTGTATAACTTTAAGGCACATCATTGAAAAAGGTTGGGAAAATAAGGAAGAAGTTTTTTGTTGCTTTGTTGATTTCAGAAAAGCCTTGGACACGGTTCCTAGGGATCAGCTTTGGGGCAGAATGGAGGAACTTGGGGTTCCCAAGCATTTGAGAGCAGTTGTGCATAGGTTGTATGAAGAGGTGAAAGTCAAAATCAGAACTTCAGCTGGCATTTCTGAAAGTTTTAGAAGCGATATCGGGGTCAAGCAAGGTTGCCCATTGTCTCCTACCCTTTTTGGGTTATATATTGACAAGCTTGAAGAGTGGATAAATTCGCAAGGGGGTGACGGTATCCATTTGGGCAAGTTCGTTATCAGGCTTCTTTTGTACGCAGATGACCTTAAATTGATTGCTAATTCGGCTCTTGGTTTGCAAGAGCATTTACATTCCCTTGAGCATTTTTGTAAAAGGGTTGGGATGCAAGTCAATATTAGCAAAACGAAAGTAGTGGTTTTCTCTAAAAAAAGAAAGCATAACCAACATAAGTTCTATTTTGGAGGCATCATTTTGGAAGAAGTGGCAGATTACAAATACCTCGGAATTGACTTCAACAAAAATTTAAGTTGGGATGGTTGTAGAAAGAAAAGAACTTTAGGGGGTTGGAAAGCATTTTATGCTCTTCAAAACAGGTGTAGAAAGGCAGAGCTGTGGGACTGGAAAACCACCCTAACTCTTTTTGGGCTTCTAGTGATTCCGGTGATTCTTTACGGTTGTGAACTATGGGCCAGCAGCACAACCAAGATGCAGTGGAAACAAATTGAGAAAATTCAAAAACGTTTGATTACAAACAAATTCAAAATTAAAAGTGCAGTTCCTTATGCTATCCTGTTAAGTGAAACAGGGGCTGCTCCTATTGAAGCAATTGCTATGGTGCGAGTCATAAGGTATCTGAAAAAATTGAGCAAATGGAAGAGGATAGATGGCCTAAGGTTGTGTTTAGTGACAGATTGTGTAAAAGACAGAAGACTTGGATGCGGCAAAATAACAAATGTTTTAGTAAATGGGGTATTTGCTTGAGCATGTGTCCTACAAACAGTAAAGAGATAAAAACTTTTGTTATGGATAAATTCCATAAACATACTTGGAAGAAAGAGCTAGAGAGAAAGAAGAAGTACTACATAGAAGAGTTTAACCCCACACATAACCATCAACAAAAGGCATACATAGGGGCTGATATTTCTTGGAGATCTAAAATTCTTATTGCTCAATTAAAGACTAATTCTCATCAACTCCGTTGTGAAACAGGGCGCTGGAAAAGGCCAAAAGAAATGTGGGAAGAAAGAGTATGTATTTTTTGCTCCTCCGGAAAAGTGGAAACAGAAAAACATTTCATTCTAGAATGTGAGGCCTTCAAAGACACCAGAGAAAACTATGCAGGTATTCTGGCAGCTAATTCTTGGGATAATCTATTCAGCGAAGAGTTTGTCGATAAGCCTGGGAGTGCTCATTGTAAAACTTCACAGGAAAAGGGCCGAATACAAGAGTCAGATAGAGAAGCAATCTGTCCCATAGGCTATTTTTAGCCTCGTGGACATTAAAAATTCTTTCTTTCTTTCTTTCTTTCTTTCTTATATTCTCCATACATTGCATTTATCCACCTTCGGCTCTAATATCACTAGTTACGATCATAGAGCAGTGAGAGAAAATTTGGTGTCTAAAAAATGGTTGCTTGATCCCCTTGGGCAAGACGATTTAACATTATTTATTTTAGTCTTTACATAGTCTACATAGGCTACAACCAAGATCAATACCATAGGAAAAACTAAAGAGCCCAAAAAAAAAATATGGGTATACCACTGTTACAAGTTTGACTAAATTTTTAGTAAAAATATTTCTTCAGTTCAAAAGTTCTAAAATAAAATAAAATTATTATAAATTTGAATATATTTACAGAAATATTGCTATAAATTAGTTCCATATATATAATCAAATTGTTATGTATATGGGAATATCAATTATTTATCGAATTGTTGAGTAGAGTAAGACAAGATTATTAGTTGCTTTGTCTATCTTATTTCTAATGTTTGGGAGTTGATATTGAAATTGGAAAGTTGACTTCTTCGAAAGGGAAATACAAATGTTGCTTTGAAATTATGTTAACATTCACTAAGTCGAGTATAACATTATTGTAGTAGTATAAATATTAAGATATATACTAGTGAGATAACCATTGTAATATCCATGGTTGTTAACATATAATCCAACTCAACAAATCCATATTGTGACATGTTAAGGTATCATAGCACTTACAATGCAGTAAATATTTGTTGTTTAACATAGGATTTGAAGACCTTATTGAATAATATTATGATTTCTCTCACTCAAATTGTAACATATCATATCTGTCTTCATCTATTCCCTTTCTCCATATACTATTGACTTACGAAGTTTCCTTTGCAACGACTTATGCAATTTCTAGTTTTTAATATTTAAAATATAAGTTACACAAAATTGAGATGAAGACACTCTAACAAAATATTGTGATCCAATGAACATGTTGTAGCTCCTAGAGACAACCTTGAGTTGCAAAATACCAGTGCCTATGACATCTTAAAATCAAAGGTTAAAAGTGGGCAATGGTATAAATACCTATGATAGGATATAGTTCAAGAGAATAATGGTTTTGGTGGTTTGAGAATGGAGAATACCATTTGAGTAAGTTTCAGGTGAATTCCCCTAATAGTGAGAGGGCTTAAGAGGCTGTGAGACTGATGGCTTTTAGATGGGCTAATTATAAAACAATGAGAATAATATTTAAAATATGTAGATGTGTTGAGAAAGAACTTAGAAGGACCTCACAAAAGACAGGCTTAAGAAGATTAAGAATCTGTTTCCCATAAAATCAGAGGAAATGGATATGAATGAGGTGTGAACAACAACAGAGGTTCGTGGAGTACAAATTAAGGGATTGCAGCAAGCTTAATACATGAGTGTTAACACCTAAGCCTTATTTTTACATGAATTCATGAATAGAATTACAGACTACCAGCAGCTACATTACATGAACCTTTGAAGCATAATTGCATGATAGATGATTATACTTAAAAAGGAGATCACTAATAACATAAGGAAACATATACATACTACTCGTCGATCCATATGGAATCTAGATATTAGCTCTGTATTCAAATTAAATTCAGACAACTCTCCCAAATATGTGTCTTAGAGCGCAGGGAGCACACTCATACAAAACTACAGAAGATTTCTTCAAAATTACTGAACCTTGCTTTCATATTAGAACTTACTATATATAGAGTTTTCCTGGAGGGTATACGACACTTAATCAATTGCGATCGGCCCATATCTATGAAATCAAAACATGCTACCTAACTTGCAGAGCATACATTAAGCAATTATTTGTGTATTGAGAGAATTAAACATGAATGGGAGAGAATTAAAATGGGAATGGGGTGAACTTGAGATTTCACCAACAAAATCATCAAAATTAAACCGAAAACAGAAAGAACATGTTCGCCCATTGAGGCCAATTATGGGGGCCTTTATAACGAGATGGCGAGGAGGAGTTGTAGGTGGGTAGACATGGCTATCATCATATGGCTCCATATGTTACTTGGAAGTTTCCACTCCCTCAGTCTGATTTCCACTCAATCTGTTATGAAATGACAGTGAGACTGTGCGCGCCTGGCTCTTCAGCGAAGAACACATGATCACCCTGAATAGACCACCCCTGCATGTTCCATGCAGAAGGCCGTCTATAATTGAATTTCAAACCGGAAACCGGATTTTAGAGGGGGGCGAGAGTGTTTTGTGGTATTGGATGGGGGAGGTTCAAAATGCAACAAAGACTGTTGGATGTATGGCAGGCATGCAGAGATGAAGGAAAGATGGAGAGCAATGGGAAGGAAATGACGTGGAGGGTAAGTGGGACCATAACGTCATCGCATATCGCAACTTATAGCGTTTAGTTATAAGCATAGAGGGTGTAAACACCGAACACTGCGAAGTGCGACGCATGGGGGAGGAGAAGAATGACGTGGCAGGGAAGGAGTGGGACCAAACATAATGCATATTGCAAGTTTTAGCTTTTATTTATACGCGTCGGGGGTCAAGTTTTAGGATTTGCAAAGTGCGGGGAGGGGGACCCATTGGCTATCGGTGGAGTGTTATTAATGGGTGAAGGTTCGAGTGGTAAGTATTATAAACTTTATATGGTATATGTATTGCAATGGCTTATGAGGTGGAGGCGGAGCTATGGAGGTGGGGCGAGCTTACCGCATCGTAAAGTAAAATGGATAGACTTGCAAGCAATTACAATGGTAAGTCAAATGTGATGCGATATCGCAATCGAAAATCGATGATAGCAATATTTAGAGTTTAGTCTCCATGCCAAATACGTAAAGTTTGTGAAATGTGATGAGGGCACAATTTTGATAGCAATCGGGAATTGGGAAGCAGAGCAAGGGAAAAGCAATGAAAAGAAAAAATTTGATGCTTTCAAAGGAAAAATGAAATGGAAAGGAAAGGGCGGTGGGGATTGGGTCCCACATCATATCAAATCAGCGATTTTATAAGTTTTGGCATTTGATTGTTATAAAAAAAATGTTGCGACAACGATATACAATAAGGCATATGGGGTCCCACCAAAGGTTTAAACGGGTTTTGTCTTATATATGATATAACGATAAGGCTTAATATAAAATTACTGTTTGTGGAATGGTTTCCCCTTTCACAATTTTTCCCATATTCATGACTTGACCTACCTGTGTGCATGAATTTTACATATGTTGTTGTTTTGCTCTAACTACTTCTCTTCCTCTGCCCTATAATTTCCTTATAGGGAACATTGTTCCATGTCATGTGCAGTCACAGGCTAACATTGGCTCCATCTGGGGACAACGTGTTGCTTCCAGTGTTTTGAGAACCTGCAGACCTGAATGCCTATGCTTTTATTGGGTACATGGAGTCGCAAATGCACACTAATTAGACAAATTTTTATACCAATGACCAAGTGGACACAAAATGAAAGATGAAATGGAGGATTATGTGGAAGATGAAATGGAAAAATCCAACAATGGATGAAACAAAATGGAACAATGGAATATGATATGGAAGATGAAATGGGAGAAATGTAAATAAGAGGGAGTGCAGTGGAATGACATACACAGTGAAAAGATATATATAGTGAGCTAGATTAGCCCTCATTAGTGATGAAAGTAAAACTTGAGAAATTTCCCATTTACGGGCGCCTCAAGTATATCTTCTTCTAAGTTTTCCAGGGAAAAAGTATTGTTGCCTTTGACTTCTGCCACCCTAAAAGGACCAAACTAGAGGGGTTCTAACTTCCCATGTTTCCCTTTGTCCGCTCTCTAGACATCCCATTGCAACACCAAATCCCCAACTTGGATTTCTCTATCTTTAGCTCTCTGGTCAAATAAGCCTTTCATTTTTCCTTGATATTCTACTAATCTGAGGCTTACCTATTCTTAGGTTCCTTTCAACTCCACCAGCTGATTCATTCTTTGGATAAGGTCATTGGGCTCCTCCTCGCTTTCTTGTAATAATAGAGCCACAGGTAATGCAAGATGAATTGGAAAGACTGCAGCTCTGCCATACACCAACTCATAAGGGGACTTTCCTATGGATCTTTTAGT
This sequence comes from Pinus albicaulis, assembly GCA_034641835.2. Classification (NCBI taxonomy): domain Eukaryota; kingdom Viridiplantae; phylum Streptophyta; class Pinopsida; order Pinales; family Pinaceae; genus Pinus; species Pinus albicaulis. Next base: position 760,059,995 of record CM076573.1, on the reverse strand, counting down.
AGTGATGCGATTTTCCTAGAGTGCGAAATTGAGCTGAGAGTCCCAGTTCTTCTGATTTTCATTGATGTTCTTCTTCAGAATTCTCATCAGTGTCTATTAGATGATTATGCTAGCCCGTTGCCCTGTGGGTAGTATGCAGTGGAGTGTCCCAGCAAGATATTGTAATGCTGACAAAAATTTAAAAATTTAGCTGACTTGAAAGCCTGGGCATTATATGTAATGATTTTAGCTGGGCATACAAATCTGGCTATTATGCTCTCCTCCAAGAACTTGATCACCACTGAATCTGTAGCATTTATTGTGGGCATGGCTTCTATCCACTTGGTGAAGTAATCTGTAGCAGTGAGGATCCATTGATTTTCATTGCTCGAGGCCGGGTGAGTCTCTCCTATGAAATTGATTCCCCACAGCTTAAAAGGTTCTTCAACATGTACTGGTATCAATAGGAGAGGTGCATACCTTTTCCTTTTAGCGAACGTCTGACACTTCTCGTAGGCTCGGACACGGGCATGTACATCACCAAACAGTTTAGGCCAGAAGAAACCTACCCTCGGGATCTTGTGTGCGGTGGATCGCCATCTATAGTGTCCGCAACATATCCCTTCATGGAATTCAACCATCACTTGGTCCACCTCCTGCTCTTCTAAACACAATATTAGGATCCCTGTTGGGTCTTTCTATTAAAGTCACCAATTGGTCACGATATGCTTTTGAGACTTCAGCCTTAGGGTGCGGTACTTGGCCTTGTCATAGTTAGGAGGACATATCAACAATAAAATATATTCCACTATATCTTTATACCATGGGGACAGAAGTTACTTCACGTGTGTTTTTTGCACGGAGAATTCTATGCCTTGATGTGAACCTGTGCCTCTCCTCTTGCCGTAGACATATTTATCCCGAAAGCTTGACAGTTGGATTTAGACAATATTTTGGCCAACCCTTGGCCTTTAATAAGCTTGGTAGGCTTTATTTCTAGTTCATACTCCTGAATATTGGCTATCCACTTGCCCCTTCTTCCTTCACTATTGCCCTGTACCAACACATCCTTCACCGCTTCTGTGGGAACATAGGCAGTTATAGTGGACTGTAATACATAGACCCAAAATGACTTTAGAGATTTGACCAGGGCATAAGATTGCTTCTCCAGGATATCATATTTCATCTCGGCGTCTCACAGGATGTGGCTGAAGAACAAAATGGGCTGCTCATGTCCTTCGACGTTTTTATGTAGAAGTACTGCAGCTATTGTGTGAGGAGATGCGAAAGAGAAAATTAGGAACGACTTCCCATAATCTATACTGGCCAACACTAGAGCTTCTGCAAATGCCTATTTGATTCTGATGAAGGATTCCTTGGATTCAGGAGTCCATCTAACTTCACTTTTCTTCTTCAGCATCCTAGTGATGTTTCAGACAAGCTCGGCATAATTGGGAATTAACCTTCTGAGGAAATTTTTTATTCTTCCTAGGAACACCTGTATCTCCTTCTTGTTTGTTGGTAGGGGAATTCCATCTGTGTTAGTGTGTTTGGTGCATGCATGTACGAAATCACACCAACTTAAGGGGTGTGGTTTACCCTCTTAAATTATTGGTCACAGGCAGAAAAGATATGGAGTCAAGCAAGTTAATGGAACATGCTAGAACATAAACATACTAGATAGAGAAATAGCATGCATATTCAAACACAAAAATTAAACTAAAACTAAAAAAAATAAGACAAAAGCTCTAAATAGAGTCAAACAACTGCAATAATCCAAGCGGCAGCGCTTACATTCCCTCTTATTGAGTGCTGGTAGGAAATGAGGATGAAACTTTAACCCACTTGCCAAGGGGCCTTTAGAACTTGGGGTTCTAAGTCTCGATGCAAGGATGTCTTTACTTCCAAGCTTGCCTTGGCGCAAAGTCTCCCTCTCTCTACTATGGTGGATTGAAGTTGTTGGATGGGCAAAAATTGAGTCCCCTCTATCTCTGCTCTGGATCACACACTGTTGGTATTTCTTGGGGCAATTTTGGCCAGCATAACAATGTGCTCCCAAGTTGTTCATCTCTTAGTGGCGTTTTATAGGAGAATTCAAATCCTCCTTCCCTCTCTTCGTACATTGTGGATGGTGACCCAAGAGAGGGGAATGATTCTATTGTGTGCCACATTTATTCCATTGTGTACTCCCTTAATGTCCTAAGGAGGCTTGGGTGGTTGTCCTTAGGTGGCTTCAAGTGTGGAATCAATGTCTTGGAGTGTGCTTTCTGTGGTCCCAGAAAGTGACTTCCACCACTCCCAGGATTGCGCACTTTTTGGGTCAAAAGGCACATAAAGGCGCTCTTATCGAAGGATTTTGCATGCAAAAGAATTTATGACTTGTTCAAATTTTACTTTTTCCTCGGACCTTATATATTTTTAAATAATTTCCATATTCTCTAATGTCTCTCAGCCTTATAAATACTTCTTCCTGACATTAAATAATGTCATCTTTTCTTGTATGATTTTCCAGTGTTAATAGTTGCCCCCTGATGTGTGAGGTCTAGGAAGAACTGTATAGCTGAAATAAATTATAGTTTCTTTTCTGTATACTATGCGTAGAGAGACAGATACCTGCGTGTAGCTCGGAATTGGAGACACCTTGCAGTGGTTCGAAGAACGACCATGTCATGTGGGACCCCTTTAAGAAAATATAATAAAATATATACAAATTTTCTAGGAGGCGAGCATGTCCCATGCTCGTAATGCTGTGGCTAGTTAAAAAAATCTATTTGATAGATACATGTTCTGTATGTGTCACTAATATGGTAGTGATCTGTTGGTTGATGACGACGACTGTTGACACCCTCAGGGGCATTTTTTCTTTGACAATAGTGGAATGCGGTACCCATATGCGTAAAATTCGTATGCCATATAATTTCACATCGTATGCATAGGTGTTGGCTGGGACCTTCCCGTGTAAGAATTACTAAACGAGACGCTTACGAAGGCACGAGTCTTCGACGAATTTGATCAAAGTGCAATGTTTGTAAGGTACGATACCATCTTGACATGAAAGCTTGTGTTGTAGTCAAATGTCAGGAGGATCGATGACATCTGTGGGCAGTGATGTCTCCCACAGTGCCACCTAAGGATGCCCATTTTATGGAGAGGGACGATCCAAAGTACCACTTCCTTTTTGGAAAATAGATGTTGGGGTCGATAAAAAGGAAGCCTCAACTGAACGAGGGGGTCGCTGATATGAAGGATCGGGATCGTGGATGTGATGGGTTTAACATAAGCATGGTGGCGAGGGGTGACTGAAAACTAATTATGGGGATTTAGTGGCCCAAGGTCGGAGTATAATAAGCAGCTTGGCAGAAATCATAACTATTTCTGATGGGGAAATCCCTAGAGTTAGTAACACTTCCAGGGTGGGTATAAACTGGTTATGAATGTCACAGTGGCTTTTGCGTGAGGGTGTTATACTCCAACCAAGGGTGTTCATGGACTGCTTCCATTGGAGAAAAAAAATGAATGAGCGTGTGGAGGATGTAGTGCACCATTTGTGGTCTTTGTACACTTACCAAAAGATTAAAATAATAGGGTTTGGTTTGTAAAAAACACAAAGACAGGTGCCCCAAAACGTGAAAGTTTTTGCTCACTAATGACATGAAGCGGCTGTTTTGCTAAGGGTGGGGGCCCCATTGGTTGGTCTCATGTGTGAGTTTGATGAAGCGGATGAAAAAGTATCACAAATGGGATTATGTTGATGGAGGTATGGTGGGCCAAATGTGTGGCGCGGTAGTGCGCTTTTGATCTTCTTGTACAACCTGACCGTCTGGGAAAGGGGTTTTATTTTGTATGGTAAAACTTGACCTTATGCATGGTGAATGGATGGGCAGGAAGTGCTTCCCGGAATAAAGTGGTATGGCCATGGTGTCAACTTTGTTGTGATATATGGTTTACTATGGGTGACGAGCGCCATGGAGGGGAGGCTCTACCAACCAACGAGGATGTTGATCATGTGCAGGGCGAGGTGATGATAAACATGGCTGGATAAGTGGAACCTATGGTTGATTTTTTATGGAGAAATGATGTCAGAATATCCAAAGTTTTATGGGACTCTATCATGCTGGGGATAGAATGATACCTGCTCTGGAACTTTCGGTGGATGGAGTTGTGGATGGTTTGTGATATTTCCTGCAAAAACAACTACCTCAAGTGAAAGCATCTTCTTTATCAAATATTATTGAAAGTCATGAGATTTTCTTTAGAAAGAAGATGAGAGAGGGCATACCTGCTGGCGTTGAAAATTTATTTTTTGGGAGTGTGAATGTGTGGCATCGCCTCTGTTCGTTCCGGAGTGTTGATCATAGTGCTGCTTTCGGTTCGGAGAACGGACCTTTTGATCTCTCGTTATGGTCCTCTAAAGTTTTTAAAAAGGGCGATATATAGGTGAATATGGCCCTAATTTAATTCATTTGTACTTGTTGAGTTTTTGAGAGGTCGGAGGCTTCTACGGAGTAGTTCTTGCCATTGTGGTAAGCCTAAGCACCAGGGATTAGCGATATCATGCCCAGGTAACCTCCATGACGTCCTGCACTTTAATTTTTTAGTTTGAGGGTGTCGAGGTCCATACAAAAATTGGTTTGTATGGATTTTGAGTAATTTTTACCCTAGATTGTGCGGGCGATCAGGGTAAGAGTGAACCCTCTGTGCACGTTTTCTGGGGTTTTGTACGCTTTAAGCGTTCTGTTCCCCTCTTTTGGTTTTCATTATGCGCACATGTGAGAAATACAGGCGCGCCTTCAATGCACATGACTGAGGGACATATGCATAAAAGGTCGAGGCAAATTTTTTGATTTTTTGCCTATTTTTGATGTTTTTTCTGTTGCTGATGGGTTCCTGTTTGAATGACAAGTTGTTGTGGAGGGAGTAGGATTGGCCCGAGCTCCATACTGCATTAGCCGCCGATGGTAAGGAACAGTGACATTTGGCACAATGGGGTCTCCTAAAGTTCGTGGAGAATGAGCTTCTTCGATCACAGGACCGACTACTGCGTTACTTGATCCAACATTGGCACAGGAGGTGCAACATGTTTGTGTTGTGTGGGACTAACCTTGCTATCCATCCTAAAACGGATCTATACTTTGTGACTGGGCTATTGCCTCATGGTGAGGCATTCCGGTATCCACTTCCATCTGGGAGGGTGGATTTGGAGAGGTTCCCCGCACATGATTGTGGCGGGGTGCCCCTTATAGAGGGGTGCATCATAATTGCCTCGGTGATAGACTTGGCCAATTGGTGCACTCTGGTAGCTATTGTGCAACTCACAGGGTCATTAGCTCCACATTGGGCATCGGGCCCGCAGGTTGGAGTCTTGCGTCGGCTGAGGTCTGGGCACTTTTTCAATTTTTCCCGCTTCTGCTATGACAGGACGGTGATGCAACTTAACAAGGTCTGAAATGGATTGAAGCTATTTGCGTACACTAGTATTCTATGTAGCATCATGTATGAGAGGGTGGTGCTACTGAGACCAGTGGTGGCGGTGCCTCCTGGGCAGACATGGGAGCCTTGCATGGGGAGGTGGGCTCCTGTGATGCTGCGATGAGGTGGGGGTATGGTGGGGCATTACTAGAACACCACGATGGAGGCCTGGTTTGTGGTCAACCCCCAGATGTTTCTGACATTCCCATATGAAGGGATGGACTTCTGAGGGGATCTAGAGATGGGTCACCCTCTTGGTTATGCTTGGGGTCCAACAGGTATGTTTTTATGTTTTATTCATCTATTTGAGTATATATGTTTTTATGTGTTTTGATGGTGACACTGGCATAGTTTTTGTTACTCTTGCAGATGTTGGTGAGGTAGGTCGCCTCATGTCTCGATTGGTTGGCCACGGTCCTCTTCAGAGACCTCAAGGCAGTCGTGGGGGGCTAGGAGGAGATGCTACACAGCTTCAGGATGGTGGACCTAGTGGTGGTGCTGGCCCTTTGGGAGAGGGCAGTATCTCGGCTGCTACCGACGCTGAGACCGAGCAAGCTCGTGGCGATGTGGAGGCGGTGCGTGCTGATGAGGCTGAGGCTTGCATTGCTGAGCTGACTACTCGGGTGTCAGTTCTGGAGGATGCCTGGGGTCGAGTGGACCACTTGACCTAGGGGATGCCTTCTCAAGGATTTTGGATGATCTCAAGGAGGTATGGATGGAGACGGTGATGGCCCGAGAGAGGGAATATCGACCTATTTTACGTCGGATGGCAGTCTTAGTCTTGAAGGCGGCTCTAGTAGTGGTATCGAGAGGAGCTGTGGGTCCAGGTGCCCCGCCTGGGTGAGCACTGCCCTAGAGTTTACTTGTACATGGGGAAAGCACCCATTATGAGGATGCTTCCCCTATTTTTGACGAATTTTTGTGTATCTTTGGGCTGGATGATGGGTCAGCGACACTATTTTTTGTACTCAGACATATACACCATGATATATATATGAGAGATATTTTTTACGACTTTACATGTTGTTCCCACTATTTCAATTTATGGATGATGTTATACTGATGGATATCTATGTTTTTGGTTTTTTATGTATGATGGTTTATTCGAGATGCATTCCAGTTTAGAATTTTGTTAGCTATGCGATTAGTTGTTTTGTTTTGACTCCTTGGTACATGTGTAAATGTAATGTAGTCAAATTGTCTACTTAATATTTTTGCACAAAAATATTTTCTAAATCTATGTGAATCTCTTGTCTCAAATGTTTGGTTTAACTGCGACACCACTAACTGGGAATCGAGGTAGACATGCATATAGTGTATGCCTTGATGGAGGGCATCACACATAAGTCTGATGACAGCATCATATCCTACCTGATTGTTTGTTGCTAAACTGATACACACACTGTTAATGCATATTGGTGATTGGTCAGGGTGATAGATGACCCAGGTAGCTACTACTAAACTCTGAGACCATCTTGAAGCTCCATCAGCAGATCTGAAGTAAGTTTCGGGTTGGTAATCCATTGCGGCACTTGAGCGCATTTTGTAATAAGTCTTTTGGTCAAAAATTTAAAGTGGTTGGGTTTGTGTACGTTAACTCTAGGGCAGGGCACGCTTGGCCCTCATGGGTAGAACTTCTTGAGGTAAAGGTCATTGACGGGGTTGCTGAGGCATGCCCCGTTTGGTTCCGTCAAGATGTATGCCCCCTAGCAGAGGAAATTTTTTATGATGTAGGGTCCTTTCCACAAGGTTTCGAACTTTCCTGGCCCTAGGGCTTCTTTTGTGACATCGTAGCTAAGGACTAGTTCTCCCTCGGTGAATGAGCGAGGGTTGATGTGGCAGTAGAATGATGATTTTACTCATTTCTTATGGGCCTCGTTGTGTTGTAAAGACTGCCATTTGCTTTCGTCAATGAGCTCTAGTTGTACTGGGCATTGTTTTAGAGGCTAGGTATCATCGAGGAGTTCGATAGCGACATGAAAATTTGGGATCTCTCTTTCTACAGGAATCACAGCCTCGACCCCGTATACCAAGTGGAAGGGAGTGAAACCAGTGGATGTCTTTATAGCCATGCGGTACGCCCATAGGGTGGAAAAGAGCATGTGGTGTCAGTTGGTTTTATGGTTATTCACCATGCGTTTTAACATAGTTTTGAGTACTTTGTTTACAACTTCTACTTGTCCATTGAATTGGGGGTAGTATAGTGAAGCGAACTCATGGGTGAATCTGAGGTGGTGAGATAGCTCCTCGAAAACTTCATTCTAGAAGTGTTTCCCATGGTTGGAGACTAGATATTTGGGAATGCTGAACTGGTCCATCACGTGGTTAAGAAGAAATCAAGCGCTGGTTTTTGTGGTGTTGTCGTATGTGAGCATGGCCTCTGCCCACTTGGTGAAATAATCGACAACCACTATGATATATTTATGGTTTCTTGATGATGCGGGGTTGCAAGTCATGAATTCAATTCCCCATTTACAAAAAGGGCCAGCGACAATGACATGATGCAAAGGAGCGAGGGGTGCTCTTGCTTTATGGGCAAAGCGTTGGCATCACTCGCATCTGTTGACTACTGTAATGCAGTCGTGAAATAGGGAGGGCCAAAATATCCTGCTCGTAGGAATTTTTGGGTGGTGGCCATTCTAGATAGGTGGCCATCGCAAGCACCTCTGTGGCAGTCATTAAGGGTTTGTTCTGCTTGGTCGTGAGTGAGGCATCGACGTAAAATGGTGTCGATGCCTTGTCGGTACAAGACATCTCCCATGAAAAGATATCGGTGGGCCTGTTGGCGTATGTGCCGATGATTGTCTTGAGTGAGATGAGGTCTGAACTTTTGAGTTCATAAGAAGAAGAGAATGTCTCCGTACCAGGGGTCATCGGTGGCTACGAAGAAGAGATGCTTTTTTGGTAGCAAATCATTCATTGGTTATCCCTTGGTATTTCTTGGGAGATTCGTAATGAACTATGTTAAGGTAAGTGCCATTTTTCTTTTCAGGGAGAGAAAGTGTAAGTTGTATTCTTGGAGAATGACTATCCAGCAGGCGTACTTATAGTTCATTAGGCGGTGAGTGAGTAGGTATTTGATGGGATTAATATCTGTGATGATCGTGGTGGGTTTTAAGATGATGTAGTGGCGAAGCTTCTGGACTGCATGGATTAATGCTAGGGCATTATTTTCTTCAGGCTCATATCCTAATCCTGGGCCTAATAAGGTTTTGCTGACATAATATATTACGTGCTCCTTCCCATCTGGGCCTTCCTGGATAAAAAAGCTGGCTAATGTGAACTCGAAAGATGATAGATATAGGATATAATCTCTATCATAGTCTGGGGGACTGATGAGTGGTGCTGAAGATAATATTTCTTTCAGTGCATCAAATACTTTTTGGGCGTAATTGTCCCATTTTAATCGGATGTCTCGAAAAAGGAGGCACAGGAACCCTTGAGCGCAGGTGGCATAATCTGGGACGAAGCGTCTCAGAAAATTTACCTTCCCCTGTAGGCTTTGCAGTTGGTTGAGGGTTCGAGGTGGAGGTACCTCTTTGAAGGCTTGGACCTTGAGGGGGTCCACCCAAATCCCTTTCTAGGACATGATAAAACCTAAGAGTCTTCCTGCGCTGACGCAAAAGACACACTTGAGGGGGTTCAAGCATAGGTTGTATTGAAGGCATTGTTGGAATACCAATCATAGATCCCCAAGATGGTCTGAGCGCTTCTTGGAGCGGACGGTTAGGTCATACAAGTAGGCGAGGACAAGGTGTGCCATGTCATGAAATATGTAATTCATGGCCCTTTGGAAGGTGGCTTCAACATTTTTTAGGCTAAATGGCATTACCTTTTATGTGAATGTGACCCAGGGGGCATTGAACACATTTTTGTACCGGTATGTGTGGCGGATTTGAATTTGGTTGTACCCAGAGAATCCATCCATGAAGGATAGAGCCTTCTGTCTTGGGTAAGCATCGATGACCTGGTCAATGAATGGGGTGGGATAATTGTCCTTGGGACAAGCTTTGTTCAAATCTCGAAAATCAGTGCAAATGCGTATAGTGTCTTGTTTTTTCATGACGGGAATAGGGTTGGAAACCCAAGATGTATATTCGATGGGGTAGATAAACCCGGCTTTGTGAAGCTTATCGATTTCTCGTTTTATTACTTCTGCCTTTGATGGGTGCAGTTGACATTGTTTCTGGCGCACTGGAGTTACGTCAGGCCAAGTGTCAATATGGTGTTCTACAATAGTGGGACTAAGTCCAGGCATTTCTGAGTAGTCCCACGTGAAGATATATCGATACTCTTGTAGCAATTGGGTATAAGATGCTATTTATTCTAGAGAGCATGCTGCCCCCAATGATATTTCTTCGACCTTTGCAGGATTTTGGGATATGTTCATCTTGATGGTAGGTGAGATGTTTGACATATTTCCTTCCTCAAATGCATCGGGTGTTGGGATGGGGCTTTTGAACCAATCAACTTTCCCTGATGGGAGGAAATATTTCAATTTGATCACGTAGATCTCTTGTTTTTTTGTCTTGTGGGAAATAAAAGTATGCTTGGGGAGAAAAAGTTAACAGTGATGCATTGCATCCCATGGATAATCTGGCTCCATCAGTACCTCTAGGATGTCTTAATCTGAATGAAATAGGGACCCTAAGGGGGACTGATCCTGTGCAATGTTATGCTACATAGGTTCAATCTATGTGGAGCTAGTTGAGAGACATGAGAAGGATTCCATCGTCGATGTGGTGGAACCAGACGCGATCAACAAAGTGCAGACAGATTGGGTCTGCACTGTCGTAGGTACAACTACTCTCGTAGTTGCAGCTGACTCGACGCCAATGGTAGATGAGAAGAAAAATCGAGTCATAGTTCCGATACATGATGATATGAATCGTATATGGTGTATTATGTCATCGATGTTTTGTGGGGGGGGAATCTCTGTGATTGGAGTTTGCGTAAGTGCAAGGTTGGGTTCCCTGCTAGGATGGTCAATTTCCTATGGGTGGAAATTGTGCTTGTTGCAGAGGTGCCTGAATGTTTCCATTAGCGGGCATACCTCTGGTTCGTTGTTCTGGCCAGTGCAAATGGTGCATGGTGCCACTCTGCCAACGGAGTAGATTGTGTGGGAACCAACACTACTCTTCATCTTGGATGTGGACGCTTGGAAAGGATCTGTTGTAGAAAAGGAGGTCTTTTGCTTCCATTTCCGTGTCGTTGGCTTAGGTGTGTCTAACTCTTTGGGGGATTGTAGAATTAATGGTGCTCTTGCCACTCTTAGCTTGGGGAGATGCTCACATTTAATTGTATGATGAAAGTGTGAACAAATCCGGCAATAGGTACGCGTGATCTTCTCTTGGTTAGAGAGAAGTCTCTGAGGGAGCGCAGAGACTGTGCGAAATTGTTTGCTAGGGGCTTCAGTTCTTTACACTGATTGACCCGGTGGTCATTCAGGTCAAATAGTTTGCATGTTATCCTAGGTTGGGCCTAGGCCATGCTTTGTTGGTGCGATTTCCTAGTTTTCCCATCATTTCGATGTGGGTGTGGGGTTGTTGGCATGGGGGTGATGTATTTTCTATATCGTTTGAGCTCATCGTCCTGTTTCTTCTCTATTGTATGAATCATATCGATGAGGGGACGAACTCATGGGATATAGGTACAACACTGTCCACAGTGATTACCCTAACATAGAGGGAAAAATAGCCTAGATATGGGGGTCCCGTCGTGCCTAGTTTGCGTTCAGGAAGGGTACCAACATCGTAACGCTGCTAAATCAGGGTAAATGACGACCACATAATTGGGCATTTTGCATAATGTGCATGTTCGTCTTCTATGTAGAGAGAAGTTGGGGGTAACTAGGGGTTCTCTGATTGGTCGCTTTTCAGCTGATAAGAATAGGATGGATCTACTCATTGAATCTTCTTGGTTTATCGAGTTGTTCATGGATTCTGAGTCCGTGTCATCTTCCTGGGAGAGGTGGACTATGGATGAGCACAAACTAGTGAGGGCTAACTGGAATCGAGGGATATAGTGACAATTTTCCAGAAGGTGATTGTCGGCACATAAAGGACATGTGAATTGTGTTGCCCACAATCTGACGTAGTAAACCCGTTCTATAGGATACCATATGTGGATGAGTAGGTTGCGCATTCTTCGAGGTAGGGACCACGTTCATCACACAACATGCAGCGTATGACGGGAGCGGGCATGACTGGGTGTCTTTCTGGTGTCTATCGTTCCTATTGTAGGTACAGGATGATACGAGATTCATCTCCAGTAAACTAGATGGGGGGATCCTCTTGATAGGATCGCTTGATGGCATGCAAGGCCTCCCTATATCATGGGATCTCTGGGCAATGATGGGTGTAGTGCCCATAATTTCTTCAGATAACGCATGCTTGATTGGTATGCAATGCTTTGCCTTTACCTTTGGTGGCAGGTTCCTTTTTACGGGAACGTGGCGTCGCGATGTCTGCCTCAGAGCCGAGGAGTGGTTTTAATTCATCCAGCTCTGGGAAATATGGGCAGGGTGTCCTATTATGTAGCATATGGTTCAAACTGGTGATTCCCATTGTATGGCGGGAGTTTCCAGCTTATTTCCTCTCTTCTCGATTTTTTTAGCCGTAATCATTGATTTTTCAATGGGAATTTCCTTTCCAGGGATGTTTTCTACCATTTCCTGAATGGGTGGGACCTCCTCGGGACTGAGGTCTTTAACCCTATGGAAGTGATATGTCTGGCTCTTGTCCCAGTAGGGGGAATGAGATACCAAACTGGTATTGCAAACGATATGTTTTGGTAACACCACTATTGCCAAAACCTGCTATGAGACGAAACCAACTAGGGGGTAGAGGAAAGGGGTTTGGGAAGCGGCATAGCCTAGAGAGGCTGTCGTGGCCGAGGACTCGGTGTCATTAATGCTTGTGTCTATGTCTTGACTAGCTTTGGTGTTTGATGGGGGGATCTCCTAGGAATGATCCTAGGATGGACGATGGCTTGAACTGGCCAGGTCCATATTCTTGGTACCATGAAAGCATATTCGAGGATGTATCTACATAGGATAGAATTACATTGGTGTTTCTTAGGGGTCATTTCTCGCTGTGCGTCAATTGGTTGACAGTAATGATGGAGTTCTCATGGGGGAACATCATAATGTGGAAGACAGAGGAGGATATGACTAACATGGCATACATATAACTCCGACCAAGGAGTATATTATTGTCCAAGTGAACGTCCAAGACTTCAATGTCTATAAGGACCATCTTTCCGACTAAGCAAACCGGGACGTTTTGGTAGAGACCAACGAGGGTTGAAGGACGACCATCGTATGCTCTATGCGTGATGAGTGATGGTTTTAGTTCAGGAGACCCTAACTTCTACCAATTTTTTTTTGACATGATTCACGTAGGTCAATGACACATTGGTGAATGCTGATATTTTGGACTGATACTGGTATCTGAAAGGCGACCACCAAAGGAATCCTCGAGGTGGCTTTGTCTAAATCAAAAGCCATTAGGCACGTATCGGTAGGGTTGATAGCACCTAACATAGAAAGCAAGGCTTTTCATTATTTTGGGCATGACTGCAATAATTCCAAAGCTGACATAGCAGTGGGAGATTGGGCTACATCATCCATGATGCTATAATTATGGGCCAATTTGGAATAGTTTCTTGCTCGCCTATTTTTTCCCTTAGCCATTTTTGGCAACGGTTCAATAGGCATCTTTGAAATTGTCAAAGGTGAAGTTGGTGCACTCATACTAGCCCCTGACATGTTGGTGTCTGGTGGGGTATCTTAATTTTGATTTTGTGTCTGAAAAAACATCTCTTTGCCAATTCGTGTAGATTTTGTGGTTGTTTTTTCCGGATTCGTCGAGATTTTGCTGCTGAGTGCTAACTATCCCTTGATGGGGGAAAGGTTCCTGCATCACAACTGTCTGCTCGGAAGATCCTCCTTGTCCTCAGTTACTCTGCATTTTCTTTAGCTCAGAAATATCAGGACAGTGGTGAGTGTAATGGCTGTACTAACCACATATCGAACAAGAGTGGTTTGTTTGAAGAGGTGGCCTTTTTATTTTCCATTAGGCATTTCTTGGCTCCTGGTTTTGATTTCGGTTGGAAATTCTTCCATCCTTAGATTGTGGAAGGCGTTGCTGGTTGTTGCCCCTGGTCTAGGATTACTTATGGGCTTGTTTTTTCCTTTTTTCTTAACCACGTTAGGAGGGTAGTTCTCCTGGTTATATGGCTGGCTTGGTTGGTTTTGGGAAGGTTGCACAAAGTTCACCTGTGCATTGTTCTGCATAGGCGGTTCTTGTGCTGGGGACTGAGCATAATGCGGTCCCTATTTTGCAACTGGCTATTGGGGGGGAGCTCTTCCATTAGTATGTCTATCTACATACTAGGTCCCCTGAGACAGAGGATAGGGTCCTCCATGGTGATACGACGATGCCCTACTAGTCAAATTTTGCAGAGGAATATGATGACTTAGATAACTGGGTTGTGGTACGTTATGGGTATAATCGTACATGTAACCGAGGTTTTAACTATTTTTGCCTGGGTAACTTTAGGTCAATGACCCAATTAAACCGTCTGCAGAGTTCGACATGCCTGGAAACTCTTTGTAAGTTTGCAGGCATGGGGCGTTTGGCAGAATATTGTAAATATACCCTGACTGCATATAAATCAGCTCGAGCTGTTGAGCCTTGATGATGGCGTCCTCTTCGGATATGAGCCTTTGTTGCACCACATCCTTTGAAATATCTGTAGTGAGAGGTTTCAAGAACAAGTCTAAAAGTACCTGATTGTCGAGTTTGGCTTTACATAAACTATGACGCTCCCACCATTCGTTGAGATGGTCCGCAATATGAACGACGGGGGTTTTCCTAAAGTGTGTCAGTATTTCCATTCTAGAATCATGATGGATGGGTAACTGAAAATATGTTATAAATGTAGTGGCGAGGGCGCTAAAGGTTCCATGTGTAGTATCAGGTTGCTCCATATACCATTTCGTTGCTACTACTATTAGAGTGCGTTGAAATAGTCTCAGTCGAATAGTATCGTCAATGATGTTGTTCGACGAGCACCATAGGTGGAAAGTCATTACATGATTTCCTAGGTCTTCCGCTTGCTTTCCTTCGAACTTTGGAATGTCAGAAGGGAGCTTCGTGGGCATGGGAAGCCATATGGGGTTGTGTGCAATGGGGTCATTTGCAACTTGGTTAAATATCGTAGATTCAACGAAGCTAAAAAAGGTGACTGCGAGGTTGTAGCCATTGCAACTTGTGAAAACACAACGTTTTGGTTAGGAAGAGGGTTTATCTACGATGTACCCTGTTGTGTATTCGATTGGCTTTTCGAATGGGTAGCACTCCTCTACCCTCTAGGGGTTGTGGGAGGAGTGGTATGTGGTGTGGTGTTGGGCGACTGACCAGGGTTATCAACTAAGGATGTCCCAATAAGGGAAAAACTGATAATGGTGGCAGTGTTTCGTCTTTGATGCCTAAATGGCGAAAGATCTGGAACCCCTCCCGGTAATGGGGGGAGGTCCAAAAGATGTCTAGATCAACGAGGTCCCATTGGGTCCATTCTTGTGTCGACTAGGTCTAGCTTTGGAAATATTTGAGAGGATAGAGATTATAATCAAAGAAAAATTCCAATTGCATACATAAAACAAAGCGAAAATAAAATAAATTTTCCCTTTAAATTAATCCTATGTGATCAGTGAATCAAAAAATGTGGTTTTTGTTTGTTTGTGTATGATACTCAAATCCTAGAAGACCTAATCATCCTCACACACTCAAATGTAATTGGGCCTTGAGAAGATATCTTGTGAGTTCTGGCACAACATCCCGTAAGAGCTGGCGATGCCCCCAGTCAGCCAAAGAAAATCAACCAAGGTAAGGTTAGAGGATCTAGTGCTTGCCTGCACTGTCACCTATAAGGAAAGGATGCCATAATTTTGGACACTAAGTACCATCATCCCACGTGAGTGTTCGAGTCTTGGGCTTCTTGGTAATTCAGCTAATAGTACCGAGTATCAGCTGGGTCAGGTAGCCCTAACTGATACCTACCTGCACTACACCTAAGCCTAACCCCCTCTGAAACGGGTCTCTGTCACGCTCGGGTTTTATTTTTCGTGGGATGATAGGTGGATTTAAAAGCTCCCTAAACAATCAAATTCTATGTTTCAAGATGAAGAATGATCAAGGCATCTTATTGGATGCCTACCCCCTTGATCCTAATTTAAAGTATAAATTATTTTGTGGCCCCTGTAGGGAGAATTTAGTGAGTTTTTTAAAGTTAGTTTTATGTGTCTTTGCTTTTCTTAGTGTGTGGATGTGTGTGAAAAAAAAGTGAAAAAGCACATAGTTTGAACGTGTGGATATGCGATGATCCTTTTCAAAATCCCCTATTAAACTATGTTCTAATGTTCCTTGCTCAAAAGAAAAACATGTGCGGATATGGGCCGCTTTCTATTTTTCCTAGTTAATCTATGTGATCAAATACAGGGAGATGGTGAGTTGTGAATAGAGAGTGTTCATATGCTTGCCTAGGAACACTGAAGGTTTCAAAGGTGGGAGATATTACTTTCTCTTCTATCGACAATTCAATCCTGGTCCCGAAATACTAGTGAAAAAATTGAACTAAACTAATTACTTTTACACTAGAAAAAAGGAACTAACTAAGCATGCGTGGACTTGGGCCACTTACTTTGGATAATTATCTAGGTGTTTTGGTACCTAAATTTGCAAAACATAATTTTTTTTTGGAATGCAAGTTCATTTTCCACCCCTACTTAAACTATGTGTGAACTTTGCAAAAATCAACTTGAAATAAAACTGACGCGAAGCCTACGAAAAACAGCTACGAGTGAGCTTTAGCAAGCTGCGGGGTACCTCAACCAGTGCTGGAAGATTTATTATGAGCTGCTAGGCACTTTAAAAGCAAGAAAAGATAGAAAAATGGGATAAATTTCTCATTCTGTCTTTTGCACGTGAAAGGCTGCAACATGCGCGATGTTTGCACGTAGGTCAGCTCTGAACGCGTGCCCTGGGCGTGCCTGTCTGAGGGAAAAGAGCACAAATTCATGCAAAAGTAATTTTTTGGAGTTGTTTTTCTTCATTTCGTCACTTGGAATGAAGTAGGGACTGAATGAGAAAAATGGGGCAATTTCAGCCAAACTCCACAACACAGACGGAGGTCTTTGCAAAAAGGCACAACCACATAAACTTGGAAATACAAGTTAGTGGAGTCGCCAATCATGTGTTAGTGTGTTTGGTGCATGCATGTACGAAATCACACCAACTTAAGGGGTGTGGTTTACCCTCTTAATTTATTGGTCACAGGCAGAAGATATATGGAGTCAAGCAAGTTAATGGAACATGCTAGAACATAAACATACTAGATAGAGAAATAACATGCATATTCAAACATAAAAATTAAACTAAAACTAAAAAAAATAAGACAAAAGATCTAAATAGAGTCAAACAGCTGCTATAATCCAAACGGAGGTGCTTACTTCCCCTCTTATTGAGTGCTAGTAGGAAATGAGGATGAAACTTTAACCGACTTGCCAAGGGTCCCTTAGAACTTGGGGTTCTAAGTCTCGATGCAAGGATGTCTTTACTTCCAAGCTTGCCTTGGTGCAAAGTCTCCCTCTCTCTACTATGGTGGACTGAAGTATTTGGATGGCCAACAATTGAGTCCCCTCTATCTATGCTTGGGATCACACACTGTTGGTATTTCTTGGGGCAATTCTAGCCAACATAACAATGTGCTCTCAAGTTGTTCATCTCTTGGTGGCATTTTATAGGAGAATTAAAATCCTCCTTCCCTCTCTTGGTACATTGTGGATGGTGACCCAAGAGAGGGGGATGATTCCAGTGTGTGCCACATTTATTCCATTGTGTGCTCCCTTGATGTCCTAAGGAGGCTTGGGTGGCTGTCCTTAGGCGGTTTCAAGTGTGGAATCAATGTCCTGGAGTGTGATTTTTGTGGTCCCAGAAAGTGACTTCCATGACTCCCAGGATTGCACGCTTTTCAGGTCAAAAGGCACACAAAGGTGCTCTTATCAAAGGATTTTTCACGCAAAATCATTTATGACTTGTTCAAATTTGATTTATTCCTCAGACCTTAGAGATTTTAAATACTTTCCAGATTCTCTAATGTCTCTCAACCCTGTAAATCCTTATGCCTGACTTTAAATAATGTCGTCTTTGCTTGTACGTTTTTCCAGTGTTAACACTATCTATCGCCTCTACCCTCCTCAGATCGATATTCACTCCCTACTTAGTCACTATGTGCCCCAGTAACTTTCCTTTCTCCAAGGAAAACATGGATTTCTTAGGATTCATAGACATACCATACATGCGACATTTTTCAAAGGTTCAACGCAGGTGCTCGATGTGTTCAACATCACTCTTTGAAAATACAATCATGTCATCTAGGTAAATCACCACAAATTTGTCTTGCTCTCCTATGAAAGAAAATTCCATCACATGCTGAAATGTAGCACCGACATTTATCAGGCCAAAGGGAATTTGGGCATACATGAAGGTTCCCCAAGGCGTTGTGAATGCCATCTTCTTTTGGTATTTGGGGAGCATTTCTCCCTGATTATATCCTGTGAAACCATCCATCATGGACATGCGGGAGGATCCCACCAACTTTTGTAGGATGTGGTCCATATTTGGGAGGGGATAGTTATACTTGAGCAAGGCTCGGTTCAGATTGTGAAAATCCATGCAGATTCTTATTTCACCATTTTTCTTCCTTATCGACACCAGGTTTTCCACCCACTTGGAGTATCTTAAAGGGACAATGATCTTCACCTACAACAACTTCTTGATTTCCTTCTCGATAGCTGGGAGGAGAAGGGGGTTGATTTGTCTCAGCTTCTGTTTATGAGGCTGCACATCTTCTTTCAAAGGAATTTTATGCTATATAATATCTATGTCAAAAGTCTTCAGGTCCTAGTATGACCAGGCGAAGATGTCTTTATATGATTGGAATAGATTGAGATATTGACCTTTGTATTCTTCAGGAACCCCTTTTGACAACTTTATCACCTTCAGATCTGCTTCTGTCCCAATATTCACATCCCTAACAGGCTCATCGAGGGTCATTTTACTGGGGTATATTGGGTCATCGTTCTTGTCAAACAATATTTGCGATGGCACGATCCCCCTGGGGATGACATTTCCCTTTAAGTGCAAAACCCAGTGTCGAGTTGGTGTCTCCTCCCACCTGGTTTTTGGTTCTTCACAGTCATCCTCGGGGACTAAATCGATCACCATATTTGAAAATTTGCCTACCGTTTCCATGAAGCGCTGGACCTGCTCTTCATCCTCGAAGACTTTCCAATGCTTTTTTTGTCTGAAATGGAAGGGCGGTATCACACTTCTACCTCATATATGAGAAAAGGATTCTGTTGGGGGCAAAAATTACTAGCAACCATAACTAGTGAGTCTATCATTCCGTTATGATCCCTTGGCATGAACTGAATATTAAATGTAGAAAATAAGTTCTCAACTAAATTCCATACCTCGTTCCTTTAGGCTTTGAGGTGAAGGTGTTTAGTTTGGCATTGGTTCCTAACTTGTCTCACTACAAGTTCTGAATATACAAACACCTTGAGGTTTTGTATGTTTATATTCTGCACTGTCTGCAACCCCAGCAACAGTTCTTCATATTCGACCAAATTATTTGTGGCTTCAAATTCGAGCTTAAAGGAGAGGGGAACCAAGCATTCCTCTAGGGATATCAAGAGTACCCCGACCCCATTTCCTTCTATTGAGTTAGCTCCATCAAACTGCAAGTTCCATATCGTGATTTCCTCTCTACTCATATTATTCTCCTGTATCATATGAAAAATCTATGTTTCTTGCAGGAAATCATCATCCTCCTCCAGTGTAAGACAAGAGAATGCACCCTCCTTACCATAGACCAGATAATTTGTGGAACCATTGGCTCCGGGTGACCATCTTCACAAATCTAGATTCCTGGTATAATCTTCTCTCCTACCCACCGAACACTGGAATAGTGGCATAGGTGAGGTCAATTTTTATGGATCCTCCAATCTTGGTACCCCAGGATCTGGACAGAAAAATTCCAAATCGAGCTGGGATACCGGCCATAACAATGTCCATTACCACACTTTTGGCTGGAATCTGGGCTAAATTTACTACTAGATCTTTTGTCATGCCCAAGGATTTCACCCTCTTGGAATCAAACGAATATAGATATTTATACAACCTGGTGATCTGCAATCCAAACTGCTCCATGACAGATAATGGCAATAGATTATGTGAAGCCCCATAATCTAGCATGTAGCTGTGTAGTAACAGGTCATGTATAACTAGAGTCACATAGAATGGGGGAGTGGTTGAGTCCATCTCTTCTACATGAGGTCCAAAAACTGCCATGGGCCTTTCTTCTTAGAGATTGAGGTTGACAGGGAGGGGGCCTACACCCTGGGGCTGCATGAATTCAGATACTTGGGCCTTGTCTGAGGCTTGTTTTAAGAGCTCGGTTAGGGGGACAGAGATCTTGAACTTTTTCTAATTATTTCTCGAGGCTAAAGGCCGTGGGATATTTTTCTGTGACAACTTCTTTGAACTGATCTTGAGGAGGGCTGGCCAGTTTCAAGGGTATAGTTGTGGATCTCTCATTTCAAGGAGGATCAGAACCTAGCTTTATGGAAGTGGGCGTCGTGGCCTTAGGATGTTCAAGCTCTTCTAAAGGCTTCTTCCATTTAATGGCGGAACTAGAAAAGGTCTGTCCTTTTGGTATTGATTCTTCGTTTTTTTCTTACACTTGGGTTCTCTTTCTAGAGGACCCGAGGTCATACTTCTTATGGAGCTGATCTTGCATGAAGTCCACAAACTGCCTACAGTAATTATCAATATCTCGATCCTCTGGGGGGGACTTCCTTTTCTTCTATTCCACCTTCTTTCTCTTCTGAATAAGTGAGGAATTGATCTTCTTGGCTATCAGTTACTTCCTTGACTTGTCCTCCATTTCCCCTTCCAGGTATAGAGGACGTTGGATGTGATCTTTTTTCTCTTTCCTTTCTCGCTGCAACAATTGTGGAGGGGGCTTCTGGTACTAGGGATTAAACCCATGGTTTGGAATCATTTGGTTAGGACGAGGAGGGGAATTTTTGGCCTCTAATTCAAGCTTCACCAACTTATTTGAGAGGTTCTTGATTAGCTTATTCATCTCTTTGATCCTATACTCCTTTGGTTCCCTTTCTTGATTAGAGGTAGAGGCCTCCTCCCTACCCCTTCTTCTGGCTTCATGCTCTGTCTTGCCTTTGAATTTACCAGTAGAAGCGAAGTTTGCTTCTACCTCCAGTGCATCAGTCTGAATCTAATCTAGAGAGGAAAACTTTATTTCTCTTAGGGTGAACCCAAACTCTAGTTCAAAAGCTCTAGCAAAGACCACCTTAAACGCTGATTGGGGTGGCTTTATTTCGGCAGGAAGATTGTTATAAAGCTTATTGAACCTCTTTATAAATTATGTTACATCCTCATTTTGTTTATTTTTAAGAGCATTGAACTCGATGAGGACATATCCGTAGTCCCTCTTCTCTCCCCATTTTTCAGTGAAGAAATTCTCCATCTCTTACCAGGTGGTGACTACATTATTAAAAATATATTTGAACCACTTTCAATCCTCTCCATCCAAGGATTGGACGAGAAACCTCAACACCACATCTAGGTGCTCCACATTCACATTCTCAACAAAGGCGCATAAGTCTTCAATATGTTTCTGTGTAGAAGTTCTATCTTCCCCGGTGAACCGAGGCAAGAGCTTTAGGTAATCTTGAGGCATGTCATGCAATACTTGAGGTAAAGCCAATGGAGAATATTTTTTAAGGAGGAAGATGGGTACAACCATGAGGGGTGGTGGTGGTAAGTTTTGAGGATGATTTGGCTATGGTACAATAGGTATATGATGAGTTGAGGTTTGGAGAGTAGAAGTTGGGATATTTGTCTATAATGAGCTCTGAGGTGCTATAACTTCTTTGACTTCTTCAGCTTTTGGGGTAGGGTGCAAGGGGATTAAAGAAGTATCAGTGAATTCAACTTCATTTCTTATGTCTAAAATTGGATAAAGTGGAGGTTTCTGGAGGGTATTCGAGTACACGGGTTGTGGAACCATAGATATTAGCTCTCTGAGAAGAGGAAGGTGAATCTTCTAGACAAAATGAGGGTGGGTCAATCTGGATGGGCTGCTTCTCGCTTCAGACTCTCTTAAATATAATATTTTTAGGATAAGATACAGAAGAGGTATTCTGCTGAGAAGTATCTTCTCGGGTATGAGGCCTGGTGTAAGCCAGGATTACATCTGATTTGAACTCTAATAATAATGGAGTCGCCAAGGTGAAGGCTATGCAACTCTCAACCCTTCCTACTCACCTGATTGAAGGGTGAAGATAATGTCGTATCCCAAGGAAAGGTTTTCTAACCCAATCCCCGAAAACGGTGCCAAAAATATGTTGTATCTCCTAGAGACAACCTCGAGTTGCAAAGGACCAGTGCCTAGTGTTAGAGTCGGTCTGTTCATCCCTCCGTCAGAGATCAAAATCTCTTTGTTGCATTTCATTTTTTAGGCGTCTCATTCACTTCAGTCATTTGCATTCCATTAGGAGCATCGGTCTTCTGACAGAAGGGTTTTGTCACTCATACCCCTGGTGACTTATACCTGCTGGCTTAGGTTTGTTTATCGAAGTTCATCAAAATCAATTTTAAGGTCATCTACAGTCCTGTTTGATCTCTGGGTCAGCAAAGAGTTTTTAGGGTTTTTCAGTCATTAGGTCTAGGGTTTAGTCTTCAAAATTTTTAATAATGCCAGCAGGCCAGAGGGAGGTTCAAAATAAGTTTTCATTGCAAATATTTCACTGTCATATTGCTTGATTGTGGCTTTCCTTCAAAACTTTGTTTTGAAGAAAATCGTCATTTTGTTCTTTGTAATAAATTGCCATGCAATTTTAAATTCTTCAGTTGTCAATTTCTTCGACGCAGCCCTGGTCGCCTTTGCCGAATTCCATGCCAGCTATCCCTGCAGAAAATAGAAAAACAGTTTCGTCATTCACCTCCAAGATCAGAGGAAACAAGAAAAACAGAGTTATGTGAAAGTGCCAAAGTTTTGCAACACTAGGAAGTGGGTTTGTCAAAATGAAAAATCAAAACGCATTGGTCTTTCCAAGTTCAAGCTCCATTTTCCCGCAAGAGTCATCAAAGAAGATGAAGAAAATCATGGAGGGCGAAGTCAGAGTGTGAAAGCCAAACTATGGTGAAAGTGAGTTGCGCGGCGCATTGGGCAGCCGGCACGGCGCACTAGGCAGGCGCGACGCATTGAGCCGGCCTGTGCAGTGTAAAAATTACACTGGCGCGACGCATACAGCCTGCGCGGCGCACTGGGCTGACTGCGCGGCGCACAGGGCCAGAACTCCAAAATTTCACCATTCGCTCCACAAATTTTAATTGATTCAATTTCCCTTGTTCCAAGTAAGTTTGTGAAGCTGTCAATTGCTATTAGCTTGTGTTTGGTGTTGTTTGGAGGGAGGAATTTGAAATTTTTGAGGTCGAAAATATAAACCCTATCTTTTTTCAAAACTGCTCCTTAGGGTTTGTATTTGAATTGTAAAATGTGAATTTTGTGCCAAGTAGTTCAAAGCACATTCCCCACCTATGTTTCTTTTCCCCCTCACTGTCACAATATCATTAATATCCCTTCCCTATTCCCTTATAAAACCACTCATATCACTTATTTCCTAAATCCTATTATCCCTATCCCTAAACCTTATCATTCCCTATCATTATTCCTCTCCCATATCATTTGCAAAGAGTTCATAATTCCCAAAGTACCCAAACCCCACATTCCCCAAACATAATCAAGTGAATGTCTTCACATTATAAACTTCACTTGGTTGAAACATATTTTTCCCGCAGTCCACTATACTCATTGTCCCTATTTACCGCAACCCCTTCCTATACAGTCCCTTCCTCTTTGGCATATTTTGGAAATTGAATTAAGGCACAAATTTGTCATTTTCAACTAATCAAAGATACACTTGTTATACCTTGCAACATCATGGAGACGGACACAGATTCATCATATGACCCCACTGAACTGCATACACCAGGAGGGCACTGAAACGTCGGAAAAGGCCTGATCCACTTCAAATCTTGGTCGAAGCCTCTTTTAATGAGCATGACACTTGATGGGGGACCTTCACTCCAAATTTCAGAAAATTTGGAGAAAATTTTGTCATTTTTGAATTTTTGGTCACAAAACAGATTTTCCTGCCCAACGCGTAGCGCCACCTTGCGTGCGCTTACGTTTGAGAGATCTTACGGAGGAAAAATTTACATTTTAGGATTTTTTGTGAAAATTTATGCATGCTCAGGAATGGCCTAAGGATTTCATCAAGTTCTGGGTTGCCTAAAGGGTAAAAAACACCTTGAAAATGGCCTTTCTGCCACTTTTTACACACACAGGAACCAGTCTTGGGAGATTGAATTTTTGGAGGGGCAAATGACATCCAAATCTAGAAATTCCACTTGGGTTGGCAATTAGACAGGCAGGGCTTTACAACGAGCTATCAGGAGCTCAATTTGGACTTCGGGAAGTGCCTCACAATCAGCTCCAAAGTTGTGTTATGCATAGAGATCTTGGGCGCGGCGCATAGAGAATTTTGGCCTATTTTTCACTCTTCAGCTCAGAATTTCGCCTAGTTTTGACTAGTTTCACTTTTTGATGTAACTAATGATCTACCTTGATGTAATTTCATGATTATGATGTAAATTTGGCACATTTTTACTTCTTCTAGAAGATTCGTTCACCAAAAGGTGAAATGTGAGTGAATGGATCAGTTTCCTAGCATATAGAGGCAAGTTGTTTCATGGCCTATTTTCTAGTTCCTAGTTTAGATATGGTTGAAACAGCTCCTAGAATGATGAGCTCGACCCCTATAGGCATGGGAATGGGTTAGTCTTGTCTATATGATGTATTTTCTTAGTCATTTTCAGGGTTGGACTCTTGGGAATAGTTTTGCACCTCATTGTATACTCATTTCAGCATTTTGGCAAAGGAAAGACCAGAGTTTTGCAGCACTTGTTGGGATCCTTGTGGCTCTGAGTTTTGATGGTGTTTTTCTCCATGTTATTGTAAGTTCCATTAATGTTTTATGTATGCCATTTCCCTTCTCTTTGCTTCTGAAATTAAACAAATGAGTAACTAAGGTAGAATTCATTAGTTTGCTGGTGCTTTGCCTTAAAATTTTGTTTAGTTTTATATGTTTTCGTCTGTTTGAAGAGGATCCTTGCACCCTCTTTCCCTCTTCAGCTCCTTACCAGTATTTTCTATCCATTCATTGAATCTAAGACATCAAAGCCATTGCTTTCCTTGCCCCAACTTGAACTCTACAAGAATTTGGCCTCATCCCCAAGCCCGAAATTGCCTTTCCCTTTTTTCCAAAAAACCCCCAAAAAATTAAAAAAAACCGTCCTATTTAAATACCTAGCCTAAAATCAGTATTCATTTCAAGTCATCTCAGACCCTATTGCTTATTTTTACTGAGTTTGACCCGGAGAGAGCCCTCTCTTTTTCTGGTAGGGATAGCTACCAGACTGAGCGTGGTTTGATGTTACCCTGAACTCTACCTTCCTTTAGCCTGAGGTGGATTTAGGAAATAAAACCTAGGACATCTTAAAATCAGAGGTTAAAATTGGGCAACGGTATAAATACCTCTGATAGGATATAGTTCAAGAGAACAATGGTTTTTGTGGTTCGAGAATGGAGAAGACCACTTGAGTCTGTTTCAAGTGAATTCCCCTAACAGTGAGAGGGCTCAAGAGGCTATGAGACTAATGGATTTTAGATGGGCCAAGTATAAAACAATGATCAATAGCTTTAAAATATGTAGAAGTGTTGAAAGATAACTTAGAAGGACCTCACAAAAGACAGGCTTAAGAAGATTAAGAATCTGTCTCCCATAAACTCAGAGGAAATGGATATGAATGAGGTGTGAACAACAACAGAGGTTCATGGACTGCAAATTAAGGGAGTGCAGCAAGCTTAATACATGAGCGTTAACACCTAAGCGTTATATAAACACGAATTCATGAATAGAATTGCATACCACCAAAAGTGACATTACACGGACCTTCAGAGTAGAATTGCATGACATATGATTATAATTAAAAAGGAGATCACTAATAACATAAGGAAACATATACATACTACTCATTGATCCCTCTGGAATCCAGATATCAACTATGTGTTCAAATTAAATTCAGACAACTCTCCCAAATATGCGTCTCAGAGCGCAGGGAGCACAATCATACAAAACTACAAAATATTTCTTCAAAATTCCTGAACCCTACTTTCCTCTTCGAACTTAATATATATAGATTTTTCCTGGAGGGTCTAAAACACTTAATCAATTATGATCGACCCATATCTATGAAATCAAAACATGCTACCTAGCTTGAAGAGCGTACATTGAGAAATTATTTATGTACTGAGAAAATTAAATAGGAGTGGGAGAGAATTAAAATGGGAATGGGGTGAAATTGACATTTCACCAGCAAAATCATCAAAATTAAACCGGAAATAGAAAGTACATGGTCGCCCATTGGGGCAAATTATGGGGGCCTTTATAAGGAGATGGCGAGGAGGAGCTGTAGGTGGGCAAGCATGGCTGTCATCATACGGCTCCATTTGTTACTTGAATGTTTCCACTCCCTCAGTCCTCTCATTTCCACTCAATCTGTTATGAAGTGACAGTGGTAATGTGCGTGCCTGGCTCTTCAGTGGAGAACTCCTGAGCACCCTGAATAGACCAAATTTTGGAGGGGGACGAGAGTGTTTTGCGAAATTGGATGGGGGTGGTGCGAAATGCAACGAGGACTGTCAGATGTATGGCGGGCATGCAAATATGGAGGAAAGATGGAGAGCGATGGGAAGGAAATGACGTGGAGGGTAAGTGGGACCGGACCGTTAGCGCATATTGCAACTTATAGCATTTAGTTATATAAGAGCAGAGGGTGTAAACACTAAACACTGCGAAGTGTGATGCATTGGGGAGGAGAATAATGACACGGCAGGGAAGGAGTGGGACTGAAACATAGTGCATATCGCAAGTTTTAGCTTTTAATTATATGCTGCGGGGGTCAGGTTTGAGGATTTGCGATGTGCGGGGTGGGGGACCCACTAGCTATTGGCGGAGTGTTATGTATCGGTGAAGGTTTGAGTGGTAAGTATTATAAATTTTATATGGTATATGTATTGCAATGGCTTATGAAGCAGAGGCAGAGCTACAGAGGTGGGGCGAACTTACCACCTCGCAAAGTAAAATGGATAGACTTGCCAGTGAGTACAATGGTAAGTCAAATGTGATGCGATATCACAATCACAAATTGGTGATCGCAATATTTAGAGTTTAGTCTCCATGAAAAATACGTAAAGTTTGTGAAATATGATGAGGGCACACTTTTGATAACGATCGGGAATTGGGATGCGGAGCAAGGGAAAATCTATAAAAAGGTAAAGTTTGATGTTTTTTCGAAGGAAAAATGAAATGGAAAGGAAAGGTCTGCGGGGATTGGGTCCCACATCATATCGCATCGGCTATTTTATAAGTTTTGGAATTTGATTGTTATAACAAAAATGTTGCGACAAAAATATGCGATGAGGCATATGGGGTCCCACCAAAGGTTTAAACGAGTTTTGTCATATGTATGATATAACAATAAGGCTTAATCTAATATAGTTGTTTGTGGAATGGTTTCTCCTTTCACAGTTTTTCCCATCTTCACGACTTGACCTGCCTGCGTGCACAACTATACCATTTGATGTTATTTCACTCTAACTACTTCTCTCCCTCTACCCTGTGATTTACTTATAGGGAATGTTGTTCCATGTTGTGTACAGTCACAGGCTAACAGAACCATTTAACATT
Organism: Pinus albicaulis; assembly: GCA_034641835.2. Classification (NCBI taxonomy): domain Eukaryota; kingdom Viridiplantae; phylum Streptophyta; class Pinopsida; order Pinales; family Pinaceae; genus Pinus; species Pinus albicaulis. The sequence continues at coordinate 760,032,583 of CM076573.1, read as the reverse complement.
AATAAGTTACAAGTCTTTAAATGATAAATGGAAAAAATTATATATACATCAAGAATTAAAAGGACAAATAAGCATTACGTCCCTTTATTTTTTATATCCTAACAAACCCAATTAAGAGCTAAATATTGATTTAATATTTAAAATATAAGTTACACAAAATTGAGATAAATACACTCTAACAAAATATTGTATTCCAATGAGACAATTAACAATAAGAAGCTACAAATATTTAATCCTCCCCAAAAGAATATTTCATGTTCCAAACCCACCAACGAAACCTTCCATTTACAATAATTAAAATCCTTCTTCCTCACGGGACAAATTTCGGACTAAGGCCAACTTTAAGGGCCTAACTTTAGTATTTTGCATGATCTAATTCACAACTTGAACTACACAATGTTCCCAAATGGAAGTTGACCTCAAAAGGCTTCAGTTCAGTATTGCGCAAATTTTTCAGTATACATGGTGTCTAGATGCATACCCTAAAATCAAGGTCTTAATTCAACTATTTTGCAGAGCCCATTTTATGACAAGTATCCACAGTGACCACTTCGAGATGCAAAAAGCATCTTAAAACTCATATGTTCTTCATACAGAACTAAACTTAAAAGTAACAAAATGAAAATATACAAAAATAATCAAGAAGTGTAAGTTCTTAAACAAGAGAACACCCAAAACAATCATTTATTCACACACATAGAAAAGATAAATCATTGGAAAATTGATATTGGCATCAGTTAATCTTCCAGGACAGCAGAAAATGACATGAATTTAAAGGAAACTTTCTAGTGAAAATACAAAAGGTTGGCATTTCCAATTGATATGTACACAATTTCTTGAGGGATATTATCCTTGTACAGACATAATCGTCCAAAGCAGGTTATCATAGCAATCCAACAATCCCCTCAATCTATAATAGCATTTGACAACTAGAAGTTTGGGCCTATCTACAATTGAGATTATGGGAAACACCATATTTTTATTTTATTTTGGACCCAGGAAGTCCCTTTTGTATTTCAATTCAGAATATGGCGCCATGTCATGAGAATCTTCCTTTACAAATGATTATGTAGTCATCATTTATTTTTCTCCAACCCACCATAATTATCATGATATGTGATCATGGGAAATGTCCTAATTCTCATTCCCTTTGAAATGGCACTCCTAGCTCCCTTGCCTTAATTTTTAGGGACAATTTCAGTTCCTAGAGAAGCACAAACTGAAGAATACGATATTCATAAATTTTGGATTCTTTGTGTTGGTATTTGGCATTGTGCCCAATACATCTATAGAAATCTTAGAGAGTCCCTCTGTTATTGGTATTTGGATTTGTACACAGTACATCTATGGAACTCCTAGAGAGTCCCTCTTCTCGGAGAAGCGATGATCTCATCATGAGCCCCCCCACCCAATTTTGTTCATCCTTATGCTATTTTACCTAATATAATTATATTTTACCTTAATTTTCCTTTTCATATACCACAATTGAGTTGAAAGAACTGTATTAGTTTTTTTTGCTAACTGTCTTTTCAGTTATAAAACTTGTGCATACTTGTGTCATTAGTTTGCTTGAGAATTGAGGATTTTTAACCATGAATTGTAAATCATTTTATTGAATTAGAAGCATGAAATAATCACAAAATACACTGAAAAACAATGAAAAATAGAGAAATAAGTCACCACATAACATTTACACAATAGGCATGATGAAGCAGTTCACCCCTCCTGGGCTACATCTGCTAGTCCAGCTCCCAATGGCATGTCCATCTTTCATTTTGCTCAAAATTTTGAAAATACATGTAGTTACAGGCCTGTAATGGTTGTTTTCTCTGCACCGATGGCTCCAAAATGATCCAATTAGTCTAAAATGACTCTTCTTTCACTCAAAATGGGCGAAAATTGAGCCTCCAAATCATTTTCCCAGTAACACCTAGAAAAGCTCCACTAATTGTGGAGAACTCCACTTAACTGGAGTTATTTTAGCAATTTTTGCACAAAAAATAGTGTTGGATATATTTCTGCCAGACTAAACCACAACATTTAAGATAGGCAGTTAAGGGTGGCCACATGCCAACCCCAATTCCGTGGTTAGCATGACGGTTGAGTGGAACTCCGCTTAGACCTCACGATAAGGTTCCATACTGGAGTTACAATTGCGTGTTAACGAAACCAATGGAAAACTAACCTTGGCAATGTGACAAGGTTGTAGAGTGTTTAAATGTTGTGGAGACTGCGAGAGTTTTAACCATCGGTTTAACTATTTGTGGTTGCGTTTAAACATTGTCGTGTGACCATATATCATGGACTGCTGGTGGGTTGGGACCGCCAGAAATCCCAACCCCCAAACCACTTTGTATTAAACTTCAAATATATCTGGTGCACCATATATGTTAAGTATCAATACGCAACATAGGTAGTGTGACGGGTGGTTGCTCTACGAGAGGTTGCAGGGTCGAGCCCTGCAAACCTCCATAAAATTATAATACACCATTAAGGGGACACGTGGCAGCCTCAAGGCTGGCCACGTGTCACCCTCCGATTGGCTCTCAAACCATAACGTATAACCTACCAACAAATCACAATGCACCACTTGTCAACCTAAGATTGGTTCTAAGGAAAGGAATATTCCTTAGAATATTTCTTTTGTTGACTGTGCACCCTCCATGTTGACTGGGCATCCTAATCAAACCTGTCGCAAAATTTAGTTGTTTGGGAATTCGATCAGAACATGATATCTCCCTCATACGACATCGATTTTTAGAACCATTCACGATGCCAGAATCAGGAAGACGAGATCTACACAACCATCCTGGTTTCAACCCAATATTATAGCTTTCGATTTTGAGAAAAATTTATGAACTCCTGATCACTCCTCTCCATTGGGAAGCTTTTGGACCCCAAAAGACTTGATTACCTGTTCAGTAGACGAGGATACAACTCCCTCACCTTTCCAACCTCCATCCACTTCACCTTGCCTGGTTTAGTGCGTTTGAGCCCAACTCGAAGGTAGTCAACACTTCCTGTCTTGGATGCTCTTGTCCTCCTGTCAAGAATTTTATCTTCCTTGAGCTCATCTAGAAATTTAGGCGAGAAATATTCAATAGAAGGCAATTTAACATCACTTCCTTGATCATCTATCAAAGGTGGCTCATATAAACGTAAGTTTTCAACATTAACAACTGAATACATTTGCATATAAGAAGGCAAGTCAAGTTGAAATGCATTGTTACCAACTTGTTTTATGATCTTGAATGGACCATAGTGAATGGGTTTGAGATTTTTACCTTCCCCTTGCATCCTTTATTTTCTAATGTGAAACCATACCTCATATCCCTCTTGAAACTTGTGATCAAATCTATGTTTTCCGTGCCTCTCCTTGTATTTTATTTGACTTTTCTCAAGCCATTCTTGAACTTTTTGATGTATAATCTGAATTTTCTCAATGAATTTTTTATCCTTTTCAATGTCACTATGGCCATCAATTGCAAAATCCTTACCAAAGATGAAGTCTAATGGCGATTTTGGAAAATACCCAAAGCATACTTCAAAAGGTGATGTTTGAGTTGAAGAGTGTTTTTCCTAGTTGTAAGCGTGCTAAATGTAATGCAGTTTCTCATCCCACAACTTAGGATGTTTGTTGCAATATCCTCTCAATAGATGCACAACGTTTTTGTTCACCACCTCGGTTTGTCCATTAGTTTGAGGATGAAAACCAGTGCTCTTTTTCAACTTTGTGTCCATCATATTCCATAGATTGGACCGAAAATTCCCAATGAACCTGGAATCCCTCTCACTAACAATAGAAGTTGGCAATCCATAATGAACCCATTCATGTTGAAAATAAATTTCAACAGTTTGTTAAGAAGTAATGGTATTCTTACGTGGAATAAGTATACACATTTTATTGAATCTATCCACAACTACAAAAACATAATCATGTTGTTTTCTCAACATAGGTAGACCTCCAAAAAAGTCCATGGAGACACTCTCCCATGGCCTTGATGGTACTGGTAGTGGCGTGTACAACCCAAGATTCCTATTACTAGGATTTCTTGTTGCACACATAGAACAACTTCTTATAAAACACGACACACTATCTATCATGCAAGGCTAATAGCAATACCTTTGTAGATGCACCACTGTTTTTCTTACCCCAAAGTGTCTAGCAATAAGAGATGAAAAAGTTTCTCTCATGACACTTATCCTCTCTCCTTGTGGTATACACATCTTTCCCAAATGAAACATCAATTTTTTATGCATGTGATAATATTTTTCTTCAACTGGATTCCCTTCACTCAAACTAGCATACAGATCTTGAAAATCAACATCATGTGCATATTGTTCTACGTAACTCTCATGTACAATAGAATCATTTTTGAGTAAAGTAGATGCACTAATGATTGGTCTTGAAAGCATATCACCAACTTTATTGAAAATACCTTTCTTGTAACTTATAACCAAGTGAAACTATTGAAGAAATCCCACCCACCTGAAATGTCTTGATTGCTATAATTTTGTTTGTGACTGCAAATATTGTAATGGTTGGTGATCGGTATGCACAATCATCTCTTTACCCATCAAGTAGTGTTTCCACTTCTTGATGCTTTGTACCAATGCATACAGTTCTTTTTCATATGTAGGATAATTAGTTACAGCATCATTGAATGTTTCAGAATGAAAATAGATAGGCTTACCATGCTGCAAAAGAACTACGTCGATGGCATAATCACTAACATAAGTTTGTATCTCGAATGGCCATCTCAAATTCGGTAATGCAAGGACTGGATCTAAACTGATCTTGTTTTTTAGAGCTTCGAAATCTTAATGTTTTTTGCCTCCCCATTATAAGCCTTTCTTCACACTTGTCATTACATGCATAGGAGCTGCAATGGCAGAAAAGTTAGCAATAAAATTTCTCCAATACTGAGCTGCACCTAAGAAACTTCTTACCTCGATTACTATTTTGGGTGTGGACCAATTCACAATGGATTCCACTTTAGAAGGATCAATTCTCAATTCACCTCCTCCTACAATGTGTCCCAAATAAACCAAAGAAGTCTTTCCAAACTCACACTTTGACATCTTAAGAAACTATTTCTCTTTCTTCAAAACATCAAGCACTCTATTCACATGCAAGACATGTTCTTCTCTTGCTTTGCTGAAAATAAATATGTCATCTAAGTACACAATCACAAAGTCATCAAGGAATGGACACAAAAAACTATCCATTACACAAACCAAATGGCATTAATAACCACTCAAAGAGTCCTTGTTTGGTTTTGAATGCAGTTTTCCATATGTCACTTTCTGAAATTCTTACTTGATGATATCCACTTCGTAAATATAACTTAGTGAAAAAATTTGCTTCTTTCAGCTGATCAAGCAAATCACCTATCCTTGGGAGTGGGTATCGATTCTTTACCGTAATCTTGTTCAAAGCTCTGAAGTCTACACACATGCGCCAAGTTCCATCTTTCTTTGGAATCAAGACTATGGGTGAACAGCATGGTGAAGTGCCTGGCCTTATGATTCCTTTGTCCATCATCTCCTTGATTTGTCTCTTTTTTTTATCATTCTCCATTATCGACATGCGATACATGCCGATGTTTGGAAGAGGATAATCTTGCTGCAATTGAATCTCATGTTGAATCTCCCTTTTTGGAGACAATCCTGTTGTCTCCTTAAACATCTCATGATGTGCATCAACTACATCGTATAAATTTGATTTCAACTTAGGATCACATCCCTCAAATTATTCATGATTAACATCAGCGTTAGGCTTAATCATTGGAAGAATAAAATTCTTACTTGAATTCACCGGCCTCTTTACCTGTCTAGCATTTACCATAACAATGTTTGTATTCTTGCGATGTGCTCTAACAATGTACTCCTTGCCATCTTTGAATAAATAGTATTTTTTCTCATGGCGACGGAAGATCTCTTTCTTGTCATACAAGTAAGGACTCCCCAAAAAAGTACTTGTTATGTCATGCGGAACCACATCTAATTCAATTGTGTCAACAAAATGTGCAGTGATTGCAAACCACAATATACACTTCTTTGAAACCTATAAATTTTCATCCTTACAAATCCAACCAAGTGGATATGGTTTTGGATGTGGTATGGTCTAAAGGTTAAGTTTCTTGACCAAGTCTTCAGAGATTAATTTTTCTTGTGACCCACTGTCAAAAAATGTGTCAATATTGGTATGTTTGGATATGACCCTCACATGAAACAATTCAATTCTTTCTTCTTCATATGGAGCATGTATGTGACAATTTTATGTACTAGTACTGTGTTTAGTTTCAATTTCTTTCCCCTTCATGTTCTTCAATCCCATGGCTATAATTTTAGATTCATCACCTGAATCCTCTCCTAAATCATGTTGAGTTGTAGCTGTAGTTTTCTGTTTCCCTTTTTTGTGGTATTTCTTGGGCCTCATTTCAGGATGTAATTTCCAACAGTGATTTTCATCATGCCCTTCTTTTGAACAATTTTTAAAAACCAATTTTTCTCCCTTTTTCTTAACAGATGCATTATTTTTTCTTTTACCTTTTGAGTTCTTCTCTTTGTTTTTACCCTTAAAAGGTTTCTTTCTACCCCCTTCAGAAATGTTTTTCCCTCTAGCTTCTAGATGTGTGGCCTGAACACATACTTCACCTAGACTTGTGGGGTTAAACATGAGAATAGTGTGTTTTAGGTAGCTATGTAAGCCTCCTATGTACTTGAGAAAATTATCTTGGCTCTGCAAATCTACCCCTAATATGAGAGCTCTTATACTAAATTATTGGGTGTATTTTTCACATTCTGTCCCTTCAATTGCCTAAATTTTTGCCGGTTCATTATGGCTTTCTACATATGAGCTAGTGGATAAAACTATTGTTTTATTGCAGTAATGAAATCAGTTCATGATAGAATAATCTTACCATGCTTCTTGATCTCCTCCTTTGTCTTGGCTTCCCACCAAACAAGTGTTAAACCTTCCATTATCAATGAAGCTAATTGGATTTTGGTATCATCATCTTGAAGGTTCTAGATTCTCAAATAGACCTCCAATTTCCTAATCCAATTATCAAGTTCTTCTACATTGACTTCACCATTAAACATTGGCAATTCAAACTTAACATCAAGTTTTAAAAAATGAATTTTACCAGTGTTCTTTAACTTGTGTGGCTGATGTACTGAATATGAAGTAGAGGATGATGATGACGAGGGTGAGGATGATGGATCTCCATTGCCTCCATTTCCTCCATTTCCCTTATTTGACTTATCTTCGTCATTGTGACCTCCTGAAGATCCCTGTCCTTCCTTGTGAATTTTGGATCCTTATCCTAGTTTCAAATTCCTTTCTTGATAAAGGATTCTAACCATCTCAATCATGTCAAGGAATGCCTTCCTGAACACTCTTTCTTCCCCTTTGGGATCAAATTCTTCATGGATTTATCCTTCTCTATGAGACATTCTTAAAGCAGCTTCTGATTCCTTAGGAGGTGAACTAGGTGGTGGAGATTTTGGCAATCTTTCTCTCCTTTTCTTTGGCTCTTCTTGAGACCATTCTTCTCCCACCAATTTTCCTTCTCCTCTCTTGAGCTTGATCCTTGTAAGCATCTAAAACTTACAAATAGTTAAACAAATATTTGAACAAAACAACACTAGAGAATAAGCTCTAGCTCTGATCCCAATCTGATCTCAAAGGAATGTACTACTTTGTTATGCTAAGTGTATTTTTAGTTATAAAACATGTGCATACTTGTTTCATTAGTTTTCTTGAGAATTGAGGATTTTTAACCATGAAATATAAATGATTTTAGTGAAGTAGAAGCATGAAATAAGCACAAAATACAATGAACAACAATTCAAAACAGAGAAATAAGTCACCACATAACATTTACACAGCAGGCATGATGAAGAAGTTCACCCCTCTTGGGCTACATCTGCTGGTCCATCTCCCAATGGCATGTCCATCTTTTATTATGCTCAAAATTTTGCAAATACATATAGTTACAAACCTCTAATGGTTGTTTTCTCTGCACCAATGGCTCCAGAATGATCCAATTAGTCTAGAATGAATCTTCATTCACTCAAAATGGGCGAAAATTGAGCCTCCGACTCATTTTCCCAGTAGCACCTAGAAAAGCTCCACTAATTATGGAGAACTCCACTTAACTAGAGTTATTTTAGCAATTTCCGCACAAAAAATAGTGCTGGCTATATTTTTTCCAGAATAAACCACAACATTGAAGATAGGCGATTAGGGGTGGCCACATGCCAACCCCCGTTCCACGGTTACCACAACGATTGAGTGGAAATTTGCTTAGACCTCGGGATAAGGTTCCATACTAGAGTTACAATTGTGTGTTAACGAAACCGTCGGCAAACTAACCATGGAAATGTGAGAAGGTTGTGGAGTGTTTAAATGTTGCGGAGAGTGCGGGAGTTTTAACTGACGGTTTAACTGTTTGTGGTTTCATTTAAACATTATCGTGTGACCATATATCATGGACTACTGGCGGGTTGGGACCGACGGTGGTTCCAACCCCCAAACCACTTTGTATTAAAATTAAAATATATCTGGTGCACCATATAGGTTAAGTATCAATGCACAACGCAGGTGGTGTGGTGGGTGGTTGCTCTTTAGGAGTTCGCGGGGTTGAGCCCTACGGACCTCCATAAAAATTTTGTACACCATTTAGGGACACATGGCAGCCTCAGGGCTGGCCACGTGTCACCTTTCGATTGGTTCTCAAAACATTGTGTACAACCTACCAACAAATCACAATGTGCCACTTGTCAGCCTAGGATTTGTTTTGAGGAAAGGAATATTCCTTTGAATATTCCTTTTGCTGACTGTGCACCCTCCTTGCTGACTAGGCATCCCAGTCAAACTTGTTGCAAAATTTAGTTGTTTTGGAATTCGATCAGAACACGATATCTCCCTCATACGACATCAGTTTTTCGAACCTTTTGCAACACTGGAATCAGGAAGACTAGATCTTCACAACCATCCTAGTTTCAACCCAATCCTGTAACATTAAATTTTGAGCAAAATTTATGAACTCCTGATAAAAAATGATTGTTATATAATAATTTGAAAATGATTTCTCCCTCAGAATCTCCTTGATTGATAAATGAATGATCCCAAAACATACACGAGCCACTCGGAGGACCACAGAATCGTTGGGGCATTGAAGACGGGATTTGTGTCACAAATTCGGGAATCGATGAGGATTTTTCTAGACACCAATCAACGACGTAGTGTTAAATTAATTGGATAATTTATATTGTAAATTATGTGGTGTATTATGTTTTAAATGTAATATTCCACTGACAATTTTTTCCATATGCAACTTTCTCTGGCATCCACTTACAGAAGAGGGATTTGTTCTCTCTACTTGCATTTTCCTTTGCGATTCTCGATGACTAATTTTCTTCATTGTGTGCGGTGGTTTTTAGCATATTAGTAGGAAACATGGGTGATATTTAAGAAATTAGGAATGAATATGTTGTTGCTCCCAATTTTCCAATATTGGGGAAGAGGAATGTGTGAGTAATGAGAGAGGTTCCTTATGTGAACAGTGTTCTGCACCTCGAAAATTTGATAGGAAATGCAGCTTTCTCTAGCCTCATCTCAACTCAATTGTAGATACACTAGAACCCACACCGCATGCCTATGGATTCGTCATATTCCTTACCTATTGTAGTCTTAGAGGTTCCCGGTATGGTGATAGTCTACGAAGATAGAACAATTAAACACTTGGTCGATCAAAGTACAATTACCCCTTCTTCACGAGTGATTGGTGTAGTTAAAACTTCTTTTGCCACAGTTCCATGTCTCCAAAACCACAGATGGGAAATTTCTTCTCTTTGATGTTGCAAGTTTTTTTTTACTACGAAAAAAGTACACCCATAAAAATTTTGATCCGAAATTTTTATTTCTCTCAACTCCCAGGTAGTTTCATACTGTGAGCTTCCAATTCTGCAGAATATATTGCATGATTTTTTCTGCGCCATAAAACTTATGATCACATCAAATGAATTTATGTTTGAATTAACAGACCCAATTAGTAGAATAATAAATCTAAGGTTAGGATTGACTCGAAAGTATCATTTCCTATTTCATTTTCACAGAATTACTGGGGGAAAAAAATACCATCCTTGGTGAATTAGAAATCACAACTGTAACAAAAAACTTCACGCTCTTAAACCATGAGGTAGCTTTTTTTGATGTCCAATGCACATGAATGGCACTATGAATCTTTTAATAAGTCAATTCATATACATGTGCTATCTTGGTAATGTAAATGGATTAGTTGTATGTATTCCAATAAATCTGGGCCTCAAATATGGGTTGACCGTTAAAATATTTATTTCCTATTCATACAGGAATATTATATTGAAATTCAATTAACCTACTGCTTATATTTTAAAAATGTATATTATTTTTCTCGATTTCTTCTACCTATCCCTGTACCGGAATGGAAATGGGAAGTTGTTTCACTTGATTTCATCACAGGGTTACCAAGAAATAAAAGACACAATGATTCAATCATGGTGGTAGTGGATAGGCTCAGCAAGATAGCTCATTTCATACCTATCCAGTCAAATTACAAGACCGTACAGATTGCTGACATCTTCATGAGAGAAATATTTAGATTGCACAATATTTCAATATTTTTCATCTCAGATCGAGATGTAAAGTTTGCATCGACTTTCTGGAAGACTTTATTCATTGGTATGGGAGAAAAAATCTATTTTAGTACCATATATCATCCTAAAATGGATGGGCAGACAGAGAGGGTGAATCAAATCCTGGAGGATATGCTACACATGTATGTAATGCAACAACCCACAAAGTGGGAGGAGTATTTTCATCTGGTCGAATTCGCTTATAATAATGGATATCAAGAATCACTAAATATGGGTCCTTTTGAAGCAGTGTATGGAAGAGAATGCCGAACCCCCATAAATTGGAGCAGTCCAGAAACCAAAATGATGCTTGGACTAGATATGTTGGAGGAAATGGAGCGTGAGGTAGGAAATATTAGACATAAATTAAAATCAGCTCAAGACAGGCAAAAGATATATGCAAACCGGAAGAGAACTTTCCATTAATTTGAAGTGGGTTACCACGTATATGTGAGGATTAAACCAAGAATAGTACTTTGAGGTGGAGTAATTGAGTCAAACTAGCTCCCAGGTATTGCAGAACATTGCAAATTTTGGAATGCATAAGGCTGGTGGCTTATCGACTAGCTCTACCTAGTCACATATTGGTACATAATGTGTTCCATGTATTGAAGCGGTACATGTACATGATCCCAACCATGTGATACACTGGAAAAGTATACATGTAAGTTATGTTTACATTATGGTTTGCAATTGAGAAAGATACTTAGTTAAATTAATTCAATTTGTTGCTTGTAGGTAGAACTAGATGACAAGTTTCTAGTAGACCCTCAGCGTATTCTCAATCAGAGAGAAAGAATTCTCTAGAGGTGAGTCATCCCCCAAGTTAAGGTGCAATGGAAGAACTTTAGCCCGAAGGAGGCTACCTGGGAGGATGAAAAATTTATTCAAGAGGCATATCCTGAAATATTTTCAATGATAAGGTAACACCGAGGACATTGTTTAATTTAGTGGGGGCAGATGTAACACCCCATTTTATTTTAAATTATGTTTGACAGACTTTTATAAATACATTTGAATTATAATGTTGAAAAATTCTGGTGAACTGTGTAGATTTCTCAGTGAGCCCGACATTTCAAGTGAAAACTTCACCAATCTTCAGGGGCAGGAAGCTAAAGCATAAGATAGGAAAAGTGCTAGACCAAGATTTTATAGGGAGTGAAAAATTAGCCGTTATAAGAATGGGTTAAAAGCATTAATTAAGCCAACGAATTGAAACCAATATTAGAAAAAATATTAAAGATTTTGGAAATAGATATTAAAAATTTGAAATAATAATAGGTAAATGGCCATTGGGGAATTAAAGAAGGATTTATAATATTTATTTAAAAATATTATTTCAACAAGGGAATTAAATTAAATCAAATTTTAATGTTAATTTAAATCAATATCTGAATATAATAAAATGAATAAAAAAGGGATAGGGTGTTCAATGAATAATTATAGAAAAGGGTATAAATTAAAAATAATAATAAGAGCGGGTAAGTGAAATGGGATTTTAACGAAGATTTATTTAGATTTATTTAAATTTACGAGATGAGGCCGAAAGATGGGAATGATTGATCATTAATTAAATTATTAAACCGATTAGTGAGATTGCTAAATTACAAATATTAATAGAATCTTTAAAATAAAATGAACATAAAAATTAAGAATAAAAATAAGCGAATAAATAAATAGATTATTAACGAGGAAAAAGGACCATTAAGAAATTATCAAAGGAAGGCCAAAGAATGGAATGAAAAGAATTAAAGATGGAAGAGGAAAGACATGAAAGGGGGAGATGAGAGGAGAGAAAGAAACGATAGAGTGGGAGGGCGAGGGAAAGGAATTTAGGGTCATTTAGAAGACATAAAATGAATGGTGGGCTTCCAATATTGGCTTAAATGACACCCGTCATCACGATTAAAGTTATTGGGATGCTTCTCAATTTCGAGAGCTTCCCTAATGATCCGGTTGGAATGGAAAGGGACAGGAGCAAGGATTTTACATTTATCAAAGAATATGAGATGGCTAGTCGAGTGGGAATGATCAACTATGGCCGATTTGGCTACATGGTTATGGTAGGTGTCTTCCATGTGTTCTTTCGACCGGGTTTTAAAAGATTTTCCAGTTTGTCCTATGTAGGACTTACCGCAAGATCAGGGGATCTCATATACGCCAGAGCAAGACAGGGGGTCATTTTTGTCCTTGGTAGGCCTGAAGAGTTGGTTCAGGGTTCTATGGGGTTTAATGAAGGTTTTGATGTTCATTTTAGAGATAATTTTGGAAATGTGATCAGTAACTCCTTGAATGTAAGGGAGGGTTACCTTGGGTAAGGGAGGGGTGCTAGATCCAACTTTGGGGTGGGGATGAGGCAAGCGCAAAAGGCCTTATTGATATGGGAAGAAGAGTATCCATTATCTTTAAGCACTTTTGATAGATGATATTTTTGTTTGCGTAAGGATTCAGTGGAGGAAATTCTAATAGCCCGAGAGATAAGCTTCTTGAAAACGACATATTTTTGAGCTAGATGGTGGTGGGAGTTGGCATGAAGGTATCTATCGGTATGAGCCTTCTTCTTAAAGACCTGGTGGGTTAGGGAAGCATTAGGGAGGCAAGTGACAAGGACATCAAGAAAGGGGAGGGAATTTTTTTCTTCCAATTCCATAGTGAACTGGATATGAGGGGAAATGCTATTAATATGAGCAAGAAATTTGTGAAGCGCAGGAATACCATGGGACCGAATCAAAAATGTGTTGTCAAAAAAACACTTCCAGAATTTAGGCTTAAGATGACAGGATTCTAAGGCCTTGGATTCAAAGTGTTCCATAAAGATGTTGGCTACAACGGGTGAGAGGGAGGAGCCCATGGTTGCACCCTCAGTTTTCTTGTAAAAAACACTGTTATAGGAGAAAAAGGTAGAGGTGAGGCAAAGGTTAATGAGATGAAGAGTTTCAAATTCCACAACATCAGAGATGAGGTCTAGGGCTTCAAGGACCGGAATTTCGGGAAATAAAGAGACAACATCAAATCTAACCATAAATTTCATTCTTATCAAGCTTAAGGGATTTAATTTGATGGACAAAGTCTGTGGAGTCTTTAATGAAGAAGGAGGAGTGGCTAGAAAGGGGGTGAAGCTTTTTGGCAAGGAATTTGGATAGGGAATGGGTGGGGCCTCGTACATCGCTAAAAATAGGACGGAGGGGGATGCCAGGTTTAGGAATTTTCGGTTGCCCATAAATCCTAGGGGTGAGCAGGTTGAAGGGGAGAAGAATATTTTGGATGGAAGGGTCAAGGGAGGAGGATTTGATGGCTTTGGAAACCTTGGCAGTGATGGATTGGATCGGGTTTGAATTATTAAGTGAAAAAGAGAATTATCGAACATGGTTATTCTTTAGTGAGACTTGAGTTTATTTCATAAATAAAATAGATAAATATCTTGAGTATATGGATTAACTGAATGGTAAAAAGTATTCCAAGATTCCAGAGTAAAAAGTAGAGATATTTTCTAACGTTCACCTTCCCCAAGAGGATAAGAAGAAAATATTGGGATGGGGAAGGGGTTCTATTCAAGAAAGAATAAGGTTTGACAACAGTATGTTGTAAACTAAAGAGTTGTCCAGAGTTGGTAAGAAATCAATGGAGCTCTGAAACCCAAGGGAAGTTTAGGTTGTACTAAGATCCTGAGGCTTACCTTCTGAATGTTACCACTACCTAAGACTCTGGTGTAGAGTAAGGGGGGAGCATAGGATGTGATATCCTCTCTCAAGGTTGGGCAGAACCATCATTTATCATAAATAAATTACAGAGATAAGTATTTTCCATTTGCTATCACAACTCTAGAGAAAAAAATAAGTGTGTAAACTAGTTTCACTAATCTATAAAATTATTTATCTCTGAAAGGATTGAATAGTACAAAATTTCTTAATGACTTAAAGTAGAGGACATAGTCTGGAAATTAAATTAGAATAACCGAAATAAAAATTGGAAAAAGGTTATTTAGAAATTATATGTTCATCTTATGACATGCTGACGGAATTTCTGTAAATTGTTGCTAATTTAACCATTGTATTGAAGGAAAACTCCATATGAATTAAACATAAACCATGTATTAAAAGCAATAATTATCTTTGTCGTATAAGATAGAGCTATTTATCATTCGCTGATAAAGTCCCAAAAATTAAACAAGAAATGTACAATCTGTACATGCATGCAGAACTATATTATTTACAAAGCATAGAAATGATGAGGCATTGAGGTTTAGAGCCAAGCCCTATGAGACAGGGCTGGGGTCATGGTCCTTTGGCCATTACATTCCCATGAATAAAAGTCAAATGTTATTAACAGTGAAGAAACAGTTGTAGGAATTTTCTTTAATTAAAACAAATATCGGAAGAAAGCCAAAGGTAAAGTATACATTCTTTTCTGAATAGTTTAAATGATAGAGTTATACGAAAATGTATAGACATGTTAATCGAGAATCTCTTTTGTTAAAATAAAAACTTTGAATTACATCCAGTCTCTAGAACCTCAGGTGGAGGGAGATGGAACAATAAATTTAGATACAATTAATCGCCTAGTGCTTAAATTATTTAATTTTCAAATAATAATTAGTGCATGACTCTGTTGGGTTACACTGGTTCACAGTGATTTCCCTCTGAAAACAAAAACACAATAACAATATGAATACCAGTCTAAAAATAAATCTTCGTGTGTAGACCACTAGACCCGAGGGGGAAAGAAAAACTGGTGACTGTTAAAACCATCCAAGGTAACACTGAAAAGAAACAATAACAATATTCTCACAAGAAAATCGTTAAATTAAACGAGGGATTCAAGTCTGGTGCATGCCTAAGAGAAACCGTGACCCAGTGTCGTAACCTATTTACACAGAGGGTATAACCCTCATCATCTGAAATAAGAGAAATGGAAGCATGTATAACTGGACAAAAAAAGGAGCTTACCTATGGTGGTCACTTTGGAAGCACAATGTCGAGGATGGAGGAATCCATGTATCTTCCTCCTAA
The DNA here is from genome assembly GCA_034641835.2 of Pinus albicaulis. Lineage (NCBI taxonomy): Eukaryota > Viridiplantae > Streptophyta > Pinopsida > Pinales > Pinaceae > Pinus > Pinus albicaulis. The sequence continues at coordinate 760,016,888 of CM076573.1, read as the reverse complement.
GCCAAACTTGTAGCAAACACATAATAGAATGGTTTAAAATTATTTTGAAAATAAAAAGGAAACAAACCCTTAGCTGTCACATGAGAGAAAAAATTGAGTTAAGTTTGAAGGGAAACATATAATGGGTCTTGACTGGTTACCTACAAAGGTCGGGCATGAGATGACCCAACTCATATCCTTGGTTTGAGGTAAATGATGGGTGTAGAAAACTCTCGAATGAATAACGTTATCCAAAAGAACCGAGAAAGACAAAGTGTAAATACCCTTCCAAGGGTTATTCCACAAACAAAAAACCCATAACCAGCAAGCTAAAAACCATGGAGAACAGCCAAGCATACCTAGATCATGGAGACATTAAACATATTAGCGCCACAGAACAATAACAACCGTTAAATAGTAACATAACTGAAGAAGACTCTGAACCTCATGACATAGCTTAAAATCAATATTTACATATATGAGCTTGAGCAGGAAACAGAAAACAAATCTAGTTCTTGTTAAATTCATAAAAGAAAATAGGAAATGATGTTGGTGGGTCTTACCTCCGGTGCATAGAATGATTTTTTTCAGAGGGCTGCCTCTAGAGCCGAGACAAAAAGTAAAGCAGAGCCAAATTTGAAGCGGGAAAAAATCATCCAAGTTGTGGGGCATGGGGTGGGTGGTTACCCTAACCATCCCTTTTTACCTATCGGTCATCCGATCAAGAGGTTCAAATATTAACGAAGGACAAAGCTTGAAGATTATTAGTGCAGAATAGCTGCCACCTAGCCAATTCGCCAGATGGCCAAGAGTTCCAGATTTTTGAGGGATCAATCATAAATGTTATTACCCGAAAAGCCCATGCAAATAAGTACATGACATCATGCGCAAGGATATAGAATATCCTTATAAATTTTGTAAATCATAAATGTTGAGCGATAATCCTTATAGTCATATCAACCAAGATCAGAAGTACCAAGTTATGAATACATTAATCAAGACCTTAAATATTACATTGCATATGATGCTGAATGAAAATATTAAAGAACAATGTATAATCTTTCCCTTTTATGCTTGGGACTTATGTATCGTTTATACATGCTTAAACAATGATATGATTTAGTTATATATGTTGTAGTAATAATATGAATTAGTTTGTGCATGATTATATTTAGAGTGTGTATGGTAGTAGTAAAGGTAGAAGTTCATTTTTTTCTTATGGTATGAGTAATAGAATGTGATAAGTGGTATCAGAGCTCCAAGTTATATGTTGGGGCCAGATCAGCAAATGTGATGATTTGGATGTTTTCAATCTCTTGTTTTGAAAATGTGCACAGAGAGTGACAGGAATATTGGTAGAAAGTTCCAATGAAGAGAGGATATAGTCACAAAACGCCAATAAATATAGGGGAAGCTCATCCCCTATCCAATCCTGAGGTCGACCCAAAAATGTGGGTGCAATTAAGCGTGGACCAAGACCAACAAACCAGTAGATTGCTAGAATAACAACAACGTCAGAAAAATAGATTGTTGGATACGGTGGAGCAACTTCAGACATAAATGATTCAAGTATGAAGCAATAATGAAAGGTTGATGAGAGAACAAGAAAGGATACTAAAGAGTCTCTCAGATAAGCAGAACCATCATACTGCACAACCCAAACTAGAGAGAGACATCCATGGAGAAGGAGGGAAACAATAGCAAGTTCATGACAACCCGGAAGGGAGTCATACCAAGAAGAGTAATAATGCATAACTTATAGTGAAGTTGAATCTGGTAATGTTTTAGATCAGCAAGAGTTGAAGAAGAAGAAAGTAGAATTATAGGGTGAGTTCCAGAAAATCAAGCCTCCTACATTTGATGGAGAGGCTGAAGAAGTGAAGTTTAGATAATTAATATGAATAAGTATTTCCAAGTTTATGAGTATAACAACAAACTCAAGGCTCACCTAGTTATTTATCAATTGCGAGAGAAGGGAAAATTACAGTGGGAAGAGGTGAAAAATGTGTGTGGAATTGAAGACCAGAATGTGACTTGGGATGAGTTCCAACAATATTTCAAGGACAAGTACTTAATAGAACAATTTTATGATGATAAATCTTGAGAGTTTCATGATTTAAAGTTGGGTCAATTGTCTATGGATGAGTTCATTACTAAATTTTCCACTTTATTAAGATACATACCTTATTTGAGAGATGAAAAGGCAAAGGTACAAAGATTATTGAGTAGTTTTTCTGCTCACATGAAAGAAAGGATGGAGTTTGTAAACCCAAAAATTATGGATGAGGTAATAAGAAAAGCATGAATGTGCCATCAGTAGTCCAAGGAAAAGGGTGAAATTGGTAGAAGTTCGCCACAAAAGAAAGGGCAAAAACACCCCTCAAATTTCAAGAACAACAGACTAGCAAATTATAAAAATGTCACTAGAAATTCATCAAAGAAGAAATTTGGGAAAAAACAGTAAAAGCCCAAATGGGCACCTGAAGAATGACATATTGAGGCTTCTAGAAGGCCATACCTTGGTCATTCCCAAAAACCACCAATACAATGTTGGGGATGTGGTGAGGCACATCATTTTAAGAACTCTCTTCATCGAGGAAGGAATAAAGTTACAACCAATCTGCAAGAGGCATCTACAGTGGGGGATGTCCCTCAAAACATACCCAGGATCAATGTTGCACTAGAGGATCGACAGGCAGATTAGCAGCCAACTATGATAGAACTTGAAGGTAATATACAAACCCAATCTGTTTCCATTTTGGTTGATCCTGGTGCAAGTTTAAGTTATATAAACCCCTGTGTAGTTGAAAAATCTAAACTGCAAAGTCATAAATTTAAAATTCCATGGCTGCTACAATTGGCTACAGGATCAAAGAGACGAGTTAATGCCAAAATTTCAAATTGTAATATGAATATAGGAGAATGACACATAATTATAGAACTGAATATTCTACCTCTGGGCTCATACAAAATTCTGTTGGGAATGGATTGGTTAGAAAGACACTATTCATTAGTAGATTGCAAGGATAAAGTCATCCATTTTAAAGAAGAAGATGGTACACATCAGGATTTGCAGAGGATTAAGAAGCCACATTGATTGCGCTCCATTACTGCATCCCATTTGGGTAAATGCATTAGAAAGGGGTGTCCACTCTATGCAATTCAGGTGGGGTTCTCTAACTCCAAGGATAAAAACCTTATGTTGGAAAATATTCCAGTTGTTCAAGAATTCATGGATGTGTTCCCTGAAAATATTCCAGGATTACCCCCGAAACGAGACATTGAATTTACTATAGATTTAATACCTGGGGCAACGCCCATGTCATGAGCATCATATAGAATGAGTGTGCCTGAATTGATAGAATTAAAAATTCAGTTACAAGAACTAATGGACAAAGGATATATTCGATCAAGTGTGTCCCCTTGTGGAGAACCAATGTTGTTTGTTAAGAAGAAGGACAATTCTATTTGGATGTGCATGGATAACCAAAAACTAAATAAATTGACTGTAAAAAAAAAAGTACCGATTGCCACGTATAGACGACATCTTTGGCCAGGTGAAGGAAGAAACAATATTTTCCAAGATCGATCTGAAATTGGGGTATCATCAAATACAGATTAAGGATGAGGACATATCCAAAACAAATTTCCGTACCCGGTACAGACATTGTGAATTTGTTTTGTTACCATTCAGGTTAACAAATGCACCAACAACTTTCATGAGCTTGATGCATGGTATCGTTCACCCATATTTGGATAAATTTGTTTTAATCTTCTTAGATGATATATTGATCTATTCTAAGAATATGGAAGAACACAAGGAACACTTACGCTTGGTGCTAAAAATGTTATGGGAACACCAGATCTACGCCAAATTTAGTAAATGTGACTTCTACAAAGAACATATCCAATATTTGCACCATGTAATATCTGCTGAGGGGATTTCTGTAAACACCAAAAACATAAATACAATTATGGAATGGAGAGTTCCCAGAACTGTAGCAGACATACGTTCATTCATGGGTTTAGCTGGTTATTATCAGTGATTCATTGATGGCTTCTCTAAGATATCCTTTCACATTACCTCATTGTAGTGGAAGGGATGAGTATTTAGGTGGACTAAAGAATGTCAAAGCAGATTGGAACAATTAAAATAACTACTAACTACTGCACCTGTACTAAAAGTAGCAGATCCATGCAAGGAATTTGAAGTCTGCACTAATGCCTACAAGGAAGGGGTGGTATCAGTATTGACCCAAGAAGGTAAGGTAATAACATATGAGTCCATAAAATTAAAGGATCATGATAAGAGGTACTTTTCTTATTATTTAGAGTTAACCGTAGTAGTACATGCCCTTCGAGTTTGGAGACATTACATGCTGGGAAAAAAATTTCTGCTAAGAACCGACCATAGAATTTTGACTAGCTATTTTAAGCAATTTGATTTAAATGCCCGCCAAGCAAGATGGTATGTGTTTATAAGTGATTTTTTTTTTACATTGAACATGTAAAAGGTAAGGAGAACCATGTTTTTGATGCTTTAAGTAGAAAATTACATTGCATCTATGAACTTTGTTTTAACCAGTTTTAATCTAAGTTCCAGAAGCAAATTATGGAGGCAGTAGGGAGGGACCCTGAATATCAATTCCTGTTACAACAAGAAAGAGAATCTGAAAAGCAAGGAAGGCAATCAGATTATGAAATTAATGATAAACATCTCTTGTTATTTCGAAGGCATATATGTATTCCAAATTAGATGAGCTTAAAGGGGTTGATTCTGGATGAATATGTTTGGATTTCCTATGCAGGACATCCTAGATATCAAAAAATGTTAACAAAAATTATGAAAAAATATTTTTGGCCGGGAATGCGTATAAATATTTTTGAATATCTAACCAAATGTTTGGAGTGTCAACAAGTCAAGGTGGAGCAACAACATCCAGCGGGATTGCTTCAGCCTATCCCTGTACCAAAATGGAAATGGGAAGTCATTTCACTTGATTTCATCACAGGGTTACCAAGAAATAAAAGACACAATGATTCAATCATGGTAGCAGTGGATAGGCTCGGCAAGGTATCTCATTTCATACCTATCCAGTCAACTTACAAAACCCTACAGATTGTTGACATCTTCATGAGAGAAATATTTAGACTGCACGGTATTCCAAGAATTGTCATCTCAAATCGTGATGTAAAGTTTACATCATCTTTCTGGAAGACATTATTCATTGTTTTGGGAACACAAATCCAATTTAGTACCATATATCATCCTCAAATGGATGGGCATATGGAGAGGGTGAATCAAATCTTGAAGGATATGCTACGCATGTATGTAATGCAAAAACCCACAAAGTGGGAGGAGTATTTGCATCTGTCCAAATTCACTGATAATAACAGGTATCAAGAATACCTCAAGATGGGTCCTTTTAAAGCATTGTACATAAGACAATGCTGGACCCCCATAAATTGGAGCAGTCCGGAAACCAAAATGATGCTTGGACCAGATATGATGGAGGAAATGGAGCATGAGGTAAGAAAGATTAGACAGAACTTAAAAGCATCTAAAGACAGGAAAAATATATATGCAGACCTAGAGAGAAATTTCTGGAAATTTGAAGTGGGTAACCACGTATATGTGAGGATTAAACCAAGAAGAGTACTTTGAGGTGGAGTACTTGTGCCAAACTGGCTCCCAGGTATTGTGTACCGTCCCAAATTTCAGAACGGATAGGGCCGGTGGCTTATCGACTGGCTCTGCCTAGTCACATATTGGTACATAATGTGTGTCATGTATCTCTAACGAAGAGATACATACATGATCCCAAGCATGTGATACAATGGAAGAGTATACATGTAAGTTATGTTTACATTATGGTTTGCAAATGAGAAAGATTCTAAATTAAATTAATTCAATTTATTGCTTGCAGGTAGGACTAGACGACGATTTTCTTGTAGAACCTCAACATGTTCTCGATCAGAGAGAAATAATGCTCCGGAGGCGAGTCATCCCCCAAGTTAAGGTGCAATGGAAGCACTTTATCCTGGAGGAGGCAACCTAGGATGATGAAAACTTTATTCGATAGGCATATCCTGAAATGTTTTCAATGATAAGGTAACACCGAGGACGGTGTTTACTTTAGTGGGGGAAGATGTAACACCCCATTTTATTTTAAATTATGATTGATAGAATTTTATAAATACATTTGAATTATTAAGTGAAAAAGTGAATTAACGAATATGGTTATTCGTTAATAAGACTTCAGTTTATTTCATAAATAAAATTGATAATTATCTTGAGTAAATGGATTAATTGAATGGTAAAAAGTATTCCAAGATTCCAGAGGAAACATTAGAGGTAGTTTCTGATAGTTATCTTCCCCAAGACAATAAGAAGGAAATCCTAGGATGTGGAAGGGGTTCTTTTCAAGAAAGAAACAAGAGGGTTTGAAAACAATATGTTGTAAATTAAAGAGTTGTCCAAAGCTGGTAAGAAACCAATGGAGCTCTGAAACCCAAGGGAAGTGGAGGTTGGACTGAGTTCTTGAGGCCTAACTTCTAAATGTTACCTACCACCTAAGACTATGGTGCGGAGCACGAGGGGAGAAGAGGATGTGATAGCCTCTCTCAGGTTGGGTAGAACCATAAGTTATTAGAAATAAAATATAGAGATACATATTTTCCATTTGCTATCACAACACTAGAGATAAATAGAAGTGTGTAAACTAGTTTCACTATTCTATTAAATTATTTATCACTAAAAGGATTGAGTAGTACAAAATTTCTTAACGAATTAAAGTAGAGGACAGGGTCTAGAAATTGAATTAGAATAACCAAAAGAAAAATTGGAAAAAGGTTATTTAGAAATTATATGTTCATCTTATGACATGCTGAAAAAAATTCTATAAACTACTGGTAATTTTAGACTCTGTATAGAAGGAAAACTCCATTGACTTAAACATAAACCATGTATTAAAAGCATTAATTATCTTTTCCATATAAGATAGAGCTATTGATCATTCACTGATAAAGTCTCGAAAATTAAACAAGAAATATACAATCTATACATGCATGCAGAACTATATTATTTACAAAACATATAAATGATGAGGTGCTGAGGTTTAGAGTGGAGGCTCGTGGATACAGGGCTAGGGTCATGGTCCTCTGGCCATTACATTCCCAGGAATTAAAGTAAAAGGTTATTAATAGTGAAGAAACAATTGTAGGAATTTTATTTAATTAAAACAACTATCGGAAGAAAGCCAAAAGTAAATTACAAATTCTTTTCTAAATAGTGTAAGCGATAGAGTTATACGAAAATGTATAGACATGTTAACTGAGAATCTATTTTGTTAAAATAAATTTTTTAATTACATCCAGTTTCCACACCCTCGGGTGTAGGGAGATAGAATGATAAATTTAGATACAAATAGTCGTCTAGTGCTTAAATGATTTAACTATCAAATAACAATCATTGCATGGCTCTGTTGGGTTACAATGTGTCATAGATATTTACCTCTGAAAACAAAAACAAAATAACAATATGAATACCTGTCTAACAATAAATCTTGTTGTGTAGACCACCAGACCCGAGAGGGACAAAAAAATCGTTGACTGTTAAAACCATCCAACGTAACACATGAAAGAAAAAATAATAGTATTCTCACAAGAAAGCCCTTAAATGAAACAAGGGATTCAAGTCTGGTACAAGCCTAAGAGTAATCATGACCCAGTGTCGTAACCTATTTACACGGAGGGTATAACCCTCAGCATCCGAAACAAGAGAAATGGAAGCATGTATAGTTGGACAAAAAAGGGGGCTTACCTATGGTGGTCGACTTGAAAGCACAATGTCGAGGTCGGAGGAATCCATGCATCTTCCTCCTAAGCCAGATCTGTAGCAACCACATAATCGAATGGGTTAACCTTTTCTTGAAACTAAGAAGGAAACAAACCCTTAGCTGCAACATGAGAGCAAAAACTGAGTTAAGTTTGAAGGGAAAACACAAAATGGGTCTTGACTGATTACCTGCAAATTTCGGGCATACGATGACCCAACTCGCATCCTTTGTCCAAGGTAATCGATGGGCATATAAAACTCCCAAATGAACAATGTTGTCCAAAAGAACTTAGAAATACCAAGTGTAAATACCCTTCCAAGGGTTATTCACCGAACAGAAAACCCATAACCAACAAGATAAAAACCATGGAGAGCAGTAGATCATATCTAGATCATGGAGACATTAAACATATTAGCACCACAGAACAATAATAACTGTTAAATAGTAGAAGAATTGAAGAAGACTCCAAAGCTCACAACATAGCTTAAAATAAATATTTACATATATGAGCTTGATCAGGAAATAGACAACAAATCTAGTTCTTGTTAAATTCGTAAAATAAAACAGGAAACGATGTCGGTGGGTCTTACCTCGGTGCATAGACTGAGTTTTTCACAGGGCTACCTCCATAGCCGAGACAGAGAGTAGAGCGGAGCCAAATCTGAAGCGGGAACAAATGAGCCAAGTTACGGGGCATGGGGTGGGTGGTTACCCTAACCATTCTGGTTTAACTGTCGGTCATCTGATAAAGAGGTTCAAAGATTAACGGTGGACAGAGCTGGAATATGGTCAGTGCAGGACAACTGCCACCCATCCAATTCGACAAATGGCCAAGAGTTCCATATTTTTGAGGAATCAATCATAAATTTCATTAACCCAAAATCCCATGCAAATTAGTACATGGCATCGTGCGTGAGGATATAGAAGATCCTTATAAATTTTGTAAAGCATAAATGTTGACCAATAATCCGTATAGTCATATCAACCAAGATAAGAAGTACCAAGTCATGAATACATTAATCAAAACCTTAAAGATTACATTGTGTATGATGTTCAACGAAAAGATTAAAGAACAATGTGTAATGTGTCCCTTTTCCGCTTGGGACTTATGTATCATTTATACACGTTTAAACAATGGTATGATTTAGTTATATATGTTGTAGTAATAATATGAATTAGTTTGAGCATGATTAGATTTAGAGTATGTATGGTAGTAGTAAAGGTAGAAGTTAATTTTTTAAGGTATGAGTAATAAAATGTGAAGAATTAATATTGACATATAATTAAAAATATGTTAATAATAAAATATCATTTTAATAAATTTTTATGGTTAAAAATTTTATTTGGTTCTATACATACTTTATTTAGCATTCAAAAATATAATTTAAACAATAAAAAATACCAAATTGTATTATACACTTTAAAGAAATTTACACGTGAAAAATGTTAATCCCTCTCAACTCATATTAAATTCACACTTTTGATAAATCTAAACTAATAAACAATAATATATCACAATTATAAACAATAATACATCTCATAATTACTAGCATCTCAATCTCATAATCATTCTTTTATTTTTAATCTAATCAATTATTTATACTTTCATTTTACTAAATTTTATATGTATATTCTGATTACAATTTATAAATTTAATTAAAAAATATATATTCTTTTTCTACCTGCTACCAAGTATAGTGAACAAAAGATAAAATTAGTTTCTGAAAAAGCAATATAAAATGTGGCATGTGTAAATTTTTAAGTAGACGTGTTTAAGATGAATACATTATTCATCGTTATGGGTAAAATTGTAAGTCAACGTGTTTTAAATAAGCACTATTTTAAAATTGATATTGTATATATGAAACGTGTCATAATGTTCAAAAGAGAAATATTGAGTCATTAAAAAGTTGACCTCCATAACGATATATTCCTATAATTTCTAATACAAAATATAAATACTTTGGGAACTAATCATTACGTTTAGGTGCAACATGTATCTTTTGAGATGATAATGCAATATGATGTTTGGTACTTAGTAAATAATTCATATCCAAAAATGTCTTACAATACAAAATATAAATACTTTGGGAACTAATCATTACGTTTAGGTGCAACATGTATCTTATGAGATGATAACGCAATATGATGTTTGGTACCTATTAAACAATTCATATCCAAAAATGTCGTACATCTACGATCCAACACACATTGTTGGAATCGCTTTCACAAAGTATTCTAACGACCTCTACAACATTAACTCCTCTAGTTCATTCATCCACGCCTCTACATCAATTCATGGGAACTCATTAGGGTTCTTTGAACCTACATTTGTATTATCAGAATGTTTGCTAATGACATAACATTTATAAAAAATGACTATTTTTAAAAATTATAAAAATTATATATTATAGAAATATAAAAATATGGTAAGATATTTTCAAAAGTATTTTTATCTATATTTTATACTAGTCTTTAGGAGATAGCGTTGTTTAGTCATTACTAAGAATGATTTTATTAAACCACTAATTAAAGAGTCAAATGTTGAAAGCATCAGTGATTATCCCACCCATTATCTTATACAATATCAATTCATAATATTGAAAGCACCAGTGATTACCCCACCCATTATCCTATGTAATATCAATCCATTGTGTCATCTTCGAATCTCTAAGACCAATTATGGGAATGGAGATGTAAAGACAGATAATTGGAACTCCTTCTAAGAAAAAGAAGTAAGGGATACTTCCATATCCACATAAATGGCGTTACCCAGTTGTTAATTACTGATTTGACCTTCATGCTACCTAGTAATGTAATGGATTAATAGAATATAGTGGGTCTTAAACATTCCTTTCCACAATGTGTCAAACATGAGATGTTAAGTACAAAGAAGAAAATACTAACATCCAAGGGAAAGTAAAAAGTATGATATTCATGCTAAACTTAGCAACCTAGCCAATAGGGATTTGGTAACCTACCTTTCAAGCCCTTATAATACAATGCATAGTAATGTACCCAGTCATGATGTGGACTCCTCCTCCTCAACTCTTGCTTTTGAAGATGAATATCGCTTCTCAATGAAACAATCCAATTGGAAAATTTATGTCATCAACTTTAAGCTTTAACATCTCATTATCCAACATGAATGCATACTAATGTGGATCCATATATATGGTTAGCATTTCTAAGAATTAAGGTTCATACCACATGTTAGGACACTTAAAAAATCAATATTATGCATTATGTCATTGCTACTAGATCATTGACAGAATAATTTTTTACTTGGTCATGCTCCCTTTCTCTCCAAACTATAACCATTCTAGGCACATTTTCATAATGATTACAAAATTTTAGATTTTAGTGTTTTTCTTCAAATTTCCAAATTTCACCTTTTTTTAAAAGAGATGTAACATTTTCTTACTATAGTAACATATTCCTAATAGGGTATTTTTCCTCTGGAACTTTCATTAATTAACTATTTTTAAACCTTTTTTCAAAAAATAAATTTGGAAATTCCCCAATTTCACTTTATGTTTTCACCTATTTTTACATTAAACATGCTTATATTCATAATATTCACCAAATTTTACAATATTTAAGAGTAAATTGCATTTTTTCATTAAATATTCTACTACACATCTATGAGTATAAATTTTTCAATTTGAAATAATATATTCTAATACTATTCTAGGGCATAATATTTGAATCCTTAAAAAATACCTTGATGTCTAAGTTTCTAGGGTGTTTTCCTATGACCGATTTGTAGAGAAGATATAGCACACTTTAGTAAGGATCCCTATCAACAAAAGATCTTAAAAAAATGAAAATTAAATCAAATATATGAAAGAGGGGGACATGATGAAGTATCTAGAACACATATTGCTTGAATCGGACAATGAATGCTCCTAGAATTTATAGTCGAAATTTGTGGTAAGATTTTCTTTTATCCAATGGGTTATTTTCCAACTAAATGGTGAAACAATTTGTTTCTAATTTATTTATAGAAAATTTTCATCATATGTTCCAAATTAATTTTTTTTTACCTTAAATTTGTCTTCCTTCTTTTTAATAGAGATGCATTTAACCCTAAGGAAATTTATTTAGTTTATTGTAATTTTTTTTCGCAAGCTTGATTTTATAATGATTATCTAAATAAAGTGTCCATAAAATAGTTTCTAGTTGCAGATTTCCACATGGAAACCAAACCAATTGTAGAAAAAAAAAAATTTGTCAAAAAAAGTACATAGAAATCATAAAATTTGTAGTTGAACCATGTCTCTACATACACGAGTGTAATAGAATGAAAATATATAAAACTAGCCACTAAAAAATTTCAGCTATGCTGCCTATGATATGTGATAGGTGTAGGCATCTAAAACCAAATAGAACCACTATGGCTAACCATAGAAGGAACCATAAACATGATTAAGTTGAGATTGGAACATCAATTGGTGTTGTTGGGGTACCTGGAGAGAAAATGCCTTTACCCTTAGAAAGCATTGCTTCATATATTGCTAGTGTCATGGACATATCCCTATTTTCGAGAGACATTTGTTGATTTTATGCATGGATAATGTTGGGCTGAAGAGAAACCTTAATATTGTTGTCCCCCTTTTCCTCAAGTGCCTTTCCAATGAGTGTTTTTATGTGCCAATATAATTATATTGTGTATATTTACCAATTTTGTCGACCATGTTTGTGCCTTGGATCTAAGATCTACTCAACAGGTTGGGTAATAATATCCTCATCTGTGTGAGAATTCCTTTCATGCATGGATTCAATAGTGGCTTGATTTACTGCATATTGTATATGCTCAGGTGTGTTACCATGTTATCCTTGTGTTATTGTTTGTGCCAAGAAACAAAAATGAGAATTACACATACCCCTATAATATGAGTTTCATTCACTTCACATTCACTGGTGAGGCATGTTGGGTAAGTGAAGAAGATGTAGGAATATGTAGACATTGGCAAGATGGCTCAAAGAGGGACCAATTTCAAATGTACAAATTTGTGAGAGAAAGGGGTGCATTGCTAAGAGATTCATTGTCGCTGAAAGGGAAGAAACAAATCATTTAAAGTAAAAAAGCATAGCCAAAAGAGGTAATTTTGGTGAGCAAAAAATGGGCTCAACAAACATATGGTATTTAATAATAACAACCAAACGACAAAGATGAAAGAGTACTGAGTTTATAAGCTAGAAAAACCTCAAATAAGATGTAAACACCATGTAAAAGATAATGAGGAAAGAAGGAAAACTCAAATTACTTAAACCTAGAGGAGTAATAATGCATTTATCCCTATCTAAATTACAAATTAGCAAACCATCGATATCCATAGACAACCATAAGAAGAGAAATCGGAGGAGCACCTGACTCCAAATGTGGTTTTGGTTGAGTGGACACTAAATCTAAGGGTCATTGGGGACCGATAAATTGTTATAATTTAAATCGCAGGAGCCTCCTCCCTTTTCCAGTTGAGATTTTGTCACACTGTGAGAGAACTGAATTGGAACCTTCGACTTTGAAGTGATGGTAAGTATGTCAATGGATTTGAGGCAAAGTAAAAAGGACCTGGACCTTTCCCTTTCTTCAAAATGGAAATATCGAATAATATTGGGGATAAATGGAGTAGGGTGGAAATTTTCCCTCATTGCATATTCAACTTAGCATGAAGCATGCACAGAGAAAATTCACTCATCACAAAGGTCACCATCATCAAGAACCTCTTCCTAAGCACATTGAGTAGTGTGTTGGAGGATGCATGTACTATCCATGCTTGTGATTTTAATGTCAAACACCTAGTGGAGGGTAGTATGACCCCACCTCCCCCCTCGAAGGAGCGAGCTGACAGTGGAGGGACTATATCCCCTCCCCCTTCACCTGCTTCACTGAGTTGTCACCCTAATTATGGGAGTTTATTGTAAATCTATGGAAGATTGAAAATGCCTTTTATGTTATATTTTTTTGTCTAACCGTTCAAGATTTTTTGTAAGTAAAAATTAATAACATATTGGATAGGATTTTATGCTTTGCATATTTCATTTCTTTGTCATCATTGTTCCTTATGATTGGCCCCACTAAGCTGCAACAATTAAACCTTTCTATTTTTTTATTTTTTTTTATCATAACTTATGTTGTAAATCCTACCTATGATGGGTTTCCTTAGTTAGCTCCTTTCTCGCCCTTTTGTTGCCTACCTTGAGTTTTCTCATAGGATTGAGAACCCTATTAGTATCACACTGTCATCAAGTTTGAACCCGCATGATTTTTTTTGTCAATATGCTTATTATTGTTCCTTTATGGGCTCCCATTGATTTTGTTTATGATGGATATTGCATACTTATGTTTAATGTTTTACTTCAACAACCTTATCACTCATATATTAATTGTAGTGCTTGTCATTTTCAACTCAAATTGTATCCTTGGAAGAAGCATGGTAATGAGTGCCCATCTCTTTTGTAATAGTTTTTTTGCATTTTTTTATCCATAAGTCTATTTCGTAAGCTTTGAATATACTTCAATCTTGTGATATTCATTTCTTCAATTATATTATAAAATATTTATAAAAGAGACGAGTGAATAATCACAATTTTTCTACTTTAAGTATATGAAATAGTAATAAAATCATGTTCCCTTGGAAAATGTACTTTTTTATGACAATCATATACAATTGACTTTTAGTATTGACTTAAGAGTTGTATCATGATTATTGATTTCAAAGTCCTTTGACTAGTTATTCTTCAAATAAATATAAGGATGGTCTCAATACCCCTTACATCAATGGTTTATATTATTGATATTTCTTGGTAATAAAATGCTACTAAAGTTATAATTGTTTCATGCTTGTATTCAAGGGATGTCACTAACCTGATTTAGTCAATTTTTAGATTCCTTGATCATAAATGTTAGCCTTCCTTGTTATCAAGTTCCTTTGAATTCATTATTGTTACTAGTGTTTTTATTCATAAAATGTGGATGATTCATTATTTCATTCACATTAGTAGTTCTTTCTCCTATTGACTATATCACATTTTTCATAAGGGGATAAAGTTAGAGTTGGTTGCACCCTAGGAATTATTTTCATTATTTCCATATTTTGATGTGTTTAGGGGATGACACCAAATATATAATAGAATACCCTTCATGTATGAGGTTAGAAAGGAAGTTAATGTTTATAACAATATAGGGAATTTTAACAAACAAGTAAAATTTTTGGAGTCTCGAAAATCCAAGATATGAAAGGTAGCAACATATAAAAAGAAAAAGTGTCAACTAACTCACTTCCCCAAGGCAAGGATACTCATGATTAGGTTAAAACAAGCATGATCGCTAATAAAATACATTATGTACCCATGAAGTAGAGATATAATGTGAAGTCACAACCATAAAATAATACACAATTAATCCATAGAATACTAACATTATAGCCATCAAGAAGTACAATATGGGTCTACATCTTAATATATGTCAAAAGAGTGCTTGGTTCTCCAAGAATATTTACTAAATGAGTATTTGGTAATATATTCATTGCTCATGAGGTATCAAAAGAGAAATTACCATAGCCAAAGGATTCAATCAAATTCTGTCAAATATATGGATCTGCTCCATGTGAATAAAAGATATAAAATCAAACATGGGAGAAACCATCCAATCATTATTAATGAATGTATACAATTGGTGTACATGAGGTAACCCATTGATGATGATAATGGGCACCAAGATACATAAACAATTCTAAAAAGTGTGAATAGATGCATTGACGTTAAAAAACTATACAAATATACAAATTAGAATTCATTAATCTATACCCATGATCAATAGTGAGGGAATTTTCCACTAATGATTGCAAGCCCGAGTGTAATATATATATATCTAAATCTTATTCATACAGTAAATGAGTCAATGTTGATAGGAAGAGATCCTTAAAGTAATGCGTTTGGGCATCTCTCATAAATCAACATGTGCATGTATCAAGAAAATGATATGAGTTGAAGTTCTTGGGCAATGAATTAAAAAAACTCACCACCAAGTACACCTTCAAAATGCGGAAAAATTAAATAGAACTTGAGAAAGACCCTCCAAGTAGTAATCAATAATGAAAAATCATAGTTACAGGTGAGGCACTCCAACACATGAAAATGGAATCCAAGGTATATTGTGAAACCCACTACATGAATAATTTTTTTTTCATTGAACACAAAAAATTGAACCATCAAATCATCGTTTTTTCTTATTTTTGCTTATCCTTGGTAGTTTTATTGTGTAACCATCTACTTTTCAGTTTAAATTTGTTATGTTCTCTTTGCTTTTTCATTTATATACCATAAGTCTTTAGGCATTGATATATATCTTATTGGCCATTTATATCTAATTGATTACCCTCTTCCCCTCTGTGAATATTTCACCTTCATTTACATCATTCTCATGACTTTCCCTTATGAAACTCATGGGTTTCCCATGGCTTGTCTTAAGAAAACATCAAGTTTTAAATTAATAGAAATAAATTTCAAACCCTTGAGCAGAAGACCTAACTTTTCTCACACCCATCTTCACCAAATTTTCTTGATACAAATAAGGCTTAAATCGGTTAGAAGAATAGGTAAGAGTCCATTGAAAACGATGATATGCTAGAGTAGTTCATAAACGACTAATTTTACATTTTTGTTGCTTTCCGTTGTTCAAATCCCCTTGGTTCTAAGTTTAATTTGACCTAGAGTATTGTTGAAATATCTTAAATGTTTTCATAACCATAGTAACATTGAAGAATATAAGCGGAGTACATTACGCAGATAAGTTGTTCAAGCAAGAGGAGCATAGACTCAAGTGACGAAGGCATTACCAAAAACTATTAGGTATATTTTGTATTTTTAGTTCATGATTAAAAAAATTATGAAGATCTTTCTTCTTACCCCCTCCAAATCGTACTGCAAATCTTTACAACGATTTGTTTTTAGTTCTTTATTTGAGGTTAAAATATTTTCGCGATAACTAGAATAATTTTACAATGGATTCACGCTCTCATTTGAACCACTTATCATGATTTACAATTAAATATTTATTTGGATTTGAGGAAGGTTGGTTGTTTTTTTTGCGTGCAAATATGAAGAGGGGATTGTAATTGCATACAAAGAACGTAAACTAGAGAATTATTAGATCACATGTTTTTCTTCTTTCCTCTTATCCTAGGTAGCTATATTGTATATGTAACTACTTTTGGATTGAAATTTTCATTTCTTTGTCTCTTTTTCAATGATTCACCTAGTAGTTGGGGATTTTTCATAAAAACAAAATAGGGACTAACGGTTTTATAAATATTTTTTTTTTCTTTGAATAATCTCTCTTTTAGTGTACTATTGTGAAATTGATCCATAAACTATCATCGGTATTCCACTAGACAGTTCATCACAATATATCTATTAAAAATACTTTGAAAATGAATAAGTCTTCTTGTCATCATACAATCAAAATGATCTAGATTGCAATGTTTGAAGAAAAATGTTTTGAGAGTTTGCTGATAGGCCATATTTGTTTAAGCATTTTCAATTGAGAATATTAAAGTATTTCTTAAAAATATGATTTTTTGATATTGATATTATAGATTGTAATAATTAAATTTAAAATTTACTTGTAAAATTGGCTAGTGATATAAGGGACATTGAATTCACATAGAGATTAGGCTACCATTGTTTGCGAATAACAATCTAAACAGGAGACCTACAACACAACTTTATGAAAAAAGATTAAGTGATATGTGGTTTTGATAGAGAGATAAATAATATGGATGAAATGCATAGTTAGTAGATACATTGAAGTCTTTTCAATTCATAAGAATCAATCAAATCATATCTCTATAAAAGCTTAAAGAGAATGGGAGAAACTACTCAACCTATTCAAGTTATATTCCCCTATTCTATTATATAAAAAAGAAATGTGATTATATTCAAATGATCAACAAAACGTTGAATTCATTGACTTCATATGAAAGACAAACATGGCTACATTATATAACATGGAATTTATTGTAATATATGAAGATAATTTTTTTGGGAAATTTGTTTTGATGTATGTTAAAATTTTGAAAATAACTTTCAATGTAGTTTTTGGTAAATAAATAGAGTGATTTTAATTTATTTTTAATATATATATAGTAAGCTTGGTAGGACTACATCTTCATCATGTCCAATATATCACCCCTATGGGACCGAGGAATTGAACTAATGACTTCACATCAAAAAGTGCCTTAAAAAAGCACCAAATCACCGTCTATCCAAGACCTCATGAACTTAATATATTGAAATTAAAAATAATATTAATATACAACTTTTCTAAATTGATATTAAATTAAATTTTTTATTATAAAAATAATTAATTTCCCACTTTATAAATTTTTTATAAAGTTACATTTTTAAATCAATGATTACTAAATATAAATATCTCATCATATAATCATCAAATTATAAAATTATTTACGACTTTATTCAATTGATGATGATGATGATGATGGTTAACGTCCACTGAGACCAATCTTTGGTTTATCGAACCTAAAGAAAAGAGTTATTTGAATTGATTTAAGATTTATTCCTATGCTCAAAAAGTTTGGAGAGAAAAACTTCTAACGTCTAAATTAATGATTAATGTGTAAATTATGGACGTGTCTACCGAGCCCGCGTTTTGGCCCGGACGGCAAAAATCCGCCGGAATCCGGTCAACTAAATACGCAAAAATCAGGTAGTTGCAGTGCTTGGAATCCATTTTTGACAGTGGAAATGGATTCAGCACTATCAAAAACCCCTAGGGCACTCAAAATACTAATGTTTAACAACTATAAACAAGTTTCTGGGCAAATCTTTGCCAGATTTTCTGAAAATCGTTCCCGGATTTTGGGTCAAAACGCGGGCTCTTTAGACTACGGTGTAAATTATTTGGACTAGTCCAATGTGAGTGACATAATGTTTTTCATGATTTTAAAAAATTTATATCTTCCAAGTTATGCACTTGTACAATATCTATTTTAAATATTCTTGTACAATATTTTGTTACATTTATATTAAAAAAAATTTCTAAATTTATTTAGTTCTGTGAATTTTCAAATTTTAAATGACCGACATCCACGTATCAGGTGTCCAGGCACAACCATTTTCAATTATCCTTTTTCCAATAGACAAATTAAAACACGTATTTTATATGTTTCTTCTGGATATAATAGAGTTTAATTAAATAATGTAAATGGGTAAGCAAATGAAAAAATAATATAATAATTTTTAAAGATGAAAGAAAAAATTTAATAGGTATTTAAATGTTTATGATAATGATAATGATAATTAATGTCCATTGAGATTAATTTAAACAAATAATTTTAATTATTTATAAAATTAAAAAATATTATTATATTAAAACTTTGTAAAACTTATCAAAATTTTATATATTTATAAAATATAAAATAAAATTATATCAATATATTATATTTTATATTTATTACAAATATATATAATTTTATAAATAAAAATGAAATATATGTATTCCAAAATATATATATATAAACAAGGTGTAATATGTATTGTGTGTGGTTGAGCAGTGACATAGCAGGTAACATTATTAGTTGTAATGCTAAATTTATGTGCACATTAATTTAGTTAATAATTGAGTAAACCAAAATTGCTTTCAATGAATGATAATTATAATATATTTAATGTCACTCAAATAGCTACAAAAAGAAAAGTATGTTGATTCTTCTTAAATTGTAAGGAATAGTCTTTACTTATTAATTAATTTATTAACTTTTTTTTTATAAATAATTTATAAACTATTTAATTTTTACAAATATTATTTTATAATTATATATTTTAAAAATATATATTTGATGATGATATCATTTTTCAAATAAGACTAAGTTGTAATTATTTTTTAATTAATACTTTTTGTAATGTCCTCTAATAATAATAAAAAATAAAAGGATCAATAATAGTAAATACATAATAAATAATAAAGAGAATAATAATAATAATAATAAATAAAATAGTAGGCCATGTGGTGTAGAGCAGTCGGTGATGGGGTGCACTATTAAGGCACTCAGTCTACAAGGTCACCGGTTCGAAACCCATGGATGATTAAGATTAGTCTAAACTACAAAAAAAAAATAATAAATAAAATAGTAAATAACAAACTCGAGTTATAAATGAACTAGTAAATAATAAATTGAAGTTCTAAATAATAAATAAATAAGTGAAGTTAACAAAAGTAAAAAAGGAACAAATTAATATAAAGTTAAACTAAGAAAACTATAAAAATAAGTAAAGTTAACAAAAAGTAAAAATGAATAAAATAAGGAAGAATTAAATTAACAGAAACATTAAATTAAGTAAAACTTAAAATAAAGAAATAAAAGTTGCATGTTGACATAGTGAATGTCTATATGCGGTTCATTTTCCATTGTTTGGTCAATTTAATAGACATTGAGGAAGATTGATTCATAATTCTTTCATCCATATTCTTGGAAGAAAGGTATTGTGAGATAAAGGATTCCATGGCAGTAGTACATTGATTGAGGGCTCGGGGTGGCCTGCTCTAGAAATATTACGTGTAGCTGAGCCTATGGTTGGGTGGAGAGTCGTCCCCAAAACGTTGTTATGGTTAGCAGGATTCAAATAGTGTTTAACTCCAAAAGCACAAGTAAGGAATATCGTCGCTACAATGATTCATCTTTTCTCATGTTTTTCTTAAAATTATTTGCTAATTAGTTGAATAGTTTTTGTGTTGATTATTAATTGCATATTTCATGTAATTAGTTGCATGTTAAATTTTAGGGATGTTACATATGGTATCAGAGCGGGTTTCAATTATGTGACCTTTAAATATTGAAAAAAAAAAAAATACACATCATAATACGTGAATATAGAAATTGTTTGAGTTTGGCACCTACTCAAAATATATTATCAGGAAAAAATGTCATTTTTCCAAATCATATATGCATGTTAATAAATATTAAAAAAAAAAAATTGTTAATAAATTAGTTTGATTTTTTTTATTTTTTTTATTTTTTATTATTCAGTAAAATCTATATAGCATTAAAAGAAAACTTACAAACCTTGTTAATAAAATGTATGAGCTAATAAGATTCATATTTATGATTTAAATTGATTTATGTAGTTGAATTTCACAAGTGGTTGGACCTTAGTTGGGAGCGATATATATTTGAGAGTTAAATGGGGTTCGACAATAAAATAGTGTGTGAGAAATAACAAAAAGCATATGGTTTTAGCTTTCCAGAAAACATGTGAAATAATTCCAACAAACCAAAAAATAAAAGAACCGTGTTGCAACCGTATATAGTTGAATTGAAGAAAGCCATAAAATATATAACTAGCAATTGCACCGGGGTGCAAGGGAACGCCAGATGGAGGAGATGTGAATCGTTTTCTGCTATATGAGGGGTAAAACCTGAATCGTGATTTAACAGAAGAGAATTCAAAGCTGAAAAGATAATCATAAATGGTAAGTAGAGCTATGATCACCTAAGGTGGAAAGCCTATAGCTATTACTGTCTCGATTCTTTTCACGTTCAAACAATCTATACTGTATACTAAAGAAGCAACCTAACGACATGTCACAAATTGGCCATTCAAATGGCCTGCATATCCTCGAGACTGATGGAATCCTTATATATGAAGAAGGCAATGACACCTTGATGTGAAATTCTCGTATTTTCTCTGCCTGTCCTTCATGTTATGTCTGGGTGGTCGAATTGAGTGTGCTCATTTTGATTTGCAGAAGGCCGAATAGGATGAGCGAACCCATTATCATACGTTGTTTTCCCATAGAATCTTTAAGTTTATCTAAGGTGGTAAACCCTGCCCGTGTAACCTCTTTAAATAGAAAGTATAGCTCCTACTTGATGTTTGTAAAATAACGGCTAGGTTGTTTCAAATAATAAAAATTAATTTATTTTATTTTAAAAAGAGTAAACCAAATGATAAAAGTTTATAATTTGAATTGTAAATATTTATATTTATTTTAATGAAAGTAATATTTTTTAATTTAATATTATTAAATTGTAATCTATGTAATTTTATTTTTATTTCATTTTATTTATTTATTTGTTTATTTATTAATCTTTATTTTATTTCTATTTATTTATTTATTTTATTTTTATTTTTTAATTAAGAATTTTTTTTATCTATTTTATTTTTTATTTTAATTTTATCTTGATTTTATTTTATTTCTATTTATTTATTCATATTTTATTTATTTCTCGCCTCACATCCTCGATATCTATCACACTTCTGAGCTTCCCCTTGGAAATAGACTTGCACGCAAGCATTCCTTCAGTCTCCTTGTCAGTAAGCTCTCTTCCCAGCACATACTTATTGTGTATATTGCGTCCATGCCAGAAATCGGCAGACCCGCGATTATGTTTGTGATGGCTAATGCCAAGAAATTGGCAGACCGACGATGGCAGTGTCTTCTTTACTGCATGCTTTAGCATTGCAGAGGCGCGGGGTCGAGTTTTCAGGCAAGGAGCACACTGAATGCTTTAGCGTTGCGAAGGCGTGGGTTCGAGTTTGCCCGCAAGGAGCACGCAATAGACTCATGGTGGATGAGCACAGAAGATTGGGGAATTGTGAAGAAAAGAGTACCTAGATGATGGATTTTTTGTGATTCCTCCTCGCGGTAATGCTAGGCGGGGTGCTGCTGTTGATGCTCAGCACCGAGGGCTATTGATACTCAACATCGAGCTTAGATACAGAATGGCCGGGGACAATATTGTTAACCAAACGTTGATTCCAACCCATCCAAGCCCCGGGCCACCCGCGACGGGTTTCATTAACCAGACATTGAATTCCTACGCGTCTATGGAATTAGGCAATTTGGACTATTCAGAGCAGTGTCTGCGGATAAATCGGCTGTTGGACGACACTGCTTCATGATTGCGCAGATCATATGGACGTGAATGCGCAGGACGTGCAGGAACGAAGCTTGCTTCCATGGAACGTTCTGCAAGCGTTTCGAATCCATTCGCCGTTATCTTTTGCATACAAAACCACTGATATTTGTTATCTGCCCATAGACGCCCCACCTACTATAACCTCCTTCAGAGAACTCACATCATATTTTTGGTCAACGTGGGGCAACTTGGAGAGCTGAATGGCAATAGCAGGAACAACGGGCATGTGCGTTACTCTGTATCTCTGAATGGCCATCAACATTCCCTCCATTGTAAATTTGGGCAAAATGGCAATAATTGCCCCTATTGCCATGAGCCCACAGACAAAAGTATTGAAGCCATACATATGAAACAGCGGAATGAAACACAGATACACGTCCTTGGATGACCCCATTAAAGTGCACAGGATGGAGGTCATGGGAATAAGATATCTATGAGTGGATACAACTCCTTTGCTCTAGCCTGCAGAATCCTGACAGATTTTCATTGGTGGTTTGCTAGCTGGATCTGAGTTTAATAGAATGGACAGAGACGAGATCACAGGGGGATCATATTTACCGGATTTTTCATGGGTTCCAATTGGAAATCATACAGTCCTCTCAAAACCAGGATATTCCTGTGGTTGGCAAAGTTAAAAAAATTCTAACTTGGTCCAATGAGAAAAAGAGAAATTGGCATGGCCCTGGAAGATTTATTATGTGAAAAACAATGAGAAATCTATGGACCACCTAGTTATGTGCTGCTCATATGCCAAGAAAGTATTAATGCTAACAAGTAGTAACAATGGAGAGTCATGAAAACCTGAGAAGGCCAAAGCTCAAATAATTCTAAAGGCTCCAGAGATCAATAAAAATTAGGCTTAGGATTTTCTTGATGGTGCTTGTTAAGGAACTCCAGATAAATGTGGTGCTGGTTGAAACTGGTTTATAAACGAAAATCATTATGTTTCTCTCAAGTATGCAGCAGGTCAGGGACAAATAATAGAGATGAATTCCATGCCTTGCAATTAATTTTGAAAGGTGCATCTGCTGAAGGTATTCAAAGGATCCAAGTGATGGGGGACTCTAAATTGCATATGGATTGGGCCAATTGCATAAGCCATGTGGAGAATCTGGTTCTTAGCACAGTTATGAACAGGGTATCTGTGACAAGAATGAAGCTTTTGGATATCTCTCTCATATTTATGGATAATTTAATGAGAAAGTGGATATATTATCTAAAGAAGCACTATCACAGCAGGAAGGGACTCTACCATATAGATTTTCCTTGAAATTCTACAACTGTTGTGGTGAACAAATCTGAAACTAATCATTGCAACAAGATACAGAATTTCTCTCCGATTTTGCAGCACAATAGCAAAAAAACACAAGTTTTTTTTTCTAGGGAAACCCAACTGGGAAAACCCTCTACAAGCCGTAGATTTTATTGAGAGAATTTGAGCAATTGATCTCTTACAAGGCAATACAGTTTTACTAGAAAACACATATGTTTTCCCTGCTTAAACTTTGAACACCCTACACCCAATCCTGATTAAGGTCCTCTTGCTTGCATTGTTTCTCTACCCCTATATTCTAGCGCGGGAAGTCTCCTATTTCCTAGTGCAGATTTGGGCTCCTATTATTTAGGTTCCTCCTAAATCCTAGCACACATCTGCAAGCAAAAATGATCTCCTTCTCTTGCTTCATATAGGCTTCTCCTTACACGCTCTCCTAGCAAACCTCTCACACACAGTCTTGTCAATACAAGAATGAATTACAAAGGTGCCTTCCTCCTCCTTATAAGCAATTCGACTCAGCTAAATCTGGCAAGTTAATTTTGGAACTCAAACTTGTGATTGAACTATTAACTGAGTCAAACTGACTCTTCGAACTCGTCCTACCTCAATTAGAAACTGAAACTCACTAAGTCGTCTTTTTCCAAAAATAACTCACAGTTGGAAACAAACAAGACTGAGCCTCCAATGCCTGCACATGAGTAACTGCTCCATGACTCGTCCCAATTTCTAGGAATTTGTGCATGCTAAAGAAGGACTGTTTGTGGTCATCTTGACTAAGGCAGAAGTCAAGAAGGACCTTCTTTGCTACACTTTTTCAACAGACCGAACAGGAAATTATGGTATAAATATGCTATTCTCTGATGGTGTTTCCCATGTCCTAATTCAACTGTATTGTGAGGCATATTTATTTTAACAAGCAACATGCCACGGGATCTATATCAAAGCTAGTCTGGTACCATAGTGCGATAATCTCTGCTACAAAGCTATCATATATCAAACACACTTGACCTTCTAAGCAAAAGAAATTAACAAGACAAGTTCCTTTTGATGAAAGAAGCTGTGTTGGCTAAATGTTTTGCAAAACCTTCCAATGCTGGTTTTATATCATCCAAGCGCTAGGTTTATGGGAACTATGTCCATAGTGCAATTATTCCACACTAGAGAAAAATACTACATGAATCACACTACTCTTTCAAACTAAATGTCACGTCATTAGTTACGGCTAAATGTTACTTCAATAGTTAGCTGAAAAACTGCAAAGAATACAACATTGCTCCAAAACAAAAGCAAACTATATTTTGAACACGAAGTTACCGTCTTTTATTGCAGAGTTTGCATTCCCTCAACTTTTGGATTTAGAGGGGCGATTATACTTTCTCATATAATAATATTTCTGACCAATCAAACCATTGTTTTCAAGAAAAAATAAAATAAGACAAGAAAACATGCTCTGCCATCACTAAAACAGAGCATGCATGATTTTCAGACAAGAAACCCACCAGATTGCAGATTTGATATGTTTCAACGAAAGCAATGAAATCCAGTAGCAAAAACAACAAGAGATACTTAATTTTTGAAGACAACTGAATGGCTGTCATACAATAAAAGAAAAATAGCACAATATGAATAAACTATCAGCATTTGTAAGTCAAGTATCTACAAGAAAAGAGTTCAACGATTTCACAGTAGGCAATGAATTCCAGTAGCAACAACAGGAAGAAATACGCAGCTCTTGAAGACAATTGAAAGACTGGTAAAATAAAAGGGAAAAATAGCATAATAACAATATGAATTCATATCATCATTTGCAGGCCAAATATCTACTTTAAAAGAGTTCAATGTGCTAACCACAACAAAAGCGGTCGAGAAGGCCGCAGATATCAACAACTTCCTTTCCAATACAGGTTCATTGCTTGCTCTTTTTATCAGCTGCGGACTGCAGTTTCCCATCGCCACCGTCTCCGCCACAACACGCCCCAGAATGATGATGATGATGATGCTGCTTACCATCAGACTTCACTCTCAGCTGTTTGCGCATATCATAGGCATCCTCGTCATCAGCATAGTACTTAGCCTCAATATCGTGAATTTTGTAGCCCAGTGTTTGGGTATACAGGTGAAACGCCGCCCGGTTGCTCTTGCGGACATGGAGAGAAACATACTCTGCACCCAAAAACCTCATGCATTGCCTTCTGAGCTGCGGTCATGAGCTTCGTTGCAAGGCCCAGTTTGCGGTGTGTACGCAACACGGTCAGAGAGGTTATGTGGCCATGGCATTCCGTGGACTCCTCTTCCATTTTCGCCAGAACATAACCCACAATTTTCTTGTTGTAATCCTCGGCCACGTACAAAATTTGCGGCCATGACAGGATGTGGTAGAAGTAATACTTCATCTGGTAATTCTCCGGCAGACACATTAGATTGCATGTCTGCATTGCGAGCAGGTCATCTATGGTGGCTTGATGAATGCAAACCATGGCTGCAAACCACGGTGGGTATAAACCTAGAACATATATTGTGCTTAAACCCTGGAATTTATATTGTGTATCAGAGTCTATGTGCAGAAACCCTCTCGATTTAGTGTTCTCTGTTGGACAATTCTTCTACTGGTTTTTTTAATTCTATGAAGATAGAACACATTTCAAAGCCTGTGTTAGCCTTGCACTAAAAACAGTCTCAGACTGCTGATTGTATTTATTAGATCTGGAAATTTACAGTTTTATACCAACCAAAATCAAATCAATCAAACAAAAACAAAATTTGACTCGATTATGCCTCAATCTACGAGGCTAATGCAAATGGCATAAGTTCTTACCTTCAAGTTTGCTTGCTCCCTCCGGTCCTCCCACGATAGCTGCCACTGAGGGATCGGAGTTCCTCTTTGGCGAGTCGACACGATAGGGTTTCACTAAGACGCCAACAAATTGAAGTGAACATGCCTAACCAAAATAGAAAGGAATACGCCTCCATACGCAGACTCCATATGCCTGGCATGCTCCCTCCATACACGCCTAGTGCTCTAGTGAGGTGCCAAACGGGAGATACTCTGCCCTACGCTCTGTGCTGCTCCCACACAGAACCCACACACAAACCACTGCTGACTCCACTACTCCCGTGGCTTGCATTTCTCTGCAGTCTCGTCTCCCATGGCTCCCATGGCCTGACATACCTCTATGGGTACATACCTCTGCCCATTGTGGCTGAACACCACTCTGGTCGCATTGTCCCTCTTCGCAGAGTTTGTGCTCTCCCTCAAATTCGGCAAAATCGACCTCAGCTCATTGCTGTGACGCAACACAGCACACGACGCGTTGCAAATGAACGAAGGAGGCGAAGACCTATAAACCAGACCAATTATAGCTACTTCGCGCCCGTCCTACCTTGCGCCCGTCTGCGAGTTTTCCTCTGTACACTGTGTCGAAGCTCCCGGCGCCGATTCTGTTCGATTCTGCAAAGTTCATGGTCGCGGTTTCGAGTCCGGCTAAGGTGAATTCCTCGGCTCTGTCGTCGTGCTTGCTGCGGGTGGAGGATGTTCCACTTCGTTGCCGCCTTATTGCTCTGGAGTTAAACCCGTTTACAAGAAACGCTCTGTCGCCGTGCTTGCTGCGGGTGGAGGATGTTCCACTTCGTTGCCACCTTATTGCTCTGGAGTTAAACCCGTTTACAAGAAACCCGTTTACGAGCCATTACGGAGACCACACGTGGCAAATTTGAATTGGTTCCATGCGCGTAGTTTGCTCACCCCAAGCCCGCAATGGAAAACGCCTCTGGCGCAATTAGTTAATTTATAAGGATCCGGCAGAGTAGTGATAAAACCACCTATACTTTTGTTTAAAGCATGCTCTCGGGCCGTTACAAAGTCCATGTCGCCAGACCGCCCGAGTGCACTTTTTATTATTGAAGCATAGCTCGTAGAATAGTTTGTGACCCATGCACACACCCAAGCCATGTTTGGACACCATTTCTCTTCCTATTTAAAGATTATATAATTCATTAAAAAAAATAATAGCTATATAAACGAACTTTTATATATAAGAAATTATATTTAAACTATCATCATACATAGTTTTAAGACCATCACATATATAAAATTTATATTTTATATTTAAATTGACATGTAAATGATTTATATTATATGTTCACGAGGTAGAATACATTAACATTCAAATAATATTTTTTTTTAATAAATATGTGGCAAGTAGCAAGAGTTAAAGAAATAATTATGATCTTTGGGTAATAATATTTTTATCTAACACATAATTTGGATGTACATATTATTTTGGTTTTGGTAAATATATTGCTATTTTTTCCATGTACAAATTGTCAATAATTAGAATCAAACATTTACTGCAAATTTTTGCTGAAATATAATTTACAATATAGTGCAACCAAAACAAATTATTTTAATTT
This sequence comes from Pinus albicaulis, assembly GCA_034641835.2. Classification (NCBI taxonomy): domain Eukaryota; kingdom Viridiplantae; phylum Streptophyta; class Pinopsida; order Pinales; family Pinaceae; genus Pinus; species Pinus albicaulis. The sequence continues at coordinate 759,988,440 of CM076573.1, read as the reverse complement.
CATTACGCAACGAGTTCCATTGATGATGCAATGCTAACTTACAAAGGAATAGTCATTCCAATGCCCACACACTACCAAGAATAGTCCCATATCGTGCCATCAATCAAAATTAAAATCACATGCAAAATCTTAACTCAACATATCCACCAGCTCGAACCCATGTCCATACGCAAACACAATGACTTAAGTACAAAGGTTACCAAATATAATTCTTGATATCCATGCAATACACGTGTAGTCGCCATTAGTTTTTTAAAAACGTGAGTAGCCATATAGCAAAAATCGCTTACTTGCTTAGTCAAATTGGAAAGTGAAGTAAATTAATTATTTTAATTTATAGTTTATATATTTTTATAATTATATAAAATATTAAATGAAAAGTGGGATGAAATATATTTTTTATATTATTAAATTTTAATGAATTAAGGTTTTGAATTAATATTTAATGATATAATCTATAAGTTAATAATTTATTAGATGTTTATTTATATTTTGAAGTGGAATTTAGTAATATATATATATATGTTAGAAAATTATATATTACAGAGCAATGTAACATGTAAAATATGCTGAAAACACAAGCACACAAAACACATAAAACCAGAGAGACACAGATATATGTGGTTCACCCAGTTTGAGCTACGTCCATCCCGAACAGCTAGTCATTCCTTTCTATTATCGAGCAAAATGAAGAGACACAACCTACAACAGATCGACTGTAATATCCTATGTTCTCTCTCACAGTCTCCCTATCTGTTTCTCGCTCTTAGAATATACATACAATACACAGTAGCAATACAATTCCCTCATACAAAGTGAGGGGTTGCCATCTAGGGAAAAAAACCCTAAACTAAACGTAACTTCTACCTTAAGATGATCCGCCTAATGAATGGCCCAGATTGACTAGAAATTACTATACTTTTACAAGGAAATTTTACATTTGTTTTTAGCTTTGGGGGCACTGCCCCCGAAACCCCCGCCAGGGGACCGCTGGCCCCCAAACCCCACAGGGGGGGGGGGGGTAAGTCCCCCCCCTGCAGGGGTGTACAGTTTTCCTGGGGTATACATCTGGCTAAAACAAGGATCTCTGAATCAGGATGAAAATCAGGGTCCACACCCAACAATATATATATAATTTTAATATGAAGCTAACGTTTCATATCTTTAAAGCATGCATGCTTCTTATAATAGAAATGATAAAAATAAATTTACAATTTTTATATACTAATATGATTTAGTATTTATGCATGATCCACTATCATAGGTAGAAAACAATTATGAGTTTAGATGAAATTGATATAGTTTATGACGAATCAAATTTTTGGCCATAGTCGAGGGGAATTCAAAATAATACCATGTTACACTTTTGGTTTAAACTTTATTGCACAATTTTTTTATATATCCTTAGTACAAATACCTAACTCATTGTTGATTGTTAAGATAGATGATTATTTAACAAATGATCATTACCTTAATGTTATTATAAGTTTATGTAATTGATATTAATATTTATCAACATGCATATTCCCTTTTTCACAAAGGAAAAATTCGTAATTTTATTAATCATAACAAAATTACATGTTACATTAGCTGGTAGTGTCAAAGACAAGCAAGTATGCCGCAAGATAAAAAATACAATGAAGAGGAAATTAGGCTTTCCTCCCTTTTTTCTTTTCAACCTTGCGCCAACCATCTTGTGTTGGCGTGGTCGATATAAGGACGAGCTGGTTCTCTATCGCATGTGCTCCAACATCCTTATTAGAGTCTGATGTGTCTGAGGTATGTAGTATTTTATTTCCTTCATATTTTGGTGCCTCGGAATCCATATCTGGCTATGCCATGGTAGTGGCATCAATGGGTTCCTGCATTTCCTGTTCTTGTGCACTCAAATCAATATATGTCTGTTTACTATCTTGTGGGTTGGGTTCTTCCTCATCCTTTTTCTATTCGGGCTCTTCTGATGGAAATTGCCAACCTTTGGCCACTTTACCTGTTTTCTTCTTTCTCCTGTTATCTCTTGTGGCTGCCGAGCATGTGTTTTGTAGATGACCCATGTTCCTGCAGATCCAGCATCGAAAAGCGGTGTTCTCATAATCTAAGTGTTGTGTCCATTTCTGTTGTTTGTGATTCAACATAATGCATTCTGGTAGTCCTTTGCTCAAATCCACTTCCACACAGATTCGTGCGAAAGTGTAGATGCACTCCTCCATGCGTTGTGTATCAGTTTTGATATATCTACCAAGGATGTTACCAATGCCTGCAAGAACACTTTCCTGCCAAAAGTGAAGTGGGAGGTTGTGGAGCCGGACCCAAACCGGCATTCTGGTCACCTCCATGGTATTAGCATCAAAATATGGGAACCATGGTGTAATGAAGAGTCCAGTAGTACCCCAGAACCATGGCCCCTCCTTAATAATCGAATCTCTGTCCTCGGCTGTTGGAAACTTGACAATGAAAAACCCTTTTGAGCATAGGTGGATTTCACAATCCATGGTCCAGTTGGAAAAAATCCATTGGAAGAGCTCCACAGGTTTGGGCCAGAAGCAGTTGAATCTGCATATTATAGCTTGTGATTCGAAAATGGTTCTATGCAGGTCTATGTCAGGAATGTCAATATTTATTTCAGGCACACAGTTCTGCTGTTCCACAATATATGGCTTAGGGGAGTTTTCAGCTTGGGCCACAATCACTGTAGCATCTTTATTTTTTCCCCCTTGCAGGACGTTTCTGTATGTGGGTCCTTTGGAGTGGGCAGTGTTGGAGGCACTAGCACCCATGGTGTTTCCATAAACTCTGTTCTGTCCCAACTTTCCTCCCCTCAGTCGAAAATTAAGGCAAACAGAGGAACCAGAAGCTATGGCGTAGTCATTAACAGAGCAAGAATATGCTAAAGCTTTCCCCTCAAATATTAAGGACTAATAGTGTGCTGGGTAACCAGCAGCGGATTGGATTGTGTTCTTCAAAAATATTATGGAGTCTTTTCCTTGAATCCATATGATAATACTCTTGCCTGTGGGAAGCTTAATAAAGATTTGAAAAGACACAGATCTTACCCGAGAATCCAAAGCTGTAGGGAAATCGCGGCTTCGATATGCGTTTTCAGAGGTAATACAACAACTCCTATTGTCATTTGGTTCAGCAGGCAGGTATGGAATGCCAGCCGGCGCTAGTAGTCGGGGTCCCCAGCACAGAGCGCCATAGAAATCGTGTCTAGCTGGGTTAATAGCCCGCAGGTCTTCCACTAGTATAAGTAATGACCGCCCCCCATGGTTTACATCCAATAACACAGTAGATTCGTGGTGATATGGGAAACTGTGTCTTCCTCGAAACAGTTCAGATCTGGTGCTCTGTTCACTCGTCCAACGAAAGAAGAAGAAATCCGTCGCACAAACGACGCTGTGGTCTGCAAGTGCGGGAGTAATGGAATGAGCCACCATAGGGAAAATGAAACCAAGCCCGCGGGAGCAAAGCGAGGCCCTGCCATGGAAAACCGCTGCCACAAAAACCCCCAAACCAGAGTCATGAACCCTAAACCCGACCTTCGCACCAAACGTAGTTCCACTTCCCTCCATTTTTTTGACATGCATATTCCTATTATGTTGCTATAATGAATTACCGGTTTTCTCATATGATTTTTTTTTTGTAGTGATTATTTTAAATATAAAAATAGTCATTTAAAAAAAAACAAATAAAAATCCTAATTATAAATATTAAATAGTGATTTTTATAATGTTTATATGTTAAATTTAATATTTGTTAATGGTGGATGCATATCATATTTTTAATATAAAGAATTTAATCAAAATAATGAATTCAACTTCATTTTATTTATATGGTTAAAAAAAATATTAAAGATAAATTTTTAGATAAAAGAATGTAGATTTTTTAGATATATGATTTATGAAAGATATAAAAATATAATGCTAGTATATAAGGTGAAAATTATTTTGAACAATTTTTTTTTCTAAATTAGGCTACTTCTTTTATATCATACAGATCTAAAAGTTACATTTCTCATCCTATGGAGTTGGTAGGCCAATTCTGGAAGGAAGTTTCAGAACCAAAAACTCAAAAAAGGGGTTGCCCCAAATAGGGAAACCAGCCCGAGAGTAGAGTCGAGAGAGTTGATAATGAGCTGCCCATAACAAGAAACCAGCTTGACAAGTTATAAGCTTAGGAAAAAACCATAACATTGGACAAAACCATAACACTAAAAGTCTTGCAATAAAAAAAAATATTACTGGAAAAAGAGACGAGCACCCAACAATTAAGCTGATAGAGAGCTATCATTATTTTATGGAGCGAGGGGTGGCTCTTCCACAACCCTGCATGCATAGTCTAACTTGTCCTCTTCCTTCTTGGATGTGTGGGCCATTGACGGAGGGAGAAGAGGCACTTGGGTGTCTAGCGAAATGGAGGAGGCCACAAGAGTGTCGGTGTCCGCAACAGTTCCATCCTCGTCCAAGCTCGAACATGGTTCGCTGCTTGAAGCACTCTGCACTGGCAAGGCCTTCATTTTGCATGGGGAGAAGGTTGGAGCAGACGAAATCATGGATTTGCAGGGTCTTTTTCTGGGGTGGAGGCCGGAGCCAGAGGGTTTAGAAGGAGAATTCGGAAGGTGGAGAGACAAATGGGAAGGAATTTTAATGGGGTCGCAGACTTTTGGCTTCGCCCAATCCACGGAGAAATTCACCGTCTTGCGCGCAGAGGCTGAGATGGGAACCCTGAAGGAAAGACCCCGCCCTCCAACTCTGCGGCATCTCATTCGATGTATTTTGGGCATGGTCGAGGAAAGGGACTGTGAGGAAATCTGAGGAGAAGGAGCGTCCTCTCGAGCAATCGGGGTGTCAAGGTTCAAGGAAAGGCTACCAAAGGGATAGGGAACATAATAGAGGAGCCAAGGCGCAGCGGAGGCACCAGGCGCATCTGCGCAGAGCCGAAGGGAGAGGCGAATGGCGGAAGAAAGAGCAGGGGTGGCATATTTAAGGGCCATGGGAGGTGGCCAAGGCAGGATGGATAGAGTAAATGAACAACAGTCGAATTTTAATTCAGAGGACGTTGATGGGAGGTTGGTTGTGGTGGCGATTAAATGCCCCATGCTCTAGCATTTAAAACACTTTGGGCACCCATGTGCAGGTGCATGGGGTGGATAGGTGCCCTGCCACCTAGCACCTAAGTGAAACCATCTCTCATCACCTATCACCCACATCCAGGATATTTTGAACATTTTTAGAAGAGGTTTGAAATGTATATATATAATTAATATGATATATAGTATATTGAATAAAGTAACGATGTTTCATCAAAATGATTAAATGTTTTTTTTTTTGGACAAAGTTAAAAGTATAGTTTCATTATATATATATATAGATATATATATTAACACTATGTATTTATGGAGTATGGATTTTAGACATTTTTTGAAGATGTAGCATATATATCTCATGGGAGCCCATACCTACGAGGGGGATTATGTAACACCATATGGGTTGGAGACAAACTCAATGAACACTACATATGCCAGTGGTTCCTTTATCTTTTATAGCTCTTGAGGGGCTGTGGGACCATCTTGAGGAGGTCTAGGGCTTGATATTGTAGGCCAAGTGCCTGGTATTGGATTGGGATGCCAAAGTCTAGAAGGGGTGTAAGGAATTTGATGCATGGGGTTGTGTGCCTTAGTGAGAGTGGAGGGAGTGGGCCAGCCTTGTGAGATGTCTAGAGTACTACTACATGGAGTACTGGGCTGGATGCCTGCCTTTGGACAGATGAGGTCTGAGCCAGGCGTGAGCCTTGGGGCCAGCCTTGGGCTATGGTACAAACCGACGAGGCTTATGTCTGGTTTTCGAAAGTGGGAAAAAGGACAGAGATTCCTTGATATTTCCTGGGTGTTGTGAAACTTTTGATGCCTTTTGGTTATACTAGTTCAGCAGAGGGTGTTGGGCAAACATGAATTAATAAATAAATAAAATGCTAAATTATTCAACTTAACTTCGGGACGAATTTCCTTAAAGAGTGGGACTCTGTAATGTCCCCTAATAATAATAATAATAATAATAATAATAATTAAATAATATAATATAATTAAATAAATAATAAGTCGATGATAGTAAATACATAATAAATAATAAAGCTCGAATAATAATAATAATAAATAAAATAGTAAATAATAAACTCGAGTTCTAAATAAACTATTAAATAATAAATTGGAGTTCTAAATAGTAAATAGATAAGTGAAGTTAATATAAGTAAAAAGGAATAAATTAAGAAAGAGTTAAACTAATAAAAATATAAAAATAAGTAGAGTTCACAGAAAGTAAAAATGAATAAAATAAGAGAAAGTTAAATTAAGAGAAACATTATATTAAGTAAAACTTAAAATGAAGAAATAAAAGTTGCATGTTGACACAGTGAATGTGTGCATGTGGTTCCCCTTCCATTGTTTGGTCTATTTAATAGACATTGAGGAAGATTGATTTATCATTCTTTCATCCATTATCTTGGGAGAAAGGTATTGTGAGACAAACGATTCTCTGATAGTAGTACGTTAATTGAAGGCTCAGGAGTGGCCAGTTGTAGAAATATTACGTGCAACTGAGCCTATGGTTTGGTGGTGAGTCGTCTCCAAAACATTGTTTCGGTTAGCAGGATTCAAATAGCATTTAACTTCAAAAGCACAAGTAAGGAATATCGCCGTTACAGGTAATTCGTCTCTGCTTTGGTTTTTCTTAAAATTCTTTGCTAATTAATTGAATAGTTTTTGTGTTGATTATTAATTGCATATTTGATGTAATTAGTTGCATGTTAAATTTTGGAGTTGTTACACTTTTGATTTCAACAATCCATGTAAAAGAAAGTTAAAGATTTTTTTTATGATTGTCTCAAACAATGCAATTTTAGCATATTACAACTGACTCACTTGATGCAATCTTTCTCAAAATTCTATTTTGAATTAATAAAATTATTATTTAATATATAAACAATTTAATTATCCTTTAATATTCCTTTTTTTTTTTAAGAATACATGGTGTATTAGAGACTTAAGAAGTAGCTTGAATTTGTTTCTTTGTTATGCATTATTTTGTTTTGCACTTTACTCTCTAATATTTAGCACTAAGGTTGATCCAAGGAAGGCTTCAGAGTTAGGATTTTTTCTAAGAAAGAAAAGCGAGCTAATGTCTATGAGTAACCTGAGTAACCTTAGAAAAACAAAGGGAGCACTTGTTTTTTTTATTCTTTTCAAAAAAGAAATTTACAAATTTTTTTGGCATTTGGAAACAATCGGACTGCTCCAATTAATGGAAGAATATATTGTTTTATATTGTACATTTGTCTAATATAAATATAAATGCAAAAAAAAATGATCATTGTATACGCTTGTTTCTTGTGAAGTTTTAGTGTAGAAACTAAGAGAGAATAATTCTTAGCAAAGTTAATGACTAAGATTTTGTTATCATTCTCCTCATTAAAATTTAAAAGTATTCTAAAAAATTTAAAAACTTATAATAAGTTTTTTAAAATTTATATATTAACATTTGAGATTTTTTTAATATATAACTTGTATAGATAAAGGTTTTCTTATTATCCAAAATTTACATATTTTTTAATTTTATTTTCAACATAGGTTTTCATAATGAGCAAAATATAACTCTAATATTTATTACTATTTTACAAAAATTTCAATTCATGTTAAGTGGAAGTAATGTCATCTTAAATTTCAAAAACACATTTAGTGGCTTAAATGTTAAAAATAATGAATAATCATGCATGACTTAGTTGTAAAAATAAATAAAATGGAGCCTTTACCCATTGATAGCATCTATAATACTATATTATTTCCGAGAAGGTTCCATTTCATTATATAATTTTATATTTATTAATTTATTAATAAAAAGTTGAATTTAAGGGAGCAAAAAATAAAGACCCTATTTTACAAATATTCTTTTATAATTTTATGTTTTTTTAATTTATTAATAAAAATTTGAATTTAAGAAAACAAAAAACACAAACCTTATTTTACAAAAATTCTATAATTAGAATTCACATTATTGTAATTATAATCGGCCTAGATCCATCTTATCTCTGGATTTATCAAGGGTTGAGGAGGATCGAATCTCTAGAGGTCCAAAGCTATTTTTTGAGTGCAAAACTTGAACAAAGGTTTGTGCCTTGAAAGATTTGATCCTTCTCGTGGCTTGATAGATCTGGAGTTAAGATGGATCTAGGTTGATTTTTTACACATTTAGAAATAGATTCTTGAAAGAACTTTGTTTCAGATTCGAGAAAGGTTTCAGGCAAGGCAGAAATTAAATGATTCTAATTTGGTGGTATTTCACCCAAGGAAGAAATTAAATCATTCTAATTTGGTGGTAAGAATGATTCATTACACATTATTGTATCCATGGAGTAGAAGTAGATAAAAATGTACAAATAAAAAAAAAGTAGAAAAAAATAAAATGCAGAAGCAAACGAAATCAAACCTAAAAATCTCTCACAGTTCATACTGTGGAATTATTTCCCACAAATATTATTTTCAACTCTGCACAACTCCCAAAATCCTTTCTCACAAATATTATTTCACTCTTCGCACTTTCATAGAGATGCTTCCTCACAAATACAATTCGACACTTTATTTGTGTTAAATTTATATATTTAGGGAGAGAAGTGATTTCTCATTAGGGTTGACATTATATTAATTAGATTAAATTTTAAATATTAAATGTTAAACATTACTTTTACATATACATTTACTTTTAAGTGTTTACCTAAGATAGGCCATGCATGTAGTGTACTCAAAGTAAAATAGTAATATTAAAATATATTAATATGAATATTATAATTAATAATATTATTAGTATTAATCTCTTAATATTAATATTAGGGTATTTGGCCCTTAGGCTTCACCTAAATAAAACATCTTCTCTGAGTGTTCGTAATATAAAGAGGAGTATGGAGTAAATATAAAATGATAAAAGATACAAGGGTTGACTTTATTAATGAAACTGACGAGCTCTCAGATGAGAGACTCAACCTGGAGAGATTGCCTCTGCAAATCGATCTACATCAATCACATTACAACCATGAATATATAGTCTTTATGCATATAGGGAAGTTAGAACAACTTACCTAAGAAATAGGAACTAATTCCATATCTAAGGTTCTGGTGAATCGATTATCTGCTAAATTACATTGTCCATTATCTTCATCACTCCTCCTTCATGGAGAAAGGGTTCATTAAAACTCCTAACATCTCCCTAAATCACTCAAACTTAACTCTTCCAAGAGGGTTAGTAAAAATTTCAGCAGCATTATCACAAGAATTACAATATTCAATATGAATTTCCTTTGACTGAATGTTCTCCCTAATAAAATGAAATTTTGTATCAATATGCTTTGCGTTTTTATGAAACACCGGATTATTTGCAAGTTTGATGGAGCTCTGGTTTTCACATCTGATAATTGTTGCATATTTTTGTTCTTCTTCGGCATCCTGGAGAAGTCTCTTCAACCAAACTTCCTCACATGTTGTTACACACATGTCTTAATACTCAGCTTCTGTTGAAGACAATGATACACTGTTCTCCGTCTTGTTGCTACATGAAATGACCCCAGACCCAATTTTGAATGAATAACCTATTATAGATCATCTGTCATCTAGATTTCTAGCCCAATCAGAGTCTGAAAATCCTGTCAATCTAACATCAAATGAATCATTATATATAATACCAAAGTCTAAGGTTCCTTGAAGATACCTTAAGACACCTTTTGTTGCAACCCAATGACTCTCAAGAGGCTTTGAAATGAATTGGCTTAATACATTGACTACATAAGCCAAATATGGTCTAGTTGTAGTCAAGTAAATTAGACTCCTAACCAGCTGTCTATACAATGTTGCATCTCTCTCCTTAGAACTATCGCCATTCTTAAGTATGGTATTCTATTGTAAAGGCACTACTATAGCTTGGCACTGATCCATCCTAAAAATTTTTAGTAAACTCTTGACATACTTACCCTGTGACAAAAAAGACTAGCCTGAATCTCTCTAGACTTCAAGACCCAAATAGTAGCGTAGCTCACCAAGTTATTTCATCTCAGAAACCTGTGACATCTTCTCTTTATCTCTTTAATTAGTTCATTATCATTTCATGTAATGATAAGATCATCCACATATGAAGAAATCAAAAAAAAATTCCCCTCTTTATCAAACATGATATACAAATTAGGATCATTCTTGCTTCATTTATAACCGTGCTACAAGAAAAATGAATCAATTTTATCATACCATGACTTGGTTGCCTATTTTAGTCCATACAATGCTTTCTTCAACCTACAGAAATTTTATTTCCCTTGTTTAACAAACCCCTCAGGTTGCTCTAAATACATTTCTTCTTTCAACTCCCCATTTAAAAATGCAGATTTCACATCTAGCTGGTGTATCATCGAATGATGTTTTGTAGCTAAAGCAATTAACATTCTCATTGTGTGTAGTTTAGCTACAGGGGCGAAGGTTTCTGCATAGTCTATACCTTCTTTTTGTGAATACCCCTTTGCAACCAACCTAGCTTTATATTTATCTATACTCCCATCTACTTTAAACTTCTTCTTCTGGTAATGTTTAGCTATATGACCAAATTTACGACAATAGAAACATTTGGTTGTTGAATCATTAATATTTGATGACATACCTTGAGATGGAGTCGGATTTCTTTATGGTGTACCTCCACCTTTCTGTCCTCCATTTTAATTCACTCTGAAGGGTTTCTTCTTCACCATTAAAGCAAGATCTGAACTCTTGGGTTTCAGGGTCATCCGCCTTTCTTCCTCTTGCATCAAGATCTCGGTCAATTATTCATATTTTGGGCCTTTCTCTCTCGCATTAAAGCTCATGATAAACATCTAATAATCGCCAGTCATACAATTCATGGTAATCGTTACCATATCAATGTTTGACACTACCTCCCCTATGTCACCAAGATTGTCTTTAAGGTCCTTGTTGCGAGAGATGAACGCAGCTACTCATTCATTCTCCTCCATTTTAATGGAGAGAATATTGCTTTTGAGAAACAAAATACGAATTTTCTTTCTAATCTCATACAGATCCTTGACAGTTGTCCAGATCTCATTTGTTGATTTACACTCTCTGATGTGAGGGATAATGTAGTCTTTGACTGACATTTTCAACAGTGTTTTCACCTTTTTCTCCCTCTTTTCTCAATCCTAAATTTTCGTAGCTGATCCGCATCCTGCAACTGTAGGTTTCAATTCATCGCCATCCACGATCCCCCATGCACTTTTCCCCTCCGGCAAAGTCTGCAACTTGAATTTACAATTAAAATGATTGGAACTGTAGCACTTATCTCTCTCATTCAAGTATGCCTCGACCATTTGGTTATTCATCTTGACACTTTAAAAAAAATCCACGTCCAGCGATTAAAAGAAATGGATCTACCCTAGATCCTAAAAGAGACAATCTCAAGAAACCATAGATCCTCTTTAAAAAAAATAACCCCTTAAAAGAAAATGTGCACAAACACTTTTCTTCTGTGGCCAATACTTTAAAAAAAAATCCATTCAAAATGGCCTGCCATTTTTAAAAAGAATTAGAGGATACGAATTTTTTTTTTTACTTGCCTTTAATCCCAAAGTGGATTCGCACCAACACTCTGGATCCCTGTCTATGGATCTTAATTGTGTTAATCAGATTTTGAGCATGCATGTTGTCCCAAAGGAAGGACCGCTTATGCAACCCTGTCTTCAAGGCTCCACGGCCTCCACATAGATCCACATAGGCTGGAGCAATATCTCCAGTTCCCTAGATGGATAAGCAATTCACCGCTCCCTTTCTCCCAACCACGAATAGGTGTGGCGTTCAATTAAATCAGATCTGTTGTAGCATCCGATCCACACACCATGGGGCACGATCCTCCACAATGCCTCCACGTAGGCTCAACCACCATTGCCTCGACGTTCCTCAGCCGTCGACCTATGGGCTCCATGCATCCTCCAACAAATTCACCTCTGCCACGACCTTCTGCAGTTAACATAACCACACTGTCATTTTGACTGCTAGACAGAGCAATTCCTCCCTGCAATGGTCGCCTTTCTCCCTGCAACATTCACTAGATCCAACGGTGACTCCCTCAACCCGAGCTCACTGGCTCCTTTACCATGGGTTGCCTCAGCCTTATCACAGCATACTTTTACTGTCTTTCTCCATAGACTTTCAGCGCTTCCCCGATCAACAAATCGACACTGACATGGATAAGAATCTGATGTCATAAGTATGGGAAATATCAACGCACTTCTGCTTCTCAAATTTGCGTTGATCGTCATATCAACGCCCTTCCTCCTTTCTTCTCCTTGATCAAATCGTCGCTTTTTCTCATCTCAGACCAGCAATGAATCAGCAGATCAATGCCTTTTTTTCATTCGGACCAACGCTGATCAACATTTGTACAAAGAACATAGCTCTATCTCGCAACTAAGGGCCTCTCTTCTGCCACCTAGACTCTCATAGGGGATCAACCACTCTAGCTTTGACTCACCAACCCTGACGACACTTACTCAGGGATCAAAGCATTCACCGGTCTTGGAGCTCTGATACCATGATAAAAAATATAAGTGTTGACTTTATTAATGAAACTGGGTAGCTCTCATATGAGAGACTCCACTTGGAGAGACTGCCTCTACAAAACGCTCTACATGAATCACATTACAACCATGAATATATAGTCTTCACACATATAGGAAAGTTAGAACAACATACCTAAGAAATAAGAACTAATTCCTAATCTAAGGTTCTGGTGAACGGACTCTCTAGTAAATTGCATTCTCCATTATCTTCAACATAAAAGAGGTTTTATTTTTTACCATACCTCTACTTTATTTATATTTATAATTATTTACCATACCTTTTTTATTTACCATGGTATTTGGCCCATAGTTTTGATATATACTTAGATGTTGATTTCTAATAATATTTGATATATTTTTATGTATTTACCATACCTATGTATACCTATTTTATATTGGTAGTTGGCCCATAGTATTTAGCCTGTGGTATTAATAATAATTTGTTCCATGGTTTTTGGCCCATAGGCTTCACTTAAATAAAACCTCAATTTTTAGATTTTGTAAATATAAAAAGGTTTATGGAGTAAATATAAAAGATGTTTTATTTATTTACCGTACATTTAGGGTAAGTATAAAAATAGGTTTTATTTATTTACCATACCTCCAATTTATTTATATTTTTATATATTTACCATATTTCCAATTTATTTATATTTTCCTTTATTTACCATACCTCTTGAGTAAGTATAGAAAGAGGTTTTATTTTTTATTTACCATACCTCCTGTTTATTTATATTTATATTTATATTTATTTACGATACCTATTTTTTTTAGTGTTAGTAAATATACTCTAGAAATTCAAATGTTTACTTATATTAATTTCTTACTTTATATTTCTCACATTACATCTACACATGTGCCTTATACTCCCACACTATCAAATATTTACATTACATCTACACATGTACCCTATACTCTTCTATACTCAATTATAATTATAATACATAACAATAAAAGGCCCTTCAGCTATGAAGATTGGTGCAATTATATATACTGACCCACATTCGTATCAATTAAAATATGTTGACCCACATCTGTATAACTAAATGGCATCCAAATAAGCTTTCTGTCTCTGTGCACTTTGATTTTCTCCCAAGTGGTTTTTCAAATTCTCTGACAGGGGCAGCAAGCATAAATCAAAAGAGCGTTCACTGTCTTTATCTTGTCTTTATCTTTTCAAAGCAGTTTTTGTTTTCAGGTCTCACAAAACCTTTACAAATCATCATGTAAAACCTTGCATTTTTGTGTTTTATTTTCGAAGTTATATGATTCATTGTTGGTGTTCCTCTTCGTCACTGTACTGTAAATCTGTTTTGGAAGAACACCTGTGCTGTAGTACCTTGGAGAGTTAAAGGTGATTTGTCATTTACTGCATCCTTATGCTGCATCCTTAACTGTTAACTCAACACCCTCCCAAAAGAATTCAATACAATTGTTAAACTATCGAAAACCCTCAAATTTGTTTGAAATTTTGCTTGTACTGTGCAAAATAACAAGTAAAACCGCAGTGACATAATAAGAATACAACTCAATATATATGGTAACCTACTACTATATTATCTTTAACCATTTCTAAAGAGTCATGTCAAGACATTAAAGAAACATGGTTTCTATGCAAAACTTCGTACCTTTACAGTGTTACGTAGTGAATAAATCTATTATCTTTCGGTGGGAATGAAACCTATCATTATAAGATAATCATGGCATCTGTCATCTTTAACGATTTTTATAAACCTTGTCAAAACATTAAAGTGATATGTTTTTTTATTCAAAACTTTGCATATTTACAATGTTATACTATGAAAGAATTTATAATTTTTGGGTAGAATGAAACGTATTACTATTTCAATATTTTGAAAGTAATTTAAATTTTATTATTGGTAAATACGAAAGAAAATATTTTTTATTTTATTTTTGCAAATTTATAAAAAGTATTTTTATGATAAGCTTATTATGCTCAGAAGCACATCCTATAGCCCAATATGACCTCGATGTGTAAGTATGTCAGAAGCCAAAATAAAAAAAAACTTTTAAAATAAAATAAAATATAGATAATGTCGGCTTTAAAAATCATTTACATAACCATATAAATAAACAATTAAAAATAAATTTAAAATATGAAGATTTTTACGAACACTCAAAAAAGAGATATGGTAAATAAATAAAAATATAAATAAACCAGAGATATGGTAAATAAATAAAACCTCTTTTTATATTTACTCTCGAGGTATAGTAAATAAATATAAATATAAATAAACTAAAGGTATGGTAAATAAATAAAACCTCTTTTTATATTTACTCCATAAAGCTCTTTATATTTACATGAATTCAAAAAGTAGTTTTAATTTGGTGAAACCTATAGGCCAAATACCATGGGAAAAATTATTATTAATACCATGGGCCAAATAACATATTTATAAAGGAGGTATAAAAAAGTAAGCTAAATAAATAAAAATATATCAAATAGAAGTAGAAATAAACATATAATTATATTTGGAGCCTATGGACAAAATACCATGGACCAAATTAATATTAATACCATGCAAAAAAAATACATTATCAACCCTAACATTAATATTAAAATATTATTATTGTTATTATTATTACTAAATCTAATATTAATATTAATATATTATAATATTAAAATTATTAAATTTAATAACTTTATATTAATGCAATAATATATATATATATATATATATATATATATATATATATATGGGAGGGAAGAACAAAGACATATGATAGAGGTGGAGAAATATAGGGAGTGACAAGGGAGAGATTGAAATAAACTGAAGGAGAGGAGAGAGGAGGAATGAAGACAGAGAGAGGGAGAGGAGTGAGAGAGGTAGAGAAGGGTAAGAGATAGAGAGTGAGAAAGAGAGATAGAGTGATGGGGAAGAGAGAGGATTTGAGAGTAGAGAGAGAGTGAGAGAGAGAGGGGGAGGGGGGGGATGAATATAGAGGGAGGGAGGCGATAAAGGGAGAGAGAGGAAGGACAAGAGAGAGTACTTGAGAGAGAGGAAGAGAGTGATGGGGGAATATAGAGGATTTTAGGGTAAAGAGAGAGGGAAAGAGTGACAAGGGAGAGATTAAGATAAACTGAAGGAGAGGGGAGAGGAGGAATGAAGAGAGAGAGAGGGAGAGGAGTGAGAGAGGTAGAGAAGGGCAAGGGAAGAAGAGTGAGAAAGAGAGAGAGAGTGATGGGGGAAGAGAAAGGATTTGAGGATAGAGAGAGATAGAGAGAGAGAGAGATGAATATAGAGGGAGGGAGGCGATAAAGGGAGAGAGAGGAAGGACGAGAGAGAGAAAGAGAGTGATGGGGGAATATAGAGGATTGTAGGGGAAAGAGAGAGGGAGAGAGTGAGTGATGGGGGAAGAGAGAGGGAGGTAGGAGAGAAAGGGAGAGAGAGGAAGGAAAAGAGAAGGGACTTGAGAGAGAGGAGGAGAGTGGGAGGGATAGAGAGATAGAGTTCTAGGGGAAGAGATAGAGGGATATAGAGATGGAAATGAATGGGGAGAGACTAAGGGATAGAGAAATGGAGTTGGAGGGGGCGATATGGATTTATAGAGAGATGGAATTGGATGGGGAGAGAGGGAGGGAAGAAGAAATACATAGAGAGTAACAAGTGGAGAGAGAGAGGGAGTGACAACAGAGAGATGGAGAGAGAGTGTGTATGTTTGGGACTGAGATAAAGAGACAAAGAATAAGAGATTGAGAGAGTGGGGGAGAGGAGAGAGAGAGGCATATAGTTACAAAGTTCGAAGGTGAAGAGAGAGAGATCAAGAGAGGGAGAGGTGGGAGAGAAAGGAAGAGAAAGAGTGGAGAGAGGTACGGAAAGAGAGATGGAGATGGAGGGGGAGAGAGAGGAAGGTAAGAATAAAGACATAGAGAGTAAAATTTGGAGAGAGAGAGAGAGAGAGAGAGAAGGAGTGATAAGGAAGATGGAGGGAGAGCGAGAGAGGATAGCAGGAGCAAAGAGAGATAGAAGCGGGGGAGAGGAAGGGAAGGGGAAGAGAGAGAGAGGGATAGAGAGGAGGAGGGAGTGATATATAGATATATTAGAGAAAGAGAGTGTATGTTTTGGGGTTGATATAGAGAGACAAAGGGAGATAGATATATAGATGGAAGGTGAAGAGAAAGAAAAGATAGATGGAGATAGGGAGGGAGGGGCAAAGCGATTGATAAATATGGAGTGAGAGTGCCTGTGTTTGTGGGGGTGAGATAAATAGACAAAGAAGGAGAGATGGAGGGACTAAAATCAATGCATCTAGTGCAAGCAATCAAATAGGATTAGAAATCACCATCTACACTGAAATCAATGCATCTATTGTAAGAAATATTCTTCCCTCTCTCCCCCCTCCATATATATATGTGTGTGTGTGTGTGTGTGTGTGGAGGGGGGAGAGAGGGAATAATATTTCTTATAATAGACGCATTGATTTCAGTGTAGATGGTGATTTCTAATCCTATTTGATTGGTTGCACTAGATGCACTGATTTTAGTGCAGATTTTGATTTCTAAAGATATTTTATTACTTGCACTAGATGCATTGATTTCAATATATATTATTTCTAATTCCATTTGATTTCTTGCACTAAATGCATTGATTTCAGTGTAGATGGTGATTTCTAATCTTATTTGATTGCTTGCACTAGATGCATTAATTTAAATGTAGATGTTGATTTATAATTATATTTTATTTATTACAATGTATGCATTTATTTCAATATAAATGATGTCTAATCCTATTTGATTGCTTGCACTAAATGTATTTATTTCAATGTAGATGGTGATTTATAATCCTATTTGATTGCTTGCACTAGATGCATTGATTTTAGTGTATATGTTGGTTTCTAATCGTATTTTCTTACCTGCACTAGATGCATTGACTTGAGTGTAGATGTTGATTTCTAATCATATTTGATTACTTGCATTAGATGCATTGATTTCTGTGTAGATTTTGTTTTCTAATCTTATTTGATTCCTTGCATTAGATGCATTAATTTTTGTGTATATGTTGATTTATGATTTGATGTAATTGGATGTATGATGGTACATTAGTTTTAAAGTCATTGGATTAATAGTGTGCAATGATTTCAGTGTAAGCACAAAAAAATTATTGATAATGTAGAACAATTTTTGTGTTATAGTAATTAAACCTAATAATATTAGAGAGCAAGAGAGACAAAGTATGGTGTTTACTACAAGAGCTCGAGCTAAATATTTGAATGGTTTATGATTTATGATTTCTATTGTATTTTTCATATAATTGATATGGAGAGATGACAAAACTAATAAGGGTGACAATAAGAATAGTAGAAGAAAATAGTTTGAGATTGATCAGAATGAAGGCTATTTGTAATTGACTACATTCTAATTATTCACATTTTCTATAATTCAATATTATTACATTGTCACTTTGCATTCACAAAATTTATTTCATCATTTTTCATCATTAAAGCTATTTTACAATATTTGTCATCTCAACAAATTGAGGTGACTAAGAAAACTTAAAATTAAAATGTCTCGATAAATCTCAAACATATTTAGCATATTTAAAATGGTTATATTAATATTAGATGTATTTACATATTATTGATAAAATTAATCATATGTTCCTCATATTATTGATAGATTTTCCTTGGTCGCACACGATTGAAACCAGCCTAGATCCATTTTAACTATGGATCTATCAAGCACCGAGAGGGATCAAATCTCTTGAGGTGTAAACCTTTCCTCAAATTTTGCACTCAAAAAACAGGTTTGCACCTTTAGATATTTGATCCCTCTCGACGCTTAATAGATCTGTTGTTAAGATGGATCTAGGCTAGTTTATCCTCAATTGAAAACATCGAGAGCTTAAATAAATATATTATTTATGAAAAAAAAAACATCTATCACATTAACATTCCAACAAAATTTCTTAACTACTTAAAATAATTATTCACTTATATTCAATTTTATACATATTAATATTATCATCAATATATTATTATACAATTACCATTAACATATAATAAATTGTATATTAATTTAGAAAGATGTTTTATAATTTTCTATTAAATCTTTACAGATTAAGTTTGGTTAAAAGTAAAACTATCGTTTTAATTCATAAAGGTGTTATCTACTGATGCAATAAATTCACTTGGATCATAGTTTTTTATTGGAATCTAGTAAAAAATATTTCAAAAAATCATAATGTTGGAGTGTTTGAATCACTTTTTCTTATGATGGAATGGATTCAACACCATCAAGAACCCCTAGGGCACCCAAAATCCTAAATTTTGAAAGCCGAACCTAAATCCAAAATCCAGAAGTTTGATAGCTGAACCCAAATTTTGTCATAATCTTGCCAAAATTTTCATTATTTTCAGGGCAAATTTGTCTACGCACTTTATTGATAGGAAAGTGATGTCAAGAAACTTTTTTATATTAAAAACATTTAAAAAAAAAAATTTATAAAATAATTAATATGAATTATTGACAAGAAGCATGTCTTATAAAACTTTTTCACTATTTAGAAATATTTAAAAGAATATTATTATATATTTTTAACTAATTTTTAAAATATAAATTATTGCCTTAAAAAAAAAAAGAGATGTTTCTTATGGTCGAGTTAGTGCCCTATTTGTAAAGTGGTAGAAGAAACAACAACCCATATTTTTATGGATTTCCCTTTCGCTAGAGCTGTATCTCTTTACCTTTGAATTTAATATGGTAGGGTATATCATGTATGGAAGCTTTGCACCCTTGATGGGAAAATGTTTCTCCCAAAAAGCTTAGAAATATTACCCCATTATCAACTCCAGAATATAGCTAGCCTTAAATCATATAATCATCGAAGATAGGGCTACTAGCCCTAAAAGAGTGGTAACAAACTCATTGGAAACTCCAAGCTCCCTAGACCAAACCTTTCTAAAGAAGAATTCCTTGCCCTTCGTTAGCTCAACTCCAATCCAAATATTTTCTTCCTCAAAGTTGATAAAGGAAATGCCTCTGTTATTATGAATTATTTTTATTACCATTAGAAGATGATTGATCTTATTTCCTTTTCTTCTTACCATCCCTTATCTATAAACCCCTCCAATCTATTACTAACTAGGTCACTAAAGCCATAAAAGCCTCTTCCCTTGACCTTTTCATCCAGAAGCTCCTCATCCCCCTCAACCCCATTACCCCTAGGATATATGGTCAACCAAAAATTCAGAAGCTTGATATTCCCTTTAGACCAATAATTAGCACTATAGGTGGTCCTACCAATGCCCTATTCAAATTCCTTGCGAAAAAGCTTCGTCCTCATTTTGGCCATTCTTCCTCTTCTATCAAAGACTCTGTAGAATTTGTTCAAAACATTAAGACCCTTAAGCTTGATAAGAATGAAATTATGGTTAGCTTTGATGTTGTCTCATATTCACCAAAATCCTTGTCCGTGAAGCCATTAATCTGATTTCTAATCTAGTAGATTCATAAAATCTTAATTTTACAAAGCACTGTTTGCCCTCCACCTTTTTCACCTTTGATGGGGTTTGCTACAAACAAACTGAGGGCACATCCATGGGATCCTCCCTTTCCCCGGTTGTTGCTAACATTTTTTCATTGCACTTTGAAAAAATTCCATTGAAACATTCCACCTCAAACTGAAATTTTGGAAGCATTTAATTTATGATACCTTTGTCATTTGGTCGCATGGTATCCTCGACCTTCGCAAATTTCTTTCCCATCTCAATAGCATTTCCCCCCACATCCAGTTCACTATGGAGCTGGAGCATAACTATTCCCTTCCCTTTCTTGACGTTCTTGTGACCCGCCTCTTTGATGGTTCTCTCACCCACCAAGTCTATTGAAAGAAGAATCATACAGATAGGTACCTTCATGCCAATTCGCACCACCATCCTTCTCATAAATCTGTTGTTCTCAAAACTCTTGTTTCTCGTGCCATTAGAATCTCCTCTTCCCAATCCTTCCCTGATGAAAAATACCATCTCTTTATCGCCCTTAAATCTAATGGTTACTCCTCATCCCAAATCAATAAAGCCTTCTTCTCTTGCCTCCATCCCCAACCCAAAAAAATCTCCAATTCTCCTACCCCCCTAGCCAAAGTAACCATTCCTTACATTCAAGGGGTTACTGACCACTTATCTAGGATCATTTCCAAAGAGAACATTAAAACCTTCTTTGAGCCTCAAAGAACCCTCAGCCGACTCTTCATATCAGCCAAGGACCGAAATGACCCCATGTTGAGTTTCGTAGTCTATGAGATCCCTTGCTCATGTGGGAAGTCTTACATAGGACAAACGAGGAGGTCCTTCAAAACTCGGCTAAAAGAACACATGGCTACCAACATCCAAAACCATGTTTCTAAATATGCCATAGTTGAGCATTCCCATTCTACTAAACACCTCATTTGTTTTTAAAAATCCAAAATCTTAGCCCCTGTCCCATATCATTCAAGTCGGGTCATTCGGGAAGCCCTTGAGATTGAAAAACACCCTTATAAATTTAACCAAGATGATAAGTATCATCTAAGTCAATTGTGGAAACCCACCATCCATTTTATTTCATCGAAGTGTTTATCCTCTAAATCATATTTCGGCAATCCTTAACGTTTCCTTGAATTTTAATCTATCTTTGCCTAACCTCCATCATTAAGTTCTATATTTATTTACTTTCTTGATTAGTTATTTAATAATTAATCTCCCTTTATAACTATGTTCTTATTTTCACCTTCATAATTTCCTATTTATATTTTCTATCCTAACTTTATATTAATCTTGTTTAAAATATTTCATTTATTTCATGTTAATTCTTTAATTTATTCTTCTTCAATTTTAAGTTAAATATAATCTATTTCATCTAATTATCACATTTATATCAATATCTTCCTGCTAGGTAACGGCTAGATTAATTTAAATAACTGATTAAAAATATTTGATACATCTTTTTATTTGGTTAAATTTATTTATTTAATTTAATTTAATTTTAATAATTTCAATTATTTAATTTAAATAATTTTATTATTTCAACTATTTTATATTTTTATAATTTCATTTAACTAATTTCCTTCTCTTTGACTAAATCAACTTATTTAATTTATTAATTTTTTCTAAACGACGAATTCCGTTCATCTCTCTCAGCTATTCACTATTGTTAATAATCATTTACTCTTCCCCTAGCTAACGTCTAGATCTCTCGTCTGCTCTATATAATGTGGTCCAACCCTCTTCCTATCACATATCAATATTTTTCCCCTAAACATGGGTGAAGTGTTCACCCGAAACATTGGGCCCTTTGATAAGAATACGCAGGATTCCAAGAGCTCTCATCAACATGTTCTTGACTGTGGAAACATAAACACTCTAAATATATGATCTAATTTTAGAAAAATTTAATTCCCATAGGCCGAGGCACATTTCTCTAGAAGTGGTAGACATATATCATCCTTGGGATTTCTTTGATGGTGCTTCTCAGGTTGATGGTGAGTGTGAGGGAGGCACAATATTATATTTACATGAAAACCATTTTTTCAAACTCCAAAGTAACTCAGGGCTGGGCGCAAACAATTTTGTTGAACTTTATAGGCTAAAGCTTTTGTTATTATTTTCTGTAGAAAAGGAATGCAAACAAATCTATATTTTTGGTAATTCTCTCATTGCTATTAATCGTTTTAATGAAGTTGCAAGATGTCACACACACACACTCATATTGTAAGGAAGTGTTGACCAAACCTCCTTTTCTCATATTTGTAGGGAAAGGAACTCCATGGTTGATGACCTTTCCAAAGTGGCATGTGGAAGATATCAGAATAGAATAGAGATGCACATTTTGAGGTCTATCACAGGCCTTTCGTAGAAGTCTTGGGGATGGACTAATTGTAGGATTAAAAATTTTGTCTTATCTCATCTTTATCGCATGCCTTTTTTGGATCGTTCCATTGTTTAAGAGGTTTTCTAATGATGTTTTCTATGATAATAGTTATATATTTTTCTATACTCAGATGTATAAATAAGAAGGCTTTGAGGACTGTATTTTTGGTGACTTTCTATGATGGATGGTTATTTTATTTATGGCAGCCTTCTGCAAAATGTAATTTTCACCTTCTTTAATGAAATTATGATATTTCCTAAGAAAAAAAATAATTATTACATTTAAAGTATCAAAGAGTTACATTTAATTTTATGTATTTTGTTAAGGTAAGTTATTTATATGTAAATAATTGTCAATAAAAATACACATAGTTTATATATATATATATATATATATATATATATATATCTATATATATATATATATATATATATATATATATGATGATGATGATGATTATGGTGGTGGTGGTGCTTAATGTCTGTTAAGACCAATGCAGTCTATCAGACCTTAAGAGAGGAGAAAGAATCTAAGTTTTATACTTAAAAATCTTGCTTCTATGGTCAAAGTGAAGAGAAATGAGTGCTCCAAGATCACTATAGGTGGGTTGGATTAATAGGTTGATAAGATTGTAAGTGTGGCATATGGTAGTGAATTAAGAGCGAATGTGAGTAAGATTCAGAAAATCTAAAAGGAAGTCTTTTCATCTTCCACTTGCTTAGAATAAAAAATTTGACAAATTCTATCGTTTGAAGGGGTCTTTGGAATAGACGACCATTCGGTCTTACTCCAAAGCTCAAGGGATTTATTTCTTATCTTAGATCCATTTTTTTTTTCTTATTTTTGGACAACACAGAGAGATAATTTTGATTATCAAGGGTGGGGTTGATCACTTCCTTATAGTTGTTTCGGGAAAAACACCCTAGAGGTTTGTTGGGTCAAAACCTCCACAGATCAGGGCATGCTATTCAAGAAGGACTCACACAACCACACTTGTATGCTAAAAACTGGAAAACATCGATAGTAAAACTCACCTGTAATCCTATGTTTGATGTAGATCCCGCAGGGTCCAAACCCCCAGCAACCCTTCTTCCTCCTCAACCTGAAAACCAAGAAGAAACGTGCACGGAAATCTAGTTGTACAACATATATTTACCTTAAATGTCAGTGAAAACCATGTGAAACATTATGTAAACAATAATAAATGCTTAAATAATAATCTTTTTCACATATACAAGCAGATATTAACACGTTATTTTGGGAACAAGATGGTTCTTCTTCATTACGAACAGCATGTACAGTAATAAAAAGTGGAGAGATCACCTGAATCCTTCCACGATCTTCGAACAGACCATCGTCCAGATCCGTCCCGCCCTTGCCTCGCTAAGATACTTTCAAGACTTGTGCACTCGAGATGGCATATGAACTGATGAACATCTCCAGGAAACAAGGGTTTCCTGTAAAAATCTGGGAAAGTGCAGGAGGCACGGGAATTCAGACTTGAATTGGGATTCCAACAGAGTATAATATCTATAAATTTCTCTCTCCCTTAGGCCATACACATGAGGGGCTTTTATACTCCCTCAAAGTAGTTTCAATCAGTTGGAAACAGTTGGCCACGTGCTGGGGTGGTTGAACTACTGGAGTAACCATCAACCCAGCCCGAAAATAGGGAATTTTATATATTTTTTAATGATTTTAATGGCATACGCGGAAAAGTACATGTGGACTCGCGTATACACGCGGAAAAGTCTGGGCATACCCGCGTATGGGATTTTTAACATTGTTTTTTATGAATTTTGTTCAAGTCTGTGGGAATGGGTGCCCAAGGCCATAGAGACAATCATGAATCACATGAGGGTGAAAAATGATGTTATAACAGATGCCCCCTAATATATGAGGTCAGAAGGGGTACATGATGGCCGAAATGTATTATGCACATAGAAAGAACTTCGCAAGGACAAGAGAGGACTTCACCAGATTTCAGCCTGCCAAAAACCAATGAAAGAAAATAGAGAGTCAACTCATGCTGAGGTGGGCATACCCATGCTCAGTCAAAAATACATCATATCGAAAGTACATAATAGATCCAAAATGTATACAAGTATAGCTGAACTGAAAGTACACAATGAATCATCTGAGCATGGCCCGGAAGTACAAGTCAGAATCAATGTCTAAGTATCACATATAGAAAGTTGATCAATGATGTTGAAACTAGATCTCTGATCATACAAGTAACTGAATCTCCAAGTACCAAATCATAAGGGGTGGAACACATGGTACAATCATGCAACTCGGGAGCCAACATATAAGATGTTGTTGTACTGACACTGCAACATATAAGGGTGAACGACATCACTGGCAGAAACTGAATGGACTGTCAAAAGTGAACTGAGAAATGTTGATGCAACCCGAGGTCTTCACCGATCACTATGGCACAATTCTACACAATGGGAATAAATGAGCTGAAGTCGACCATGTGAGAAATCGTTGGATTACCGGTTAATAATGTAAACCATTAACCAACGTGAGACAACCCACCAATAATGAAGATGAGTGTCAAGGTGCCCTAGTAGAATCTAACAAGTGCGAATGTATGAGTTGAAGTCGAACACTTGGAAGAATATACCAATCAAGAGGCAATGATGAATCCCCACTGTCGATAGCGAAGAGTCTGCCACTGATGACTGCAAACCCTAAGGTACTGACAAAAATACTCTAGACCTTATTCCCAGAGCAATGAGTCGGAGTCGATGGGAAAAGATCTGCTGGAAGGAAGGCATTAAGGCATCCCACATCAGTCCAGCGCGAGTGTAACCCGCAGACCAAGATTTGGAAGGAATCGGACGAAGTAGAGTGATGGAACCAAAACCGAAGTACGTTTCCGACATGCACAAGATGAAGCTAGTGCACGGAAGAAACCCTCTGAACCAACCAATAATGAAAGCTGACACAGAGGCGAGAAATCCACTGATAGGGTCAAATGGAAATCAAGGTACTGCACGAATCCCAAGTGTGATAATGTATGCTGACGTCGAACACAGGGGAAACCACTCAGTCAAAGACCCATAATGATGATCAAATGCTGAGCACAAGGTCACCTATCAATGATGGAAATAGGGCCAGGGTGCGACTCTAGGTTTTCTCTTAGAGCAATGTGTCATAGTCGATAAGAGACAAACCCGCCAGCAAGAAGTCAATGGAGATCTTCTCAAACTGGCACGAGCAGAAGACCAAAACATATGATGTGATAGAACAAGATACTGACAAGACCGGGAAGGCCGACTGAATAATGAGTCAAGAGACACCACAGAATGGCTGACTCTGGTTAGACTTCCCTTGAACAAAAGCACGACTCGTGATGACCATGGCAGTAAAAAGTGACACTGTATAAGTCTGTTATGCAGGAGGCAAAAACAAACTCTCCATATGATTGGAAGAGATAACCAACCGGGGGAGAACTGACCAGTGAAACAAGGCAAAGGCTGAACCTAGGTCAAAACTAAAACCATCCCAAATGAAGGAAATATATAAGTGTATGTGCTTTGTTCAAGGGCGACAAACTGACACTGTACTGCCATCAAATTACGAAGTTACATCCCGTTCCCACTCTTTTTGTTATATTTGATTTTTTTGTCTTTTTCATATAATAAGCCTGAAAAAGAATAAAAGAATGCTATAGTACAATGGATAGAACGAGTATCAAAAAATCAGATGCACTAGTTCCTGGGATTGGAACAATCCTATGCTCAATGCAAGGTGGCGGAAACTGGTAAGCGATACTCAAAGGAACGTTCCATCCATGGGTAAAAGGGTGTCAAGTCGTGATAGCTAAGTGCATACAATGGTTAACTTGTACAGATAGTCAAGGTAAAAATTTGGCTTAAACATCGAGTCCAAATGAAGCCGGCTAAAGGCCAGGATAAACAAGTAGCCAATATGCAATGCAGTAATACAACTTAACGACACCAGGGAGCCTCTAGGGTAATAGCCAGAAAAATGATAGTGAGGAAGAAGAAGAATGAAGCTTCAACACATAAGTCATGGCGGGACTAAAGAGGACTCCTGAGCCTACATAAAATGCAGCATGGGCAACAAGTGATAGCGAGGAACTAACTAGGAAGCCCATGTAAAGGAAGGCTCTACCACCAAGTCATGATTAAATAATCGGTGAGTGAAAAGGGTGAAATACTCATGACCTGATGGGATCGACCCTATGGCAAGTGATCAGAATGGAGGCTAGTATGCAAAATGCAACGGAAAGTGGATTCCCTAACCTATATGCCAGTGAAGATCATATACCTGCCATGACGGGTCAGCAGTCATGGATCAAAAACCGGAAAAAATCTCGAGTTCATCAAAATGTACTTGAAAATATACCAATCTGGGCACTTCCAAGCATCCGGGTTATGCAGCTTAAGATAGATTGAAAAAATAAGCATAACAAATTTTTGCGAAAATTTTCAACTTTTTGGGCATAAATAGACAAGTTACCTCACATTTGGTTCATTGTGACTTGCTGAATTGGGAAAAAGAGCTCTGGAGAAAAAGCCTCTTTCGTCAAAACAGGAGCAATCGACCGTCAAACTTCACCGAATTTGTTAGGTAAGCTCTTAATTCATCCTTGTTATTCATTTTGTCTGTTCATAAGTTAAAAATTAGGAATTTTCACTGCAGAACCATTTGTTTAAAATCACGGGTTTACACATACGCGGGTTTATAATGACCAAGTCACGTATATACGCGACTGTACACAAAGAAAGTCGCGTATGCGCAACCCAAAATGAAAAAACGCGTATCTAATGAAACAATTATTGAATTTTTGCAGGATGACTATATCTTGGAGAGAGCGTGAGCACAGTGCCATTGACAATGAAGTCATGCAGGACCAAGTATCACTCAATATTCCCCGAAATTGTGGATTGCTCAAGTTTTTCAAAATGCCAAATATGAAGAGTAATGTCCGGTTGCTCGAAATGCTTGTGAATTATTGGGAACCGGAAGAAGACTGCTTCATAATAGATCAAATGCCCATACGCATCGAGGTGGAAGATATCTATTTTATTACTGGACTCTCCCGGAGGGGGGAGCCAGTAGATTTACATGGCAAATCCTTGGGAGGGCTCACCGTGGAATATTACGTCCACGTCTACTGCGTAGAGGGTTCCAAGAAAGTTGGAACTCAAATTGATATCAAAGATTTAAGAGAGTTGCACATGAAAATTCTCCTTTTTACCATTGGCAGGGTAGTGGGATCTGCTTCCCTACACCAGGCATCCAGGACTCAAATGAGTATAGCAGTGGAATGCTTAACTCATTTATATGATTGGTGCACAGCTCTACTAATGAACATGAAGCAACAATTGACTTCTATCCGAAAAGCAAAGGCCAAAAATTTCATATATGGTACAATCTTGATGACATTCTTCTTCGAGAAGATTCCTGGGCTGAGACCCAAAGTGACCTCTTCTATCAGCAGCTCGAGAGACCCAAGAATTGCCTGTTGGGCTGACTTGATGAAGAGATTGGGGGGAAGTGAAGTTCCCCGAACCACTTGGGATGATGAGTTATTCCAATGGTGGGGAGAACAAATCATCACTGTGGAAGACTATCCCTATGCCGGGATGGATTTTCGTGGCGATCCAAACCTTGTCCTTCCACCAGGCGCGGCATGGGGCACAGTCGGTAAGTTTGCAATTTTTTGACTTATATGATTTTTTTGGATTTTTTTAATATATGTAAAAAAATGTGAAAAACAAACATGTTTTTGATTGGATTCAAAATGACTTACGATTTTATAATGATCATGATATATATATTGGACCAGTCCGACCTGAGGGTTACCCACGACATAAGCATCACAGAGGCGAGGCGGATACGGTAGATCCAGACAGGACCCTCCAGGCTATACAGAGGAACTTGGAAGGATTAACCCGCCAAGTACCTATGGCTGTAGTGGAAGATCTGCCTGAAGCCATCCAGAGACGGGTGGTAGGAGTGCCCCGTGACTGGGTACGGTTATTCCGCCGAGTTGCCACTGCGATCGTGTTCTATAGGAACACAACTTCTGGGCAGGGACCACAGGAGTAGATAGATATGATATACCAGATGACTATATATTTTTTGATATTTGAACATGATCAGGCATAAGCCCAATTTTTGTATGACTTATGAATCCAAATTTTGTATAGTTTTGAACACTCTGATGATATATATACAACGATTTTTGATGTGATGTGACAAATGTATAAAAATGTATGATGTTTTTGATGATTAAATTTTAATGTATTGAATGATTAATATGCCAATCAATTGCTTCATTAGCTAATGAGTCTGCCATCCAATTGTCAGCTCGAGGAATATGAATGAAAGTTACAAATTGAAAATACCTTTGTAACAAACGTACCCTCAAGAACAACCGGAGTAAAAATGGATCTCGAACCCGATAAGTATTGTTCAACTGCGACACCACCAGCTGGGAGTCCAAGAAAACTACCAACGAATCAACACCCAAAGATATTGCCTCCGAGAGTAGATAAATAACTGCAGTGTATTCTGCTGTATTATTGGAAGCAGGACCAATGCAGACTCCTCTTGATACTAATAGCTGACTAGATGGATGATGAAGCACCCAAGCCGCGGAAGCCAAGTTCCTGGTGTGTCTACTAGCACCATCGGCGAAACCAAAATGACTCATGACATTCGAAACAACCTGCCAAAGCAGATCAAAAAACATCACCATCCCATCAAAGATCGAAAAACCAGACATGTACAAAGCAAAACTACTATATACAAAAGTAAAATGTGAGGCCGAAGCCTAGGCATAATACTTTTTCAAATAGATCCCATTTCTGGGCTCCGACAACTTGTTTCCTTCAAAATCAACCAAGGTATATGCTCCTTTTTTAAGGAATTTTTTAACGATGAAGGGGCCATACCACATAGATTTAAAATTTCCTGCCCCCAGGGCATATTTTTCTTGGGCATAGACCAGAACAAGGTCACCTTCTGAAAAAGCTCTAGGCTTGACCGCCTTATCGTACTGAACTTTAACTCGGTTTTTATGAGCTTCATTCATCGTGGCGGCATCCCGACGCTGCTCATCAAGATGTTCCAGATGAAGGAGACGTTCCTCAAGACTAGAAGTGTCAGGAAGAAGCTCAACAGCTAACTTAAGAGAAGGAATCTCACATTCAATGGGAAATACGGATTCCAACCCGTAAACTAGCTGAAACAGAGTAAAGCCAGTTACAGTTTTCACTAATGTCCTGTATGCCCAAAGTGCAGGATATAGCATAATATGCCAGTTGGATCGAGCTTTATGGATTTTCCTTTGAAGAATTGTCTTCAAGGATTTATTCACGGCTTCCACTTGCCCATTGGCTTGAGGATAATACGGAGATGAATTCTCTTGCCGGAAACCTAATTTTAGAGCCAACTCAGCGATCATGCTATTCTGAAAATGACTGCCATGATTAGTGACAATCTCTCTAGGAATACCAAAACGAGCAATAACCTGGTTGAAAAGAAAAAGAGCTGCAGTCTCACCATCATTCCCAAAAGTAGGCATAGCCTCGACCCACTTCGTAAAGTAGTCTACTGCTACAATAATATACTTGTGACCTTTAGCCGAAGGCGGGTTACAAGTAGTATAATCAATACCCCACTTTGTAAAGGGACCGACAGTAATGACTGGAAAAAGAGGAGTTGGATGAGCGCGCATTTTTTGAGTATAAACTTGACACGGATGACACTTTTTGATCGACTCCATACAATCTTTGAAAATCGAAGGCCAAAAGTACCCAGCACGCAAGATCTTTTGGGCTGTAGCAAGCCCAGATAAATGACCACCACAAGCTCCACTGTGGCAATCATTCAGCACATCCTCAGCTTCTTCGAGATTTAAGCAACATCTCAGGATTGAATCAACCCCTCGACAGTATAAAGCATCACCAATGATCAAGTAATTCTTAGCCAAGTGACGCAACTTACGACGCTCATCTTTCGAAAAAGTAGAGGGAAACTTCGCAGTCTGGAGATACAAAATTATATCTCCATACCAAGGATCCTGTGGAGAGATAAGAAAAAAATGTTCATCCGGGAAGGATTCATCATAGACTATCTCATCCCCATAGGGAAACTTAGAGATCAATTCCGCGAAAACCAATGATTTCTTGGAATTGGCAGACATAAACTCAAGATCAAATTCCTACAAAATCACAATCCATCTATTGTATTTACCCCCAATCACTCGCCTACTGAGAACAAACTGAAATGGATAATACCAAGTGAATACATCCCTAAACTCTTTAAAGAGATCGGTGTAAATTTGAATCTCTTCAGGGGAACATTCAGCTCCGATGAAGACATTTTCAATAATATTGGGATCCCTGGAAATGTTCACCAGGATAGTTGGAGAAATCACAGCCATGTTCCCTTCAGCGTATACCTGTTTTGGTGCTAAAGGGTTCAGGACTGGGCGAACAGGACCAAGAGACGGAGGACTTGGAAAATTTGTTTCAACTTCGCTCAAATCAGGTAAAAAGTAAGACCGATGATGCAAATCATCCCACAGTCTATCTATACCAGTCATAGCTTCCAGGATGGCCTCTTCAAATGGAAGAGTGGTATCAAGGAAATCCTGGGCAGAAGAAGAACTAAGTGTCCAAGCTGGAGCCACATCGCCATCCAATTCCTCCGGAGAAAGAGGAGCTGGAATGGACTCTTCAGATTCAACAATAGATTGATAAGCAATCTCAGCTGCAGACATCGGAAATTCCATTCCACCCACTTGACCTTCCGCTAATGTGGCTGTAGGGGAAGGTAAGGTCCAAGGGTCCGAAAAATAATGAGTTCTGAAGAACTCTCTTCGAAGAGGAGCTCTGGAGGATTAAATTGCATTTATATGAACCGAAGGAGGTGGAATATCAAAAGTACCCATCAAGGAAGAATACATTCCAACCCCTAAATTCTCAACAGGCGCCTTGGTATTATCCAACTTTGGAATAGTTGAGTCAGTAGATGCATTCGGGTCTACAGGAGGATAGTCCAGTTGATCCACCGTAACAATCCTCCCTTCGTGAGGGAAACAAATAATCCGAAATAATGAAGATGCAATGCATCCAACTCATAAATCCAGTTTCTCCCCAACATAAGGTTGTAGTCCAAGCTTGCATCAACTATCTCCACCTCTATATTTACAGTTTTTCCCCCAACACAGATGGGCAAAGCTGGGACAATACCATGCGGTCTGTGAGAATGACCATCAAACGTAGTCAGAAGAGTAGCAGATGGAACAGCTGTGGGAGATCCAATTCCCTTCCAACGAGACATCACACAAGTGGAAGCACCCTCATCAACGACCGTGCGGAAAATGTTGCATTTCCGGTACGATGATTTAATATGAAAAGCCATATGATGGGGGAGTCTCTTTTTAAAATTAGTCATATCGAAAGTAATCATAAGAGATTTCTTTGGATCGACAGCCCCAATAGTAGTGAGCAGAGCACTGCGCTGAGCCGGACAAGATTGGAGCACCTCAAGAGCCGACATGGCACAAGGACTCTGCGCCATATCTTCTACAATAGAGTAGTTCTGGGCAGCCTTGGCATTTAGATTAATCGTCGTATGCTTAGTAGATGCTTTGGGCATCCGAGGTATAGGCTCAACAGTAGGCTTCGTGATGTGAAGCGGCTCAGTAGCATCGGGAGCACCCTTGGCTTTCGAAGAATCATCTTCGCCATAATCACGGGATCTCGTGGCAACATCCACGTGAGCACTCATCATGTATATGTTTGATGGAATTTCCCCTTCCTGGGTGCCCCCATAGGAAGCCCCAGTACTTTGATTCGTGCCAACAACAAGTTGTTGCCCTTGGGGAAAAGGGTTTTTCAACACAGCCTGGGAACTAGAAGAACCCTGCTGAGCTAACAAGCGTTGCGCATCCTGAATTTTAGGGAAAGGGTGAGTAAGATGGTCTCCAACACATAACTTGCATGGAAACTTCACTTTCTTCTTATCCTTTGGACCCTCACCAACATGCTCGTTGGTTTTATTTGCATTACCCTTCCCATTCTTGCCCTTTTTCTTATTATTCTGTCCCTTCTTATTCCCTTCGGATTGTTGATTTCCTTTGGGGTCGGAAGTTTGGATGGAATTTACAGACAAAGATTGGGAAGGCGATGACTCAGCAGGCATAACCTGACCAGAAGGAGCAGATTGTATAGACAACTGCTGCAATTGAGTAAGCAGGTTAGCTGCACCACTATTGATCGACCCAATAAGTCCATCACCATGAGGATCGGGTTTAGTCTTAGATAAGTCCAATTTGGAGCAAGGAGCATTAGGCAAATATTTATGAAGGACCCTAGACTGAGAATATATCAATTCAAGCTGCTGGGCCCTAAAAATGGCTTGCTCCTCGGAAAATACCCCGGACAGGGATACATCCTTAGAAATATTTGACTGCAAAGATTTCAGAAACCATTCCAAAAGGAATTCTCCTGGAATATGATCTTTAATAAGCCTCTTCCTTCTCCGCCATTCCTGAATATGATCAGAAATGTGGGTTGCATCATCTTGTTTAAAATTAGCTAGGAGTTCAGTCCCGGCATCATAACGGATAGGCAACTGGAAATGATTTAGAAATGTTGTAGCCAGATCTCCAAACGTGGAAAAACTTCCCCCAGTTAACTCAATATACCACTTGGAAACTTTTCCAGTTAAGGTGCGTTGAAACAATCTCAACCTAATCGAATCTTCGATTAGGGAGTTACAAGAACACCATAAATGGAAGGTGGTGATATGGTCAGCCGTGTCTTCTCCATTCTTGCCTTCAAACTTTGGAATGTTTGAAGGTAGTTTGGTCAGAACCGGAGGCCACCCCGGACTATATCGGATCGGATCATTCGTCAATTTCGACAAATCTAGCAAGTTCAAAGTTGCCAGAAAAGGTAAACGAGGAGGAGCCTGAGGATTCCATCCTTGATGGGAAGGATTCCCAACATTCTGAAAAGAATACCCTGGATTTGATAAGGCACCAGGTTTCCAGAAAGAACTCGTAGAAAAAGGAGAAGAACCTCCTCCCAACGCAGAGTTACCAAAGACTGGACCAGTTCCCCCTCCTGCAGTATTGAATGAAGAGGAAAGCCCCTGATAGGGGTTCTAGGCATTAGAAAGAGGGGAAAAATTCTGATAAGCACTCGACGAAGGGAAAGAAGTATTCCCTTGGTGACCAGCGTAAAACTGATTCCCTGCCCCCACTGTTGTAAATACAGGGTTCCAGCCTGTAAAAGTAGTCGAATTCTGACCTCCAGACCAAGGGTTAAAACTCTGAGTCTAAGAAGTAAACGGAAAGGACCCTAAAGAAGGATTCGAACCAGGAATATGCCCACTTCCAAAGGGGAACCCTTGAAAAGAAGCTGATCCACTAGCCATGGAAGACA
This sequence comes from Pinus albicaulis, assembly GCA_034641835.2. NCBI lineage: Eukaryota > Viridiplantae > Streptophyta > Pinopsida > Pinales > Pinaceae > Pinus > Pinus albicaulis. The sequence continues at coordinate 759,954,498 of CM076573.1, read as the reverse complement.
TGGGTGTAGATGCAGCTACAGCAGCGGAAAAGGAAAATGAAGGAATCCCAGAAGTGGGCATTCCAAAAAAAAAGGGACCAGATTGAGAAGCTTGTGATTGGGTGAAACCAGAGCCAAACACAACAATACTAGAATCAATCGAAGATATAGAAATTGTGCCTCCTCCTTCTACAGAAGTAGGAGTCTGAATGCCTGCAGCACTCACAGCTGAAGCCGCGTTCCCAGTCGTGGCCATCGAAAGGTATGAATAATATGGAGGATCTTCTGGTCTTGCAGACTCAGGTCCGATGTACTCAACAACGAACGGATAATCAGGAGGAAGAGGATATGGAAGTGACTCAAAGGGTTGAGGTACTTCCTCTACTTTTACTTCTTCTTCCTGCGGAAATAAGACTCTCGAGGTGAGCAGAACGCTCCTCTCGGAACCAACACCGGAGCCAATTACAAAACCTTCAATCCCTTATGGAGGATCTCTCTCCACTGCGTCAGATGCCATAGGGTGATATTCACCTGCTAAATTACTCCTACACCTTCTTGAAGAAGGCTCTGGAATCTCGGGAGATAACCCTCGGATTCTCCTCGATCGACGAGGCGCTTGATCAACCACTTTAACAAATTTTAATTAGACTCAAAAAAGTGTAAAGCTAGGCAAGCTAGGAGCAAAGAGCACTCACTACAAAAAAAATCCCTGAGATACAATCAAGCAAACAACCTTCAGGTATTTCCGCTCCGAGTGATTAGGATCGGACACCAAAATACTAGAAAGCGAAGAATAGGACCTCTTGAAAGTATTCTAGGATAATTACGGCCCAGGCCTACTAGCGAAGGTAACAGAAACAGTTACGCCGACCTCCTAACAACAGCCTTTGTCGGCACAAGTACCCAAGCTTCGCAAGGGCACCCCCTAGAAGTACTGCTGGAAGTGATACGATGTCTGCCTCAGGTGCCACGGGTATTCCCCCCCGTAGTCACCTATGTGGAACCTAGGAATGGCAACTATGGGTACCAATCCGGGTCAGAATCTGGGCGGAACGGTCTTGAGGCAAGATCCAGCAAATCAAATAGGGGGTATCTCTCTTCTCGGCCTTCACTTCCCCTCGCGCTTGAATCTCTGGAGGAGAGCTTTCCCGGTCCACCTAACGGAGTTGGATTTCGCTCAATTAATAAACTTCTATGTTTTTGTTTGAGCGGCCTTGGAGAGTTAACTCTCCACTCACCTAATCCAAGGCCCTACAACCTAGCTAGTTGGTGTATGACACTTAATAAAAACTTGCTAGTTGTTTTTAAATTATAGCGCTTATTTTAATTGGCTGTTATATTATGTCAAAGGGATATGGAAATGAAACTCGTGGTGTTTTGTGACGCAGAAAATAAATTAATAAAAACCAAACTACATGCAAATGCAGTAATTTCCTTTCGATGAAAAGAAATTTCTACATGGGTTCTACGAGATTATATATTTTTCTTTTCAAATATCAAACTCACACTCACAAAATCTATGAAAATGACTATAAATGCTTAAGTGCACCTAATGCAAATAAATAATAGCATGCAAATTCTAAGATGCAAATCCTAACAAAGCAAAGAGAAATTTCCCAACAATCCTTCAGTTTTATCACTTTTCGATTGTCCACAAAGGTAGTTCCCAAAAGTAGAAACTCTCAGTATGAAGACACCAAAATATGCTTGAAAACAAGAGGAAGAAACCAATGACAATTCCTTTCCAAAATCAAGTAAAAAACCAAAGGCAATAAATCTCAACAAAGCTTCAAAAGATGTAACAAAACGAAAACAAAAATGCAAAACAAAAGCAAATGACAAAACAAAATGTTTTTTGATCTTTTGAATTTTATAAAAAGAAGAGCTCAAAGAGACCAAGAACACTATCCAATTACCAAGCCAAACAACTCTGAATTTCAAGCAAAACTTCAAAAAAGCTCCAAATATTATAGTGCCACTTTAGTAGCAAGATTTATATGAGCAAAAGAAGACAAGAAACTCAGTAACTCAGCCCAGAAGAATAGTACAACCTTGCAGCAAACAAAAACTTCAAAGAATCAAGAAAGACTCTTCAAAAATTGCAACAAGACCTAGTCAAATGAACTCAAGAAAACCAACCAAGAAATGGGCAAAAATCGAAGCGCAAATCAAGACACAATGCTAGGAAAGAGTATATGAGTAGAAGCTCTCTGTCCTAATGAAGCAGAACAGCCAAGAATCCCCAGGAAGAGATCTTGGTACTCGAACCAGAAATGCCAACACTAAAAACAAGATTTGCCAGATAAGCCAGTCTTCAACCAAACAAGAGAGATAAAGACCAATAACCACTATCAAAACAATCCAGAGACTATAAAGACACTGCAGGAACAAGTCTCCACAGGCAGACAAGACTAAAAAGTCCAGAAATCAAAAAATTTCAAAATTTACCTAGGCATACGCTACTTAACAGTTTTAAAACAAGCGTGCATACGCGACTGTGTCAAAGGAAACCCGCGTATACGCGACTTTTTTTGAAGAAAACTGCGTGTATACGCGTCTGTGTATAGACAAACTCACGTATGAAAAGGTAAATAATGAAAAATAAAAAAGATCAAGCCTGGATAAAGAACCAGGTCTTCAGTCTGACTGAGAAAAAGTTAACTGGACTGGAAATAATAGTTAAAACTGTTGGAAACCTTTCAAACAGCTGAAACCACCCAACAGGGGAATCACAAAAATGCGATCCCCAGCGGAGTCGCCAGTTCTGTTTCGGGAAAAAACACCCTAGAGGTTTGTTGGGTCAAAACCTCCACAGATCAAGGCATGCTATTCAAGAAGGACTCACACAACCACACTTGTATGCTAAAAACTAGATAACATCGATAGTAGAACTCACCCGTAATCCTACGTTTGATGTAGATCCCGCGGGGTCCAAACCCCCAGCAACCCTTCTTTCTCCTCAACCTGAAAAACAAGAAGAAACGTGCACGAAAATCTAGTTGTACAGCATATATTTACCCTAAATGTCAGTGAAAACCATGTGAAACATTATGTAAACAATAATAAATGCTTAAATAATAATCTTTTTCACATATACAAGCATATATTAACATGTTATTTCGGGAACAAGATGGTTCTTCTTTATTGCAAACAGCATGTACAGTGATAAAAAGTGGAGATATCACCTGAATCCTTCCACGATCTTCGAACAGACCGTCGTCCAGATCCGTCCCTCCCTTGCCTCGCTAAGATACTTTCAAGACTTGTGCACTCGAGATGGCATATGAACTGATGAACATCTCCAGGAAACAAGGTTTTCCTGTAAAAATCTGGGAAAGTGCAGGAGGCACGGGAAATTAGACTTGAATTGGGATTCCAACAGAGTATAATATCTATAAAATTTCTCTCTCCCTTAGGCCATACACATGAGGGGCTTTTATACTCCCTCAAAGTAGTTTCAATCAGTTGGAAACAGTTGGCCACATGCTGGGGTGGTTGAACTACTAGAGTAACCATCAACCCAGCCCGAAAATAGGGAATTTTTATATATATTTTTAATGATTTTAATGGCATACGCGGAAAAGTACATGTGGACTCGCGTATACACGCGGATAAGCCTGGGCATACTTGCGTATGGGATTTTTAACACTGTTTTTTATGAATTTTGTTCAATTCTGTGGGAATGGGTGCCCAAGGCCAAAGAGACAATCATGAATCACATGAGGGTGAAAAATGATGCTATAACAATAGTATCTTAGCTTCCTTTTACCCTCCACCTCCTGATCCTCCCACAGATTTTCCTTAAACTTGGAGGTAATAGTATTTTTAATGTTATCTTTGCTTCCCATACTGAGCTCCTCCTTAATTCGCTAATGGTTGATCTAGGACTGGGCATCCTTATGCCAGCCCTGCATGAGGCAAAGGTGAGGGTTTTGACTATATTTAGAAGAAATTTTAGGGAGCCTTTTCAATTCCATGTTGTCAAGCTTCTTCTTATACATTAGATATATTGGTAATATTTATTTATTTTTCCAATTCACATTAGAAACATAATTAATATTTGTATAATATTTTATAGTATTTCAACATTATATATATATGTGTGTGTGTGTGTGTGTGGTTATTGGTAATATTTAGTATTTTTCTAATTCACATTGGAAACATAATTAATATTTTCATAATATTTTTTAGTATTTCAACTTTTTATTATTAAGTTTTCCATTATTATTTATATATTATTTTAAAAGTTTATAATAATATAAAGTTTTATAATTTCAATATTAATAAATAGATTATTAACTTTTTCATTATCATTTCATATCTTATTTTTAAGTTGTAAGGCATCCCCCTTTGAGAAAACTTCCCCTGCTACCCTCCTATCCTCTGTCTACTTGATTCTCTCTTTCGCTAGATGATCATATTATGCTCACCCATTGATTTGAATTGTGTATTTCCTTCGCGAGGCGGTAACAAATTCGACCTTGATTCGTAGGCCATGGATCCAACAAACTCATCGACTAAAGTTGGTTATGGGCGTAAGAAACCCTTATTTAGTCACACTCACCAACCCCACTCGCATTCTTCGTGCTTCCAACAAAGCCTGACTCTGGTGATTCTCTCTGACATTCTTCAAGAAACTAGGTTTTTTATAGTTTAGAAAGTTAATTTATTTATGACATTGTTTAAGAAGCGTCGACATGTAGTTGTGACCTTGAATCTCATGTATTTCGCTTCCACAGGTAAGCCCCTCCATCCATTCAGGGTCTAAAACATGGTGTTAATTCTTTATCAACTACAGAATCTTACAAAGAATACTCATTCCGATTTCAATCTTTTGCTCCCAAAACTAGACGTAACTTCCTGTTGTTTCTCCGCGGGTTTATTTCTCTTTTCCTTTCCTTATGCTTTAGTACTAATCCCTTCTTTTCTTTTGGGGATTTAAATAGGAAGAAATGGAGAAAAACCTACAAGTTTGCAATTGCACAGGCATTTTTAATATTTTCAAATTTATTTTATTATTCAACAGGTTTTCCTTGCTTAGTCTAAGCAACAAAAATCTAAACAAGTTTCAGTTATGGCTTGCTGAATTTTTGGATTTTTTGGAATTGTACTCCCAACCACCACCATGAATGAAGCAATGGCAGTAGCCCACACTTCATCAATTTTTGTGTAGAGAAGGACAAGCAACAGGATTTCAAGAATCGGAGGCGTTTTCACGCAACTACAACAAATCGAGTACCATACCATCCTCTGCGTTTATTTTTTGAACCACCGCATTTAACTTACCGTATGCCCGCATAGCACAATCGCAAGTTTCTTTAGATACCTTTAAGCCTTCGCCACCTTTGTTATTCTACCACTGATGCGATATCTGGCAGGACTTAACGTACACCCAACTACATTGAAATCTCGTGAATTCCTTTGTATTTCCACAAATCCTTTTATTTGTGCGTTTCACACTTACCACAACTTACCGCGTCGTCAAACACACTTCGCAAGCCTTAATATTTAACCTTAAGCCTTACCGTATGTTATGTTAAATCCTCGCTAGTGTGATATCTGGTGGGACCCACCTTATCCTTACCGCATGAGCCAAAACCTTGTTTTGCGCAAAATTCCTTTGTATTTCTTATATCACACTTACCGCGCTTACCAATATTTAAGCTGCCCACAATGCTGCACTTTGTAACTTTTATTATTTACCTTTTGTTGCCCACAAGTTATGTTATATGTTTTGTGATGTGATATCACAGTCGCATATCACAATCGCCAAAGTTTAATTTTTCCCACAGCGCTCGATGGCTATGTTATGTTGGGTGTGATGCAATAAGTGCCACATCACTATTGCACATCGCAGCCCGCAAAGTTTAATGGATAGTGCATCGGTTAAAGTCTGAAATCGGTGATCTGCGTGGATGCGATGTGGACCAGAACCACATTGCATAATATTTTATATCTGCCAATTTGTGTGTTGAACGCGTTTTTATATGTTTTTGTGTTAAATTCAATTACAATTTGTGTGCTAATTTTAATGAAAGAATGGGTCTTTTGACAGCCCAAGGATAAATGGTTATTGAACATTCGGTTCAGTAATTGAATTGCATTTATTAGATTTAGGTTTTCAAGCTACGACCATTCTTGTATTAAAATAAATGTAAATTCATTTTGTTAGTGTAAAGGAATAGAAAACATAAGTTTGTTCCTCTCCTGTATTACATTGTCTGTGTATTGACTATTTATTTCCGCAATTATTTGCATTCTCTATGTTGTGGGGAGCATCCCTCCGTGTTTATGTTTATTCTGAAATTCCAACATGGTATCAAAGCAGGTCTAGGCTCTCAGTCAAAGAAGCACAGGATCACTCTCTTTACTGAAGAAGCTGTAAGATTGTTTTTGTTTGTAGAAGCAAAAGTCTCCAGCAATGATAAATCTTTTACAGAACTAAAAAGTTTTAGTTTACACAGTCGGAATGGAAGCAGCAGGCACAAAACTGAAAAATCCACAATTACCATAGTTCAATGGTAAAAACTATGATTATTGGGTCATTATAATGAGGGCCCTGTTTGCTTCACAAGATATATGAGATCTAGTGGAAAATGGCTTTCCAGAACCAGCAGATGCAACAGCACTTACTGCTTTGACAGCAACAAAAAGAGACTTGCTGAAAGACAATAGGAAGAAGGACTCTAAAGCCCTCTTCTATATCTTTCAAGAAGTTCATGAGAGTATTTTCCCAAGGATTGCAGCAGCAACAAAGTCTAAGGAGGCATGGGATACTCTCAAGACATCCTATTAAGGCATGGAAAAGGTGAAGACAAAAAAATCACAAATGCTAAGGAGAGATTTTGAAACTCTATGTATGAAAGAGTCTGATAACATAGACTCATTATTCACACATGTGATTGGGTTAAATACCCAGATAAGGTCTCATGGAGATACATTTGAGGAAAGAATAATAGTGGAGAAAATCCTAAGAAGCTTACCAGCAAGATTTGATGCCATAGTAGTGGAAATAGAAGAGACAAAGGAACTCTCAATATTTTCAGTGGATGAACTTCATGCATCCCTGGTATCTCATGAACATAGACTGAACAGAACAACTAACTCCTCTTTGGAGCATGATTTCAAGACACAAATGTCTTTTGGTCAAGGTAGAGGTCGAGGAAGATCAAACAAGCGAGGAAGAGGAAGAAGCCCACAAAGAGGCGGAAGAAACAACCCTCCAAGCACAAGTCAAAGGGGCAGCAACCAGAATCAAAGCGAAGGCTCAGGCCAAAATCAAGCACAATGAAAAAGGTATGATAAATCCCAAGTCCAATTTCATTATTGTAAAAAGTATGGAAAATATGCCAATAAATGTATAAAGAAGAAAAATGACATGAATAATAAACGAAATGTAAATTTTACAAAAGAAGATAAGAAACAAAGTAATGTGATTTTAACATGTAATGTAGCACAAGAAAAACATGAAGATGTATGGTTATTAGACTCGGGTTGTAGTAACCACATGACTAGAAAGATATCAATGTTTTCCAATCTAGATGAAAGTGTGAAATTTGAAATGACAATAGGGAATGATAATAAGGTCTCTGTCATGGGGAAAGGAAGAGTTTCAATACTAACAAGGAAGGGAGAAAAGAATTTTGTTCCATATGTCCTGAAATATAACCTTCTAAGCATTGGACAACTCGTGAATAAGGGCTACAATGTGTATTTTAAGAATGATGTGTGTACAATCATGGACATACCTCCAAGCAAAGGGTCATTGCAGAAGTGCATATGACAAGAAATAGGATGTTTCCTCTCAAGATCAGAACATACATGAAGGATGGAGGTGTTGTAGTAGCAGTCACACAAGAAGTATTTCAAGAAAAAGTGAAAGACGAAAACTCATTATGGCATTTGAGATTTGGACATCTCAATTTTTGAGGTTTGAACCTCTTGCATAGAAAAGGGATGGTAATAGGATTACCACTCATAGAGAAACAAAACAGCCTATGTGAAGTCTGCATCTTGGGAAAACAACACAGAGAATCCTTTCCAGCAGGAAAGAGTATAAGGGAAAAGGCACCCTTAGAGATTGTCCACTCAAATTTGTGTCACCCAATGCAAACACCATCTTTAGCTGGCAGTCACTATGTCTTGACATTTATAGATGATTATATAATAACGACATGGGTTTATTTTTTAAAACTGAAAAGTGAAGTGTTTGAACAGTTCTACCACTTCAAAGCTCTTGTTGAGAAGCAAAGTGGACACTACATAAAAGTGTTAAGAACTGACAGAGGTGGAGAATATATCTCCAAATACCTCCTACGTTTTTGTAGGGAGAATGGCATACACAAGAATTTTACCGCAAGATATACACCACAGCAAAACAATGTTGCAGAAAGGAAGAACATGACCATCATGGACATGGTCAGAAGTATGTTGAAGGCAAAACATTTGAAAAATGAGTATTGAGAAGAAGCTGTAAATTGTCCATCTTATATTTTAAATAGATGTACAACCAAAGTTGTTATGAACATAGTTCCGAAAGAAGCATGGAGTGGAACAAAGTAGTTTGTCACTCACATGAGAGTATTTGGATGTGTGGCATATGCACATGTCCCAAATCAGCTAAGGAAGAAGTTTTATAGCAAGGGGGAGAAGTGTATATTTTTTGGATACAGTGATGAATCCAAGGCCTACAAACTCTATAATCCATCAACCAAGAAAGCTATAATAAGAAAAGATGTGCAGTTCATTGAAGAAGAAGCTTGGGATGGAAGTTCAGAGAAAATTGTAAATGTGAAGACATGCATTTCACATGAAGATAAAGAGGAACTGATTGTAGAAAATAATTCCTCCATGGTGGCTCCTCCTCCACTTACAAAAGCTTAGCAGAGCACGCCACAAGAAAGTAATAGAACAACAGTGAAAAATCAAGGAAGTGCTTCTCCAAGAACACCACAGAGATCAACAACTCCCTCAAGTTCAAGTGGAACTCCAAGCACACCAAGAAGACGAAGATTCATAAATCTGAGTGAAATTTATGAGCAAGATGAAGTAAATAACAATGTTTTTTTGAATTCGTTATTTTCTTTGTTTTTTCATGGTAATGACCCAATCCATTTTGACGATGCAGTAAAAGAAGAAAAATGGATTGAAGCAATGAATGAAGAGATTTGAGCAATATAAAAGAATGATACATGGGAGTTAGTGGACCTCCCACAAGGTAAATAAGTCATTGGAGTAAAATGGGTCTATAAGACGAAAATAAATGTAGAAGGCAAGATAGAAAGGCATAAAGAAAGACTTGTTTTGAAAAGCTACAAGCAGCAGCAAGGAAGAGATATGAAGAAACCTTTGCACCAGTTGCAAGGATGGAAACAGTGAGGATAGTGTTGTCCATTGCAGCACAGCAAAAGTGGAAAGTCTATCAAATGGATGTAAAGTCAACATTCTTGGATGAAGTGTTGAAAGAGGAAGTGTATGTTGAACAACCTCCCGACTCTGAGATTGAAGGCCAAGAGCAGAAAGTATGAAAGTTGAAGAAAGCTCTTTATGGGCTTAATCAAGCACCAAGAGAATGGTACAGTAGGATTGATGCCTACCTAATAGATAATGGGTTTGAAAAATGTGATGGTGAACCCACACTCTACATTAAAGAAAATGATGGTAAGATTCTTATTGTTGCTTTATATGTAGATGATTTAATTTTCATAGGCAATGAAGTTTCTCTCATTGTTGATTTTAAAGCAGTCATGAAGAGTGAATTTGAAATGACTGATTTGGGTTTATTGAGATATTTTTTGGGAATAGAAGTAAAGAAAAATTAAAAGGGAATTTTTTTTTCCCAAGAAAAACATGTTGTATAATTTTTAAAGAGGTTTAAAATGCAGAATAGCAAAGTAGCGGTAACTCCAACTTTCATGGGGTTAAAGTTAAGCAAGGAAGGTTGCAACAATAAAGTTGATCCTACATTGTACAAGAGCATAGTTGGAAATCTAATGTATTTGACTGCAACTAGGCCTGATATTATGTATGCTGTAAGTTTAATTTCCAGATTCATGGAAACACCAAAGGAGACTCATTGGCAAGCAGCCAAGAGAGTATTGAGGTATGTAAATGGAACAAAGGAGTATGGTGTTTTATACTCCTCAACTGATAATTTTAAATTGATTGGTTACACTGACAGTGATTGGGCTGGAAGTGTAGATGATAGGAAGATAACATATGGGTATGTGTTTCATTTGGGATCGGGAGCCATTTCACGGGCTTCCAAGAAGCAACCAATAATTGCATTATCAACAACAGAAGCTGAATATGTGGCAGCAACAGCAACAACATGCCAAGCAGTATGGGTGAGAAGGATTCTGAGATATTTGTGTCATGAGCAAGACAAAGGAACCACAATTTATTGTGATAATAGCTCAGCAATTGCACTATCAAATAATTATGTTTTCCATAAGCGAACAAAGAACATAGATGTGAAATATAATTTTATATGAGAATTGGTTAACAATGGTGAGATTGTCTTGCAGCACTGCAGGATAGAGAAATAGTTTGCTGATATCCTCACAAAGCCATTGGGATAAAGAAGTTTTGTTTACCTTAGACAGTGTCTCTAAATGACTGATGGCGGAAGTTGTAATTAAGGGGGAGTGTTGGAATTCTACTCCCAACCACCGTCATGAATGAAGCAGCGGAAGCAGGCCACACTTCATCAATTTTTGTGCAGAGAAGGACAAGCAGCAAGATTTCAAGAATCAAAGGCATTTTCAAGCAACCACAGAAAATCAAGTACCGGGCCATCCTCTATGTTTATTTTTTGAACCACTTCATTTAACTTACCGAATGTCCACACAGTGCAGTCGCAAGTTTCTTGCGATACCTTTAAGCCTTCGCCACCTATGTTATTCTACCACCAATGCGATATCTGACGGGACCTACCATACAACCGACCACATTTCAATCATGTGAATTCCTTTGTATTTCAACAAATCCTTGTATTTGTGCGTTTCACACTTACCACAAGTTAGCACATCGCCAACTGCACTTCGCAAGCTTTAAGCTTTAACCTTAAGCCTTACCGCATGTTATGTTAAATCCTCACTGATGCGATATCTGGTGGGACCCACCTTATCCTTACCGCATGAGCCAAAACCTTGTTTTGCGCCAAATTCCTTTGTATTTCGTATATCGCACTTACTGCACTTACCAACATTTAAGCCGCCCGTAATACCACACTTCACAAATTTTATTATTTACCTTCCGCTACCCGCAAGTTATGTTATATGTTTTGCAATGCGATATCGCAATCGCCAAATTTTAAGTTTTCCCGCAGCACTCGCAGGCTATTTTATTTTGGGTGTGATGCGATAAGTTCCACGTCACTATCGCACATCACATCTCTCAAAGTTTAATGGATAGTGCATCGGTTAAGGTCTTGAATTTTCGATCTTCATGGATGTGATGTGGAGCAGAACCGCATTGCATAATATTTCAGATCCGTGAGTTTGTGTGTTGAACGCATTTTTACGTGTTTTTGTGTTAAAACTGAAATACGGTCTATGTGCCGATTTTAATGAAAGAATGGGTCTTTTGGCAGACCAATGAAAAATGGTTGTTGAACGTCTGGTTCAACAATTGAATTGCATTTATTAGATTTAGGTTTTCAGGCTACGACCATTCTTGTATTAAAAGAAATGTAAATTCATTTTGTTAGTGTAAAGGAATAGAAAACAGAAGTTTGTTTCTCTTCTATATTACGCTGTCTATGTATTGACTGTTTATTTCCGCAATTATTTGCATTCTCTGTGTTGTGGGGGAAGCATCCCTCTGTTTTTATGTTTATTCTAAAATTCCAACATCCTGCAGGGTGAACCTTAGGGTTTCATATAAGCTAATTTGAGAACCATCCCTCGTTTTTTTTCAACCCTTATGGTCAAGATCTCAATTGATTCCCAGAACTTGCGATGAAAATGGTGGTATATGGTTCTCATTTATCTCCCGGTCGTGGAGTTCTCTAATAATTGGGTTATATAAATCATAATTGATGTATTCTAGAGAAAGCATATTTTAAATCCCTAAGATCTTAAGTGATTCATAGAACTCACCATGAAAATAATGGCAGATGGTTATCATTTAACTCATAGTCGTGTAATTCTCTGAGAATTAGGTTATATAAATCATAAATTATTTATTCTAGGGAAAGCCTTATTTGAATCCCTAAGTTATTCAATGCAAATTTGTTTGTATTTCACATATATTTTAGGTAAACCTTGGTCGAATCACTAATTTTTCAACCCTAATTTTGGGGAAAAGGAGGTTGAAGTTCACTGGGAATTAAGAAAAAATGATAGACGATATGATAGCCTTCATCAGTGCTTCATACCTTTCATTTATATTCACGAGGTCATAAATCTTGGTTGTATGGCGATTTTTGAAATTTATTTCCTGCAAATTTCTTCATTCTGGTTTGCTATAAGCTATAAAGTATTCAAAACCAAATCTTCTATTATTTCCTACGATATCTCATTGGAAATTAAGAATACCTATGTGGAATTCAAAATAAACTCTACAAGAATGCATTCATCTGATTATAGAAATAGTGTGTGACTAGATTTATTTGAATTTTTCATAAGAACTTCTCGGACATATCAGAAACACATTAAAATTTTTATATATATCCACTATGATTCTATTCTATTTGCATATTATTTTATTTTTTATTTGTGATGTTCTGTGTTTTTGGTGTTTTTTGGGTTGTGCTTTTCGTTGGGTTGATTATGATTTTGGATGCTTTTTTGCAAAGTTTAAATTTTGGAGATATGCCCAAAGGCCTGCAAGACATTGATGAATGCTTCCCTGATTCACTACTCGAGTATGTGAAATATATTTTGGATAATTATATAAAACGTGAATGTAAGGTGTGTTAATAATATTAAACCCCCTCCTTCCATTATTTTTGGGTTATAGAGTTTCTTTTGTGTTCTTTTAAATCCATGCTTATAAATTTTATGCACATCCCAATGTACATACAACCATGTTACTTAACTACTATACAACTTGAACCGATATCTGCCGAAATGGTATCTTCCTAGAAATGATGGCTTTTATGGTTTATGTTTATGGCCAGGAACTAAACTCAATTTTGGTTTTAGATACATAAATATTATGATTTAATGCAAGATACTCCACCCAAATTGCACACTCTGTAGTTGTAGTGGACTCTTAAAAGATTGCGTTGATACAAGGAAGAACACAAGTCCTATGTTGTGATGCTTATGTACCTGAGAATACATATGGATATGATTTCCCACCTTCGAGTGCCACTGTGATTCCTAGTACCAAAAAAATTGAAAACAACAAATTTTACTCAGGTAGTAAGGGATAAAGTATAGAGTTTCTTGAGAAAGAATTAATACATCTACGACTGGAATTAAATAGTGTTGATGAAGGGAAAAAAAATTCTAAGAAGTTGTCCTTAGAGAAAGTTCATCCACAGTTAGAATCTGATCATGCTGGAGAAAGTAAGCCTTTTCATGCCAAATTTCCTGAGAAAGTCTCCTAACAATCAACATTTGGTAATTCTATAAAATGTTTAACGCCACTCCAAAAAAAATCCTTAGAGAGGGATCACTTTCATCTAGAAAATTATCAGGTAGGAAGGACATTTTGGCCACAAGAAATGGCTATTCTACTTGGTTGTCCTAATCCACCCCATAAATTATATCATGGGAACTATTGGTATGATAAAGTATATGGATTTTGGGCATGGTGAGTAATCTCTTTCTCTCCTGGCTTTGATAAAATTTGGTTGGTAGGATGATTTGAAGTTTGAAATTCAGTGACTTAGGTACCCTTTTTATTTTGTGTCTAATTGAACAAGTAGGAAAGAAGCCAAATCAAATCATAAGGCCACACTTGAATTTAGGGAGATGATATTCAAGCTAATGTGGGTGGTGGAAAGACAAAGGTTTTTATTAATGGATGTGAATTTACTAAAATGAAACTAAAGATGTTGAAGGTGATATAAAGAGGGATCAAACATTGTGAAATTTTTTCTTTTGGATACATATCATTTCCCTTTAGCCCACACATGGTGCCCTCAACCCCAATGCAGGGAAAAGATAAATTACCATCAAGATTACTCAAATACATCTGAGTTTAGTTTTTCTAAAGAGATAAATGTTGTTTATTGATAATTTGATACCTATAGAATTTTTCTAAATTGGTTGTTTACAAATTTTCTTTAACCCATGTGTTTTGGTAGATCGAAAGTCTATATATTTATCCATAACATGTTTTTTTCCATGTGTAATAGAACACTATATGGTTATAATTTTGTATAATTTTTCTTATGTTATTGTATGGGATATCTTGTGCAACTCTTAAGCAACAAAATTTAAACAACAAATTGGACTCTAACTATTGTGTTGGGTAGATAACATTAAATTGTATGTGTTTCTTTCTTGTGGTAGGGATCTAGTGAATTGAATTAATATCATGATAATATTTATTTAGGTCGGAAATATCTTTGCAAGATTTCAACTTTTGTTTACTTATATTAAATTCCTTATGGAATATGACATCACAATTCAAACTTGGGACTTTTTCATAAAGGAAGAGTAGATTAAACTCCTCCTTAGTACAAGGTTTTGGATAACTTAGTGGTAAGGTAGAGAAAACTGATCCTTTTTGAATTATGTCATCAAAATTCAAACATGGAATTTCTCATCACAAAAGAGTAGATCTCTTTATGAATATCGGATTTTATTCACAATTTTTAACTCTTATTTCATAGATAGCATGTTTATCTCATACTTTTCTTTCTTCCATCTCACTCCAATATGTGTAGGATATAGATTTTCCGCTTCAGCAGTGCAAAGATCTACCCCAACAAGGGTATATTGTAAAAAACGATACCTAGTTGATTCAAAAGAACACAATTTTTGAATGATATCTCACAAGAAACAACATATAAGTGCTTGCAAATCATTTTGCTTATATTTCCCTTTTGACGATATTTATTGCATCTCCAAATTTTCATTAATCTTGAGTGTGATGATAGGAAAAATCTGCATAAAAATAACATTTGTATCTTTGGTTGAACATTGAACAACCTCATTCAAAGTCTCATGTGCTATATTTTGCAACCTATATTTATCTGCATCCTCCCTATGTGCTACATCAAGAGGAGCCTCAACAATGTTCTTAAAAAATAGATATAGCGAGGAGGAATTTTCCCCTGCATCTTCATAGCCTTGGGCTAGGAAATACAATGCACTGAATTTTTTTTTAGCAACATCTCGTGCATCCTTCAATATTTTAAGTACCATTGATAGGATATGTGGTAAATTTGACTGTGTGATTATGGATCTCCCATTGTTGAACCATTTAAAAATTTAAATATTCTCGGAATGGTCCATGCAGTTGTGTTCTTAACATTACTATTTTCATCCTTCATAGAATTGAGAATACATTTGCAAGAAACAATGACAAGAGGAGTAATATTATTAGGTGATGGGCCATGCATAATTGATGCAAAGGCATAAGTAGATGCCTCTCGACATCTCTAATCTGGCTCTGATATTTTTTCTTCTACAAATGGCATAACAAAAATGATGGCAAAGTTATGCAAGCTCGTCATGTGAATGGTCAGGGTGATTTAGTCATACAATTTGTTTAGTTGTATCCAGGGATGCTTATTGGTTAAGACATACAATCCTCTCTTGATTTTGATATTTTTTTTTGTTCATACCTTCTGTTTTATGATTTCCTATTATTATTGACAAGTTTCAATCATGTATCCTTTACAATACTCTATTTCACAAAAAACAATTACTTCATGACAAAACTTTGTAGACTTCTCTTAGTGCAGGCCAATAAACACACCTCCTTTTTGTTGAGAATTTAATAGGTCAACGATTAATTAAATTCTCTTACTTGATAACCGCTTGTGTTATTATTTAGCTTATTTATCTTCATTTCTTATTATTATGATGAGAAATACATCAAACAATTACCACAACAATAAGCACAGTGACACAATATGTAGGCTACAAGCTAGGGCCAAAACCTCTTCTATTGCGAGAAAAACATGAAAATATATTCTTATAGATGCTTCAATTGATGAATACAAAGACCTGTGAAAAATACACTAGACACAAGTATTCCTCCAAGACATTTCTCACTATCTCGTGCTCTTCTCGGCTTTCTTAATATCTCCTCCTTTCTTGCATTGTTCTGCACTGCCACCTAGAGAAGCTTGGTCTCTACTTCGCTGCCCTTGTCAAAGTGTCTCCTCCCTTTGGCCTCCTATAGTCCTCTTCTTCGACCTTCTTTCAGCACCCTTCTACTCTTTCGATAGCCCAAGACATATTTTCATATGCACGGAAGTAGCCCTTTGTATTCACTGAGATGACATAGGTATAGGTGAAGACATATCACCGAAACAGAGAGGGAGACCCTTATGCAGACTTTTCCTCACCCTCGCACACCTTGTAGCCTTCCTTCTATGTTTTATTATCCTTACTCTTCGCACACCTCAATCCACACTTCCTATTGCAGACATATCCGAAGTTGATGATGTTACAATGAGTTTGGGTCACCCCTATATAGTGATTGTTCCTCTCCATTTGGGCTAACGTGATCTATAGGAATGAGGTTGAATTCTTCAAAGGATTAATCCATCAATATTTAAGCTGACGTGGAGAGCCGTAGTGACAATATCTTCGAGTTCAACTTTTACATAGATGATGCATCTTTTAAACATGTAACATGACTTTATTTACATGACTCTAATTATATTTATGACAAGATGAAAATTTCCTAAAGACATCAGGAAGAAGTCTTTGACCTATAATAAAAATGTCTTTCTCATGAAACCCATGAAGCAAGAAACATGATACGTTTTATTTTCCTTTGTCTTATTCATTACATAAAATCATAATTACAAGTCATTATGAATACCAAACCTAGTTACACTTTTCAACACTCCCTCTTAACTAGGGAGGTATTCGTAATGGTACTTGGTCATTCTCAATCTGAAGAGATCTCATAAGAAGATTCATATTTGAAACTAATCTGTATAGCATCATATCAACCACCATTGTCATAGTGCAAGGACTTGACTAACATATCCATATCTCCACGAGATCTTTTAGCTACAATGATGAGTAGACACCCTCATCATTTTCTCTCTTGGATCATATCCCACCCGGTTTCACTTAGGATATGTCCATCAAGACTATTCTTACTATTGGACTCCCATTCCTCAAAGAATATCGGTCCTTCCACGACTACTCTTATCTTGGATACCCTAATACATCCTCAAAGAGTATCAGATTTCGGATGATTACTCAATCTTCCATTCTGTCTTACCAGAATTATGTTTCTATCTCTCCCTCTCAACTAGGGAGTACATATGTACTCATTCCTATACAAGGAATGTAGTTAATCTCCCTCTCGTAATATGAATTACCAAGTTTCTTTCAAGTAAGAAACTTATTTCCAGGCTCCCTCTTAATCAGGTACCTGCAATAGCTCTTCAGGGAAATAATGGGACATCCAGTTGTTCAGAATAACTCCTTCTTTTAATTTCATGAATTTATTTGTTGAGGATTCTTCATCTTTGGGATCTCTTCATAGGGTACAGATTATTCATCACTTTCATTTACGATTCATGTATTCATTCCATCAAAAAGTGATCCATCAGTCTTCTCATTTGGTCTAGCTTCATGTCATGTTTCTTTTCTTCATACCATATTTCTTCCAAGGATATTTCGTCCTACCATATGGTTAGCAATGTTGGAATACATATACTTCCCTTTGGAAGCCCTGCATAAGCTCATCCAAATATTATACAATTATAAATATGAATACTTAAATCAAATATTACCTTAGTGATGATATTGCATCATGACATCTTCCTGTAGGCATCAACATCCTTAATATATATTGACACATATCCTAAATATATGTATTGTCAAGGGTCTCCATATTTTCCATACTTTTATCAAATTCTACATATCTTCACAAGAGATTTCCTAGTTAATTCCTCTTGGTTTCCTTGGATTTTGACTACCTTTTATCATGGTAGCACTTCCCGTGGTCTCTTCCTTTTATTCTCCACACAATTTTATTCACAGGAGCTTGCAATAAGAGTTCCTTAATAGTTTCCAATCATCTCATACTTTATATGAGAATATATTATGTTGGTTTCATGTAGTGTGAACCATGCATTTTGGAATTTTCTTGGAGGAGGAGATCCCTTTCCTATGATCATGCTTCTCAGGATAGAAGTAGTGATCAATGGTACCTGCAACCAT
This sequence comes from Pinus albicaulis, assembly GCA_034641835.2. Taxonomy (NCBI): domain Eukaryota; kingdom Viridiplantae; phylum Streptophyta; class Pinopsida; order Pinales; family Pinaceae; genus Pinus; species Pinus albicaulis. The sequence goes on along the minus strand of CM076573.1, from coordinate 759,936,202 downwards.
ACAACATGAAATTATAATATTAAATATAATAATACATACCTCATTTACCTTCAATTCATCTAGGATTCTTTCAACAACTTCCTTGATTGAATTTTCTTCAATTCCTTGATCTTCTTCATCTTCTTATGTCATCATACTCCACAAGTCGGAGTTCCTTATGAAACACTTTCTTTCTCTCTAGATCGGCGAATCCTTCGATGGGATTACATCAAAGAATCTTGAGGATCTTGAATGTCCTTATCTTAGAAAATGCTTCCTTTTGATGTATGATGAGCCTTGTCTTAGATGACTTCTTCCTTCCAATGAGGTTCCTAAGAGGCATATCCTTCATATTTGATTAATATGAATTTAGTTCCTCTTGTCCACATGATATCCCTTGGTGATTTCAGGATCTCTTGCTTCTAATGTTTGCATGATGTCACACCGTATCTTACTATTATTGTAGCCATATCATATACAAGATTTAGGAGCCATGAAAAGACCTTTGTGAGAGAGAATATCTTAACCATAGTAAATATTTCTTACTCCCTCTTTCCTTGAACTTATTTCTTCAAATTCCTTCATCCTTTCTGGTGGTATAAGCTTTATTCTTGTAATGTCTGAGTCCTTTAACTTACCTGCAACGTTTCTTCTTCTATATAGCATAGAAGCCACAAGTTGTTAGATGAGGTAAATTTCTTGTCCCATTGGAAATTTGTTACCTTGCACATTATAATATTGGTGATTATCATTTTATCATTTTTTTGAGATCCCCTAATTAAAATTCTATATGACATTATTTACTACATATTCAGTGAATATATCTTCTATCTTATCATATATATTTTTTTTATTTCTCTACTTCTGCTACATAGGGATGAGAGGACCTTTGACTGATTTAATAAGAATAATTTGAGTCCTTTGATCCTTTTACATGTATTTAGAGAGTGCTGGACCTTTTTGAGATTTTTCCATAGATATGATCAATTACTTCACTTCTTTTGAGGATTATTTCTATGAAGAAACTTCAATGACCCATTCATCTTATTCGTCTCCTTGCAGGCACGAAGTCATTTTACCAAAATTGATTATAAAATAAATTATACTTACTTGACATGTGAAGATGAAATATTCACCTGTGTTACTTTGATGGCGGTTGAATAAGACGTATGGATGCTTTCTTGGATGATATTCTTCAAGAATAAGAATGAGATCCTTATTGCAATGATAGTAACTTTCCTTATAGCTTTTGAAGATGATAATGCCTTCTTATCTTCAAGATACTTTGAGTTCTTTGGTAGTGAATGAATGTAGATCAGAAATGCTTCTATATACTTTGAGCCGCCTTACCTTATAGGTATCTTCTAGAATTATCATGATACCATTTTATGGTTAGTTCTATTTTTTTTCATATTGACGAGAAATCGAGATTTGTGGTCTTCATAATATCACTGAATTATATCTTGTATGAACCCTTATACAAACTTCATCACTGTGTGATCACCGAGAATAATAGGGAAAACATTGATATATACAGAGGTATCTGAGGATTGTAATTCGATATTATCTAAGATGTAAGCCCTTACTATCCCTTCTTCTTTGATGACTCATCATTTTTATCTATCCGAAGGATATTTAAGTTGTTGACAGTGATTGTTTTATGAAAGAATCTGAACTGTGCCAAAGATCCTATTTTATATTTGTCATACAAAATAGAGATCTCACTGAACTGTTATCTACACTTCTTCATCAAAATTTCAGAGGAGATGCGAACCTGTGAACTTATTTTATCACTGAGCTCCTTCTTGATTGCCTCTTACATGAATTATTGACTGTGATTTAATCCTTAAGTGCCTCTTTGATTCCCTTATTTTATTTTCACCATAGATTTGAAACCATGTTGACAATTTAATAGGGCAATGATTAATTCAATTCTCTTACTTGATAACTACTTGTGTTATTCCTTAGCTTCTTTATCTTCGTTTCTTATTATTACGATGAGAAATACATCAAAAAATTACCAAAAGAGTAATAATAGTGACACAATATGTAGGATACAAGCCAGGGCCCAAACCCCTCCTCGTGAGGGGAAAAACCACAAATCTCTTCTTATATATGCTTCAATTGACGAATACCAAGACCCTTGACAAAGACACTAGACACAAGTATTCCTCCAAGACGTTTTTCACTATATCTTTCTCTTCTCATCTTTCTTAATATGTCCTACTTTCTTGCATTGTTCTACACTGCCACCTAGAGAAGCTCGGTCTCTACTTCGCTTCCCTTGACAAAGTGCCTCCTCCCTTCGGCCTCCTACAATCCTCTTCTTTGGCCTTCTTTCAACACCCTTCTACCCTTTCGATAGCCCAAGACAGATCTGAATATGCATGGAAGTAGCCCTTGGTATTCACTAAGATGACAGAGGTATAGGTGCAGACCTATCACTGAAATAGAGAGGGAGACCCTTACAAGGACATTTTCTCACCCTCGCACACCTTGTAGTCTTCCTTCTACGATGTATTACCCTTACTCTTCACGCACTACAATCTGCACTTCCTACTGTAGATAGATCAGAAGTTGATGATGTTATAATGAGTTCAAGTCACCCTTGTATAGTGATTGTTCCTCTCCATTTGGGCCGACATGATCTATAGGAGTTAGGCCAACTTCGTCCAAGGAGTAATCTATCAATATTTAAGTTGACATGGAGAGACATAGTGAAAATATCTTGGAGTGAAACGTTTACATAGATGATGTGTCTTTTACATGTGTAACATGAATTTATTTGCATGACTCTAATTATATTTTTGACAAGATGAAAATTCCTAAAGACATCAAGAAGAAGTCTTTGACCTATAATAAAAACTTCTTTATCATGAAACCCATAATGGCTATCCTACTTGGTTATCCTAATCCACCTTGAAAGTTAAATGTTGGGAACTATTGGTATGATAAAGTATCTGGATTTTGGGGCATGGTGAGGAATCTCTTTGCCTCTTGGCTTTGATAAAATTTGGTTGGTGGGATGATTTAAAGTTTGAAAGTCAATGACTTAGTTGTTACCCTTTTTATTTCGTGTCTGATTGAAAAAGTAGGCCAGAAGCCAAATAAAATCATTAGTCCACACTTGAATGTAGGGGTTGATATTCAAGCTGTTGCGAGTGGTGGCAAGCCAATGGTTTTTATTAATGGGCGTAAAATTACTAAAATGAAACTGAAGATGTTGAAGGTGATTTAAAGAGGGATCAAGCCTTGTGCAATTTTCACTCTTGGATACATGTTATTTCACTTTAGTCCATGTTGCGTATGTGTTATATTCTTTCCACGACTAAGCACGCGCGGGGGGGTAAGAGGGGGGGCGATAGCCCCCCCTGTCGGGGTCCGGGGCAGCGCCTCGGCGAAAATTTTGGTTCCTTAATTTCCGCTGGGTAGTCTGCGTGCATGGTTTTGCACATGGTTTTGGGGTTCGATGGTTTTCGGCCCCTGGTATTTGTGTAGATCCGGTCAAGGGAACTACGGTTATGTTCTAATCCAGGGTTAATGGATTGGGGTTTATGTATGCTCCGGCATGTATATATATGTGTTGTAACACTAAAAGGAACATAATGAAAAATCAAGCTGGTCGTCCCGATTTGGGATCCAGGGAAAATCTCTGTGTTTATCTGTTTTATGTTTTATGCTCTCGCAATTGTTTATTTTCTGTTATAAGATTCGTGTGTAGATAATTTATGTTCAGGGTTAAAACCTACAGTCCACATAGGGTTCCCTCGACGCTAATGCAGGTCAAAGATAAATTACCAACAAGATTATTCAAATACAACTGAGTTTATACTTTCTGAAGATACAAATGTTGTTTATTGATAATTTGATACCTATGGAATTTTTTTGAATTGGTTGTTTACAAATTTTATTTAACCCATGTGTTTTGGAAGATCAAAATTCTATATATTTATCCATAACCTATGTTTTGTCATATGTAATAGAACACTATATGGTTATCATTTTGTTTGAATTTTCTTATGTTATCGTATGGGACATCTTGTGCGTCTCTTAAGCAACATAATTTAAACAACAAATTGGACTCTGATTATTCTGGTGGTTAGATAACATGAAACTATATGTGTTGCATTCTTGTGGTATGGAGTGTGTTAATTGAATGAATATCACGATAATATTTATCTAGGTTGGCAAGATATTCGCAAGATTTCAACTTTTGTTTGCTTATATTAAATGACGAATGGAATATTGCATCACAATTCAAACTTGCAACTTTTTCATCAAGGAAGATTAGACCAAACTCCTCCTTAGTGCAAGGTTCTCGGTAACTCAGTGGTAAGGTAGAGAAAACTTCTCCTTTTTGAATTATGACATCACAATTCAAACTTGGACTTTCTCATCAAGGAAGAGTAGATCTCTAATTGAATATCTGATTTTCTTCACAATTTTTAACTCTTGTTTCATAGATATCGTGGTCATCTCATATTTCTCTTTCTTCCATATCTCTCCAATATATGTAGGACATAAATTTTCTGCTTAAGCAGTGCAAATATCTACCCCAGCAAAGGTATATTGTAGAATAAAATACCCAATTGACTCGAAGAACACAATTTTTGAATGATCACTTGCAAGAAACCACATAGAAGTGCTTGCAAATAATTTTGTTTTTCTTTTCCTTCTCATGATAGTTTCTGCATCTCCAAAGTTTCATTAAGCTTAAGCATGATGACAGGAACAAGTTGCATAACAATAGCATTTGTATCTTTATTTGAACATTGAAAAACCTCATTTAAAGTCTCATATGCTACAGTCTACAACCTAGATTTACATGCATCACCCCTATGTGCTGCATCAAGATGAGCCTCAACGATGTTCTTAAAAGACAGAGATAGCGGAGAGGAACTTCCCCCTATATATTCATCGCCTTGGGCCATGAAATGCAACACACCACAAAAATTTTCAGCAACATTTGGTGCATCCTTCAAGATTTTAAGTAGAATTGATAGGATATGTGACAAATTTGACTATATTATTATGGGTGTCTCCATGGTTGAACCGTGTAAAAAATAAAATATTCTCTGAAGGGTCCATGAAGTTGTGTTGTTAACATGATTATTCTCATCCTTCATAGCATTGAGAATAAATTTGATACCAACATTGACAATAAGAGTAAGCTTATCAGGTGAAGGACCCTCTATAATTGATCCAATGGCATAAGTAGCCTCCTCTCGACATCTCCAATTTTTCTTTGATATTTTTTCTTCTACAAATGGCATAACAAGAACGATGGCTAAGTTATGCAAGCTCATCTTGTGAATGGCCATGGTTATTTAGTCATACAATTTGTTTATATGTATTCAGGGATGGTTCCTAGTTAGGACACACAATCTTCTCTTGATTCTAATATATATATATATATATTGTTGAGACCTTTGTTTCATGATTTCATATTATTATTATTGACAAGTTTCAATCATGAATGATTTACAATATTGTTTTTCCCAAAAAATATTACTTCATGACAAAATTTTGTAGACTTCTCTTAGTGTAGGCCAATTACCACGCCTCCTCTTTTAGCTGAAATGATTTCCATGATAGTTTGACAATATTTGTATTCTTATCCCTCGGTGCTAGTCTATTAGCAAACCTCCAATTTTAGCTATTTACAAATTTTCTTTAACCCATTTGTTTTGGTAGATCGAAAGTTTGTATATTTATCCATAACCTATGTTTTTCCATCATGTGTAATAGAACACTATATGGTTATTGATTTGTTTGAATTTTCTTATGTTATTGTATGGGACATCTTGTGTAGCTCTTAAGCAACAAAATTTAAACAACAAATTGGACTCTGATTATTGTGTTGGTTAGGTAACATGAAACTGTGTGTGTTGCATCCTTGTGGTAGGTTTTGAGGTATAAAAGGTGTCTTTTTAACGCCTATTTATCCTACATTAATTATCAATCCAGGAACGACTTTTTATTTCAAGAGTGTACTCTGTCTGAGGCTGCAATTCAATCTAAGAGTAATGCCTTGCAATATGTAGTACAATGTTCTAAATACAAGAGTAAATGGATGCTTGGAAAAGAAATCTAATTACAATAACATGAACTCAAATGCTCTGAAATCTAACTATTCACTTAGCAAATATCAATCGAGGATACAGTAGCAATAACTCATTCCTTTAGAAATTGATGCAATTGAAATTAAACTGGAACAAGACAATCAATCTGGGAACGTGGAAGCAATAACCAATATTCTCTACAGTTGACAGTCTTGCTTTAAAGCAATCAAAGGGAAATATAAATTGAACTAAATCATTAATGCTGCTAATGAAAGTAAACTAGGAAAATTCTCAAAAGCAAAATCAACTATTTGTAAACCAAACTCTTTGAAATTTGTAAACTAATTAATCTGAAATGAACAACAACCTGAAATTTAACAACAATATCTATCTGATGAATCTGAACAGCAAGCTCTAACTAATGGAATCAAATAGCAAATTCTATTAAACAACAAATCCTATTAAGCAGCAAACTCTCTTGATCAGCACTCTGAAATGAACAGCAGTCAATCGAAACAGAAAATGGAATGGAACAACGACTGAAATAGAACATCAAATGCTAAATGGCGAAGCTCTGTTAAAAAATAACAAGATAAGTAATACGAGGATTAAGATTCTTGTTAAATTAGAAATGAACGGCAACGCGATTCACCAATGTAACATGCCAATATCAATAGACAATTAAACGGTAAACCAATTAAGTTACAAACTATAATGAAAACAAATACAAACTGTCACATAATGATAACTGAAAGGTAATAATACAAACAACGGATCGATCCACCAGGGTCGGGCCCTCAACCACCGGTGAAACACTGCTGGGCTTTACTCCAGAGTTAAGAAATGGAACATAAACACATTCTTGTATTAATCAAACATAAATAGCGTTTACATCAATCGCTCTCTGATCACGAGAGTTAAGAAATTTCAGAGTTACAAAAGAAATTCAATAATCATCCCATCATTGTCTTTTACAAGTGTCTCCTTTTATAATCACAAAGAGGAGAAATTAAATAGTAAATATGATCTCTCATAACAATATTGAATTGTCCCCAACCAATTGATCAACAAGAAAATATATTTCCATCAATGTTTCAATAAGAGCAAGTCGAATTTGGATTTGCAGTTGAAATAATTTTGAGGACCGTCGCAACAGTAAATCTGAGAAAATTGTGCTCAAATAACCTTTTGTTTCTCTCAATATAGGCTGAATTTGGGCAAATCATTCTTTAATTAAAGGTAACTCGGTTCGTTCTGGACAAAACCCATGTTCCGGGTTTTCCAGATTCTTCTCCACTTGTCCAGAATATCAACCGCAAAACTGTCACTTCTTATTCCAGCGAATTTTTGAGTTGGAGTATTGAATGATGTGCTGGAGGTCAAATCTGCAATCTAGGAAATATCTTGGAGGCTAAAATGGTGAGTGTTGTTACAAAATATATTAATAAACCATCATTGATAAAATTATGCATAATAATCATCAATTTATTAAAATAAAGGAGAATAAATAATATTTATCCATAAGAACATAAATAATTATAAAATGGATTTATATGATAAATTACATGATAAAGAAGAATAGAAATGGATGAAATAAATGTTAAAAAGTAGTCATATTCGTGGCCCAACAGTAGGAAGTCAATCAATTGAATAAATATCATGAAAATATTTATTGAGGTCGACGAGATCTTTACAAGATTTGAATTTTTGTTTACTTATAGTAAATGCCTTATAGAATAAAGCATCACAATTCTACATTGGGACTTTTTCATGGAAGAGGAGTAGACCAAACTCCTCCTTAGTGCAAGGTTCTAGTAACTCAATGGTAACATATAGCAAACTGCTCCTTTTTGAATTCTAACATCACAATTCAAAATTCTAACATCACAACTCAAACTCAAACTTTCTCATTAAGGAAGGCTTTCCTATGACTACCACCTTGCAACATTTCCTTTACAACATGAAGTATAATTGCTAGTTATACCTGCATAAAAACATGCTATATTGTAATCAATTTATCGTAAAAAGGATGACCTCTTAAAATTTTGAAACAATGCATAAAGTTTATTAAAAATTTTCAAATTGTAATATTAAATCAAATATTTTAAAAACTAAAAATATTTTTTTTCAGAATATTTTTTTCCATTAATTGTCACACACGAAATTGCAAATTTCAAAGGGTTTTAAATATAACTGTATAAAAATTTAAAAATATATAATATTACCAAATTTCTCAACACTTAATTAAAACATACACCAGTAATTAATGACTTGGTACTTTCTCCTCGTATCAATTTTTTATTATAGTTCATGACAGTTTGAAATTTCGATAATGGGGAATGGCTATGTTCACTAAACGTTTTTACAAAAAGCCTCCGGACGTGCTTCTCGAAATTTCTGAGAGCGTTCATAATTTTTAAATCGTAAATCAATTTCACGAATCAGGATTTAAATATTTATTTAATCCCAATTTTTTTAACTAAATGACAAACATTCAAACAACTAAAATAAATTCTTAAAAAATATAAATGTTAACTTTTAATTAACAGTTAATATTTTTATAGCGAATACATCAATTGTTCATAACTCAAACCATCGTCATGGACATGGTACATTACATTTTTTTTGCCAAACAAATTTCTCACATAGCCATCTGAAAAAAAATATTTTATATAAAAGAATTATTATATCCACCTTTACCTTCAGCTTCAAATCTTAGCTCACTCTATATTTGAATCTTTTGTAGTTGGCAGTGTAATTTTGGGTAAAATTTAGTTAATTTTTCAAGTAGTTATTTATTTAATTTAATAAATTCATATAAATATATTAAATAATTTTTTTAATATTAAATTTTTTTAATAATTTGTAACTTTTATTATATTAGATTGAGGATGAAAAATACTCTCATTGCGTCATTTGATAGCCCAGTATGACCTCAATGTGTAAGTATGTCGAAAGCCAAAAAAAAAAAACTAATTTTTTATAAATAAAATATAGATAATGTCGACTTTCAAAATAATTTACATAACCATATAAATAAACAATTAAAAATAAATTTAAAATACGAAGAGTTTTACGAACACTCAAAAAAGAGATACCCTAAATAAATAAAAATATAAATAAAGAGATATGGTAAATAAATACAACTTCTTTTCATATTTACTCGCGAAGTATGACAAATAAATATAAATATAAATAAACTAGAGGTATGGTAAATAAATAAAACCTTTTTTTATATTTACTCCATAAAGCTCTTTATATTTACAAGAATACAAAAAGTAGTTTTAATTAGGTGAAACCTAGAAGCCAAATACCATGGGAAAAATTATTATTAATACCATGGGCCAAATACCATATTTATAAAAGAGGCATAAAAAAGTAAGCTAAATAAATAAAAATATATCAAATAGAAGTAGAAATAAACATATAATTAAATTTGAAGCCTATGGACCAAATACCATGGACCAAATTAATAATAATACCATGCAAAAAAATACATTATCAACCCTAACATTAATATTAAAATGTTAATATTAATATTATTATTGTTATTATTATTACTAAATCTAATATTGATATTAATATATTATAATATTAAAATTATTAAATTTAATAATTTTATATTAATACAATATTAAATTTATTATATAGATATGCTAGATATATATGGGAGGGAAGAACAAAGACATATGATATAGGTGGAGAAATATAGGGAGTGACAAAGGAGAGATTGAGATAAACTGAAGGAGAGGGGAGAGGAGGAATGAAGACAGAGAGAGGGAGAGGAGTGACAGAAGTAGAGAAGGGTAAGAGAGGGAGAGTGAGAAAGAGAGATAGAGTGATGGGGGAAGAGAGAGGATTTGAGGGTAGAGAGAGAGTAAGAGAGAGGGGGAGAGGGGGGGGGGGTGATGGATATAGAGCGAGGGAGGCGATAAAGAGAGAGAGGAAGGGCAAGAGAGAGTACTTGAGAGAGAGGAAAAGAGTGATAGGGGAATATAGAGGATTGTAGGCTAAAGAGAGATGGAGAGAGTGACAAGGGAGAGATTGAGATAAATTGAAGGAGAGGGGAGAGGAGGAGTGAAGAGAGAGAGAGGGAGAAGAGTGAGAGAGGTAGAGAAGGGTAAGAGAGGAAGAGTGAGAAAGAGAGATAGAGTGATGGGGGAAGAGAGAGGATTTGAGGGTAGAGAGGGAGAGAGAGAGAGGGGGGTGAATATAGAGGGAGCAAGGTGATAAAGGAACAAAGAGGAAGGACGAGAGAGAGTACTGAAGAGAGAGGAAGAGAGTGATGGGGGAATATAGAGGATTGTAGGGGAAATAGAGAGGGAGAGAGTGAGTGATGGGGGAAGAGAGTGGGAGGTAGGAGAGACAGGGAGAGAGAGGAAGGAAAAGAGAGGAGACTTAAGAGAGAGGGATAGAGAGATAGAGTTGTAGGGGAAGAGATAGAGGGATAGAGAGATGGAGCTGAATGGGGAGAGACTAAGGGATAGAGAAATGGAGTTTGAGGGGGAGATATGGATGGAAAGAGAGATGGAGTTGGATGGGGAGAGAGGGAGGGAAGAAGAAAGACATAGAGAGTAACAAGTGGAGAGATTGAGGGAGTGTGTATGTTTGGGGGTGAGATAAAGAGACAAAGAATAAGAGATTGAGAGAGTGGGGGAGAGAAGGAGAGAGAGAGGCATATAGTTACAAAGTTTGAAGGTGAAGAGAGAGAGACCGAGAGAGGGAGAGGTGGGAGAGAAAGGAAGAGAAAGAGTGGAGAGAGGTAGGGAAAGAGAGATGGAGATGGAGGGGAGAGAGAGGGAGGTAAGAATAAAGACATAGAGAGTAAAATTTGTTGAGAGAGAGAGAGAGAGAGGAGTGATAAGGAAGATGGAGGGAGAGCGAGAGATGATAGCAGGAGCGAAGAGAGATAGAAGCGAGGGAGAGGAAAGGAAGGGGAAGAGAGAGAGAGAGGGATAGAGAGGAGGAGGGAGTGATATATAGATATATTGGAGAAAGAGAGTGTATGTTTTGGGGTTGATATAGAGAAACAAAGGGAGATAGATATATATATGGAAGGTGAAGAGAAAGAAGAGATAGATGGACACAGGGAGGGAGGGGCAAAGAGATTGATAAATATGGAGTGAGAGTGCCTATGTTTGTGGGGGTGAGATAAAGAGACAAAGAAGGAGAGATGGAGGGACTAAAATCAATGCATCGAGTGCAAGCAATCAAATAGGATTAGAAATCATCATCTAAATATATTTGATTACTTTCACTAGATGCATTGATTGCAATATAGATTATTTCTAATTCTATTTGATTTCTTGCACTAAATGCATTGATTTCAGTGTAGATGGAGATTTCTAATCCTATTTGATTGCTTGCACTAGATGCATTAATTTAAATGTAGATGTTCATTTATAATTATATTTGATTTATTACACTATATGCATTTATTTCAATATAAATGATTTCTAATCCTATTTTATTGCTTTCACTAAATGTATTTATTTCAGTGTAGATGGTGATTTATAATCCTACTTGATTGCTTGCACTAGATGCATTGATTTTAGTGGATATGTTGGTTTCTAATCGTATTTTGTTACTTGCACTAGATGCATTGACTTGAGTGTAGATGTTGATTTCTAATCATATTTGATTACTTGCATTAGATGCATTGATTTCTGTGTAGATTTTGTTTTCTAATCTTATTTGATTCCTTGCATTAGATGCATTAATTTCAGTGTATATGTTGATTTATGATTTGATGTAATTGGATGTATGATGGTACATTAGTTTTAAAGTCATTGGATTAATAGTCTGTGAAAGCACAACAAATTATTGATAATGTAAAACGATTTTTGTGTTATAGTAATTAAACCTAAAAATATTGGAGAGCAAGAGAGACAAGGTATGGTGTTTACTACGAGCTAAATATTTAAATGGTTTATTGTCTTTTTCATATAATTGATATGGAAAGATGACAAAACTAATAAGGGTGACAGTAAGAATAGTAGAAGAAAATACTTTGATATTGATCACAATAAAGGCTATTTGTAATTGACTACATTCTAATTATTCACATTTTCTATAATTCAATATTATTACATTGTCACTTTGCATTCAAAAAAATTATTTCATCATTTTTCATCATTAAAGCTATTTTACAATATTTATCATCTCAACAAATTGAGGTGACTAAGAAAACTTAAAATTAAAATGTCTCGATAAATCTCAAACATATTTAGCATATTTAAAATGGTTATATTAATATTAAATGTATTTACATATTATTGATAAAATTAATCATATGTTCCTCATATTATTAATAGATTTTCCTTGGTCGCACACAATTGAAAGTAGCCTAGATCCATCTTAACTACGGATCTATCGCGCCGAGAGGGATCAAATTTCTTGAGGTGCAAACCTTTCCTCAAAATTTTCACTCAAAAAATAGGTTTGCACCTTTAGAGATTTGATCCCTCTCGGCACTTAATAGATCGGTGGTTAAGATGGATCTAGGTTGGTTTCTAAAACATTTGTTACACTGTTAATCTGTTTAATTTTTAAGTTAACAACACTATCATGATTTTTCTAGAGCTTCTCTAACACCCCTCCATACATTGTGATTTGTGAGTTTGATCCAAGTGGATATTGGTGGTGACCCGCCTATTCCACTTGGGCCCCCACCATTGTCTCTTTCAGTTTTTCAGTTTCGGCACAACTTACTATTTTTAGCAGTTTTTCGGGTCCTGAACTTTCAGAGTCGTTTTGAGGCCCTAAACGACATTTTTTGGGAAAACGGAGAGCAACATAGGTCCATGTACGAATGTTTCTCGTTCAAAATTTGTAGTCCTCGGATATATCTTTCTAACGAGGTATGGTACACGTCAAACGGAGATCGTATGCCAAAGTTACGCCCCTGGGAAGTTGAAACACCAATTTACCCAAACGGGGCCCATAGTTTTGACGCTTCGTCTCCTAGGGTTAGGGTTTTGGCTATTTAGGATTTCCCATTGTTTCTAAATAATAAATAGGCCCTTGAGCCTCATTGTAACTCAGTTCAGAGGCCTGTAGCCACCTCATCTCTTCTCAGAGATAGCTACCAGTGCCCTAGCTAGTCTTATTTTCATTCTGTCTGTAAGCAAATTTCAGTTCTTTGATATTAATGAGGTAGTATGTGACGTTGCTCCTATTGATGTTTCTGATGTATTATTAGGACAACCATACTTGTGGAAGTGTCATGATGTGTATGAGTCTTGGCCTCGTGCTGTTATTGTTACTTTGGGAAATAATTTGTACAAGATACCAGAGGTACCACCTCCTGCCGCTATCTCTTTGGTTACTGCAAAACAATGCAGTAAGCTCATTTCCCAAACCAGGAAATTTGTTTTCCTGATGATCCGCCAACAGGGCAAGAAGAATACTGTGGCCACGACCTCCAAATAGGGCTCCTCTGCACAACAACAAATGGATAAGGTTGTGGAGGAGTACGGGGACATATTCACCTCACCCACAGGGGTTCCTCTGCACTGTCAGGTCAAGCACCCGATTGATCTAACCCCAGGTGCGTCGCTACCCAATGGACCGATCTATCGGTGCTCTGTTATGAAGAATGATGAAATCAAGAGGCAGATTTAGTTGTTGTTGCAGAAAGGTCACATCAGACCAAGTTCATCGCCCAGTGGGAGCCCGATCGTGTTGGTACAGAAGAAGGATGGGACGTGGAGACTCTTTATTGACTATCGGGCGCTGAACAAGATCACTGTCCAGAATAGGTACCCAATCCCACGGATTGATGACCTTCTGGACCAACTCAAAGGTGCAAAATATTTCAGCAAGATCGACCTGAAGTCTGGGTATCACCAGGTACCAATTGAACTCTCTGAAGTGTGGAAGATTGCCTTCAAAGCCAAGGAAGGCCTTTTCGAATGGCTGGTCATGCCTTTCGGGTTGACGAATGCTCCCGCAACCTTCATGAGGATGATGGAAAACATCTTGCGGCCATCCACCAACTCATTTGTAGTGGTGTACTTGGATGACATTCTGATCTTCAGCCAGACTTGGGAAGAGCACCTTCACCACATCCGACAAGTCCTCCAAACACTGTGGCAACACAAGTTGTGTGCCAATTTGGAGAAGTGCATGTTTGGCATGACCCAGGTTCAATATCTAGGATACATTATTGATGAAAGAGGGGTGCATGTGGATCCAGCCAAGATCCAAGTCATTCGAGATTGGCCAGCCCCAACCACTATAACAGAGCTTCGCAGATTTCTGGGTCTTGCTAATTTCTACCGTAGATTCGTGTTGGAATTCTCTCATATCACTTGGCCCTTGAGTCAAGTTACCAAGGGAGGAGCAAGAGAAAAATTCTTTTGGTTGGAACCTCAACAAAAGGCGTTCACAGAATTGAAAAATCGCCTCTGTTCTGCCCCAGTGCTCACATTACCAGACTTGCAACAGCCATTTGAGATCGAGACAAATGCCTCTGACTATGCTATTGGGGCAGTTCTTACTCAACAGGGACATCCGGTGGCATATCACAGTGAGACATTGTCTGACACAGTTCGCAAGTATCCCACTTATGACAAGGAAATGTGTTCCATTGTGCAAGCTTGTCGAAAATGGAAGCATTACATTTTGGGGAAGGAAACAATCATCCACACAGACCACCGGCCCCTTCAGTTCATACAGACACAAGGGAAGTTGTAGAATGATCGCCATCAAAAGTGGTCCACATATCTGCAACAGTTTCATTTGAACATCAAGTACAAGAAGGGTAGCACAAATAATGTTGCAGACTGCCTCAGCCGACCACCGATCGTGGCGCTCACCACCGTTCTTAACTCTTGTGGACACGAGACTTTTGATTGGCTGCTTCTCTATGAGAGTGACCCAGAATTCGGCTACACTTACAAGGCACTCTTGGGGGGTACGCAAGTTCCAAATTTTCACCTCCAAGATGCACTTTTATGTCACCTGGGACACCTTTGTGTTCCTTCAAGCGAGCGTGCCAAGATGATATGGGAAACCCACTACAGTCGAGTCGCTGGGCATTTTGGGGTCGAGAAAACAGTAGCAATACTGCAGAATTATTTCTATTGGTCGAACCTTCGAAAGGATGTCGAGAAGCACATCAGATCCTGCAATGCTTGTGTCATTGCCAAACTGACCATCAAAAAGCAAGGCCTATATACTCCGCTACCTACCCCTAGTCGACATTGGGAATCCATCTCCATGGATTACATGTCGGGCCTGCCTTCTGCTAAGAATGGAAATGACTGTGTTTTCATGGTCGTTGACAGATTCTCGAAGATGGCCATTATGGCGGTTTGTAAGAAGAATATCACAGCAGAAGCCATTGCTAAACTCTTCTTTGAACGAGTGTGGGTGCACTTTTGGATCCCATATTCTATAATATCATATCGAGATAGCAGGTTCCTCAGCACATTTTGGTCCAACCTCTGGTCTATGTTGGACACAAAGCTCACCAAGTCCACAACTTTCCATCCCCAAATAGATGGCCAGACAGAGGTCGTCAATGCACGGAACAGACACATTCTCGCACACATATACAATTCAAATTCTGCTCAAGACATGGACGCAGAGCAATCTTGTACAACATAGTTATAATCGGGCTCTCCACAATTCAATCGGCCATAGCCCCTTTCAGGTGGGCTTGGGATTCCAGCCACTATGTCCCATCGACGTAGCCATGCCATTTGCAGCTGCTCAGGCCAATTCAGCTCATGTCCAGTCTGAAGTTGACAAAGTAAGTAGCTTCATCGAGCGCATTCAACACATCCGCCAACAGGTTCATGATATATTGGACAGAGCCAATGCCAAGTACAAGCAACGCCATGATCAACACCGGGTGCCACACAACTTCCAGGTGGGTGACAAAGTATGGCTACATTTGGAGAAGGAGCGCCTCACTGGACCCCACCGCAAGCTTCGCCCGCTCCGATACGGGCCGTACACCATCACCAAGGCTGTAGGGAACAATGCATTCGAGCTCAGTATTCCACCATTCCTTGGTCTGCACCCAGTCTTCAATGTGGATCGCCTTCGTCCTTACTTCCCACCTCTATTGGACACCTCGGACATTGCAGAACAACTCACACCAACAGAGTTAAATCCAGACTGCATGGAACAGGCCACCACAGATTGTATCATGGACATGCAAATCAAGAACACTCGCCAACAGAAGATCCAACTATATCGGGTTGTCAAAGCTGGCCAACTCCCGCGCTAAGGAAAGTGGTTCACCAGGGACCAAGTTCAGCAGAAGTTTCCTCATCTCATGGAGGAACTTAACGCAATGGGGACCATTGCTTCCTAAGGGGGGAGGAATGATCCAGGTGGATATTGGTGGTCACCCGCCTATTCCACTTGGGGCTCCACCATTGTCTATTTCAGTTTTTCAGTTTCGGCACAGTTTACTATTTTTAGCAGTTTTTCGGGTCCTAAACTTCCGGAGCCGTTTTGAGGCCCTAAACGACGTTTTTTGGGAAAACGGAGAGCAACATGGTTCCATGGACCGATGTTGCTCGTTCCAAATTTGTAGTCCTCGGATAGATCTTTCTAACGAGGTATGGTACGCGTCAAACGGAGATCGTATGCCAAAGTTACGCCCGTGGGAAGTTGAAACACCAATTTACCCAAACGGGGCCCATAGTTTTGGCGCTTCATCTCCTAGGGTTAGGGTTTTGGCTGTTTAGGATTTCCCATTGTTTCTAAATAATAAATAGGCCATTGAGCCTCATTGTAACTCAGTTCAGAGGCTTGTAGCCACCACATCTCTTCTCAGAGATAGCTACCAGCACCCTAGCTAGTCTTATTTTCATTGTCTGTAAGCAAATTTCAGTTCTTTGATATTAATGAAATGAAGTGTTATTTCCGTTGCATCTCTGTATTTACGGTTATATGTTTATTCTATTGCGTTCCTGCATAAATCCGGATCAGAGTTATTTTCATTTACTTTATTTATTGACGTTAAAAGATTTAGGCTAAGTGGAAGCCTAACCTAAATTTGGATGGTTGAAGTTTATGATTTTTTTTATATTAAACAAACGGTAATTAAGGGAATACTGGAGTTCACCTGGGAAACCTTAAAAAAAAGAAACACTCTTTTTACCGGACAATTATAAAGAATCAGTTACATTTATTTCATTTGAAATTTAAAAGAAAAACTCAAAATGGAGGGGGCGAAGAAAAGCAACCAAGGTGGAAGTTGGAGGCAACCAAAGGAAAGGAAATGATATTCAGAAATCTACATAGGATGTTGTGAGGATTGGGTGGGACGGTGCCATGAGGTATCCTTGAGCTGGACAAAAATCTAGTGGACAATTCAAGATTTGTGTTTGACTAAGGATTGAACCTAGGGGGTTTTGCGGAGTGAGGATTAACCCTGTTGGGGTACTGATGAAAAGGATTATTCTGGTAAAAAGATTTCTTGGGGGAGAGAATAGGAGGTAATTTCCTTTCTCAAGATGGTCTGGTTACCTGGTGAACTTTGGGACAACCCGGTATAACATATAATTATTTATAGAAAATGACAGTGATTAAATACATAATTTATATGTAGAGTAAGATCAATTTTCTTGGCATGTGAATATGATTGGAAATACAGTGTATTATGTAAATATAAATAAATACATGTTTATGTTGTTACTCTTTGTAGAAGTTGGGTCAAGAACTATAAAATTAATTGCCATATTCAACATAGGGTTCGAATATAAAGCTGCCAGTACAACTTTAGTAAACACATTCTAAAAGGAGCGAAGATGATTTAGGCACCTATAAAAGGAAACATCTGTCAGGATGTCAAGCCCAGAACCATTTTACATTTCGAAATACCCGGAACAGACACCTCTCGGCACATCAGGTATATTACCTGTGCGAAAGCCCGCAAACAAATAAATTGGGGTAAGGAATTGCAAAAAAACATTTGTTCTCTAGCGTAGAGCCTAAATAGCAAGCTTATAAAAACAATTCTTACATACCTGTGGCCAATTAGACTTCAAAACCCTTGTCGATAACATAGTACATTATTCATCATTATGGGTAAAATTGTAAGTCAACGGGTTTTAAATAAATAAGCACTATTTATTATTAAAACATTAACACAACAATCATATTTTAGTTTAAAAATTATAAATATCGGAATCTTTTTTCCTTTGAAAAAGATAGTTGTATATATAAAACGTTGTAGAATTCTTTCAATAATAATGAAAACATGTAATGATACTCGAAAAAGAAATATTGAGTCATTAAAAAGTTGATCTCCATACCAATATATTCCTATAATTTCTAATTCAAAATATAAATACTTTGGCAACTAATCATTACGTTTAGGTGCAACATGTATCTTATGAGATGATAACGCCATGTTTGATACCTATTAAACAATTCATATCCACAAATGTCGTATATCTACCATTTCACAAAGTATTCTAACAACCTCAAGAGTATTCTAACAACCTCTCCAACCTTAACTCCTCTAGTTGATTCACCCATGCCTCTACATCAATTGATGGGAACTTATTAGGGTTCTTTCAACCTACATTTATAAAAAATGACTATTTTTAAAGATTATAAAATTTATATATCATAGAAATATAAAAATATGGTAAGATATTTTCAAAAGTATTTTTATCTATATTTTATACTAGTTTTTGGGAAATATTGTTATTTTTAAATTGCAATGAAAGTTTTAGCATAAGGGTAGCCATTAATAACAATAATTTTATTGAACCACCAATTAAAGAGTCAAATGTTGGAAGTATCAGTGATTACCCCACCCACTATCTTATGCAATATCAATCCATTGTGTCATCTGTGAATCTCTAAGCCCAATCATGGGAATGGAGATGAAAAGACACATACTTGGAACTCCTTCAAAGAAAAAGGAGCAAGGGATACTTCCATATCCAAAAAAAGCGTGCTACGGAGTTGTTAAAATAAATTTCCTTGACCATGAAATCAATGTCTCAATATTAAAAAAAAAATAAAAAATTCCTCATTAGATCAAATATATAAAATCATGATTACATATGTCATTATGAAGATTAGACCTAGTTACATATTTCAACACTCTCTCTTAACTAGGGATCTATTCATAATTTATACAAGGTACTTGGACATTCTCAATCTAAAGAATTCTTATAAGAAGATTCAGATTGGTAACCCATTTTCATAGCATTAAATCATCCAACATTGTCACATAGTAAGGCATTGGCTAACAGTTCTATCTCTCCACAAGAGAAGATCACAATGTTGGCGAGACTAATGATTTATAGGCGCCATCATCATAATCTGTAAAGGAGCATACCCCACCGGGTGTTCATAGGATATGTCCTTCCAGGACTATTCTTATCTTGGATTCCTAGTCCTCAAACAATATTGGTCCTCTACGACTACTCTTAACTTAGATCCCCTACCACATCCTCAAAGAGTATCAGATGCTAGATGCTTACCCAATCCTCCATTTTTTCTTCCCATGTAAAGATACGAATGTTGTGGTTATCTCTCCCTCTGAAGTAGGGAGAATATAACCATTCCTCTGAATAAATGTACCCATTCCTATAAAATGAATGTACCAAGGTTCCCTCTTAATCAGGGACTTGACCAAGCTCCCTATTAGCATAGGGATTTGCCTCTAAGTTTCTTTTTAATTTTTAAACTTGCTTCCAGGAGCCCTCTTAACTAGGGATCTATTTCCAACAGTAGCTCATTCCTCATTGGTGGAGATCATGGGATCTTCAGCTACTTGTATCGCTCCTCCATTAGATGTCCTAAATTTTATTTCTAATATTATGGATCCTTCACCTTGGGAATTCTATGTAGGGCATTGACCATCCATCACTTTCCTTCTTGAATTAGGGAATTCATGTCATCCTTCCTTTCATCAGAGAGTAGTCCATTGGACCATATATGCCTTTTCCTAATAAAACTACCTTTTCCACATCATGTATCCTTCAGGATCTTTCATCCTTACACATGAGTATTAGTTGTAGATGAAATCCATGATTCTATTTAGGTAGACTTATATTAGCCCATGCAGATATTATTCAAAAATAAAAAATAAACATCAAGTCAAAAATTACCTTTTGTGATGCCCCTTCGTCATAAAATATGCTTGTTGCAACATCAACATCCTGCATTCATATTGACACATATCCAAGATATTCAATGTTAAGGGTTTCCATTCTTCCCATTACAGGCTTCATATCTTTCCTAGGGAGATATCATAGTCAATTATTCTAGACATTGGATGTTGATTTCCTTTCCATAGTTGCATCTTTTATGATCTCTTCTTTTCTCTTTATTCATATATTACTTCTCAGAAACTTTCAATCATAGTTCCTTCATTTTTGTAAACCACCTCATATTCCATATGAGGACATATTATGTTGATTTCATCTAGTTAATATGTGAATCATGCATCCATGCATCCTTTTAATGAAAGAGATCAGTTTCCCTAGATCATGCTCATGAGGTAGAGCGTACATCCTTACTATGTGCAATTATTGACTTATTAAAAATATGCACACATCCCTCTTTCTTCTTTTGTTCATCTATGTTTCCTTCAACAACTTCTTTTCCTTGATTGAAAGCATTTCAACCATGTTAGCATGTTACATTCCTTTGTCGGCACACCATCATTCTTTCAAACAATGAATTCCATCCAAAGTGGAATTCTCAGCGAGAAATTTTCTTCTCCCAAGAAATGGATCTTCTAATGAATATTCTAGTAGAGGATCTTTATTATCCTCATTTTTCAAATGCTCCTTTTCAATTATGTATGATGATATTCCTACTAGATGACTCTCATAAGTACTACTTATGCTTCAAATGAGGTTTCCAAGAGTTACTTCCTTCTATTTATGAGTGCCATAAACTTCTACTTCAACTATATTTCAAGATTCTTATGATGATGTCATGAGTTCTTTTTTTTATTGTTTTCATTTATGATATAATTCCTTAAATGATGCATCCCTTCATAATGATTTTATTCTAGAATACCCATGTGGAGGCCTTCTTCTATCTTGTTGAGATCTAGACATCCACGATTATAGGGATTCCTTCTTCCATCAAGTTTCAAAGGTTCAACACATCTATATTTACTTCTTGTAGGAGCAACATTTATTGATAGGAACCATAAGCAAAGTATACAATACCAAAACATGATGTTAATATTTTAGGGTTTACATGCAATGAATAGGCCATCCTATGGTTTTTAATGTTCAAATCCTAGATCAGATTCTATACCCTCTTTATGTTTTTCTAGGGTTCATATTTTTGTCTATAATATTAACAAATCATAAAATATCATCTTCAACCCAACAATATCTTAAATTATATCATGCATACCTTATGGTTACTTACCTTTGTCGAGATGACTTGCATTTCTAGATGTCATCTTCATTGATCTATTTTTGGGTGTGAGATAATCTTCACTTTAATCATCTGTTGATTCTTTCAAGTATATGATTACCACTAACCTTGGATTGATGCTCTTGTAGCTTCACAAGTCCTTATGCAAAAATGATAACTATAAGCATGTCATTTTTTCTTTATGGATTCGACATTTAATTGATGACTAGATTTCCTCAGGTTTGTTTCCTTAGATCTTTCAAGCTTCAGTATTGTCACTACAACGAAAAAACCCTATAGCGGACATTTTTGAGGAAGCCCTTATAAAAATAGCCAAGATATCCATTTGTAGCAGAGGTCACTAGAGGAGGTTGGTAGGTGGAGGTTTTTGCAGATGTTTTTTTTGTGATGCATTTCGAATCATAACACGCACCAGTGTGTTTTATATAAAGTGCACCAATGTGTACTATCAAATGGCACATCGAGACACTGTGCTCTCTGTAAAAACCCATCCATCGCGTCTTAGTAATCCAACACATCAATGTGTACTATCAAATGGCACACCAAGACACTATGCTCTCCATAAAATTGGCCCGGTGTGTCTCAGTAATCCAGTGGACCATAAAGAAGTGTGGTGTGTCATTGATACAACTTCCCAGTGCGTCTCATTACCAAGTACACTGAAAAAGGGTTAATTTAAAAGAAATTACGGGCCGTAAAAAACTTCGTTTTTACCTGTTAGAGTGCTCCAGAGCTCTCAAGCACAGGTGTGAGTTTCTTCTTTGAGGCACCCTTCCATAAGTGCTCCCATTGCTTGCATTGCTACCATCCATTTCTCACTATGTGAAGTTCGAATTTTGCAAAATGGTGGGCAAATTTGATTTTTAGTATTCCATTGCAAAGATGCCTCCTCGACGCGCAAATGTGCAGGTAATCTACTTGTTTCTCACCAAATTAAGATTTTAGCGAATTAATTTCTTAAATTGACTTAAAATTCATCGTTAAAACTTTATATATATATATATATATATATATATATATAGATATATATTATGCATGGTGCTTTTGAGCCATTCGGCTCGCATTATTCATGGTTCTCCCTGTAAATTTACAAGCCACACCGCAAACGGTGTTAACGAAAACCACAACGGGCAGTCTGGTGCAGTACCCAGAAAAAGTGCCTCGAGAACATTAAAATATTGTGGTGTGTGTCGGTTTCTGGCCACACCGACAATTTTTTTTTAAATAACACTATGTACGGCGGTGTAGTCATTTACCGGAATGCACCAGCCGTTATGTACAAAGGTGCATGCGCTTTAACAACCTCCCCTGGGTGGATAGTTTGGTCAATGCATCGCATAAATATATTTTTTATTTTCGCGATGCATGAAGTTTTTGCATGCGTATCATGGGTAGTACGCGATAGACAAGTACGCACCAGTGGTGGTGTGTGACTACTTTTTTGGGCACACATAACTTTTTTTTCGATAAAAAGTTATATTTATATATTTGTAATTATGTTTGTCATTTAATAAATAAAAATAGGTTTGATGTATGAGAGAGGCTGATGTATTTAGTATGTGAATCATTCAGTGACGTCAACTGAGAGAGGAAAGGAAAAAACAAGTGCAGAGGAAGGACCATTATAACCTGATACAATAGTGGGAGACACGGGAGAGGGAGAGACTTATGTACCATCGCCCTATTATGACACCCACCCAATTTTTCTTAAGGGAGGTAGGCCTCCTTAAGTCCTATGAGGAGGCTACATCCATGAAGGGGCATAGTGGGTTATTAGGAGAGTTGATCTATAGGTGGGATACCCACCGACATGCTTTCTGGGTCGGTCTTGGCCAGTCGTACCAACCCACTAAGGAGGAAATTTATTTTATTACTGGCATATCTAAGAGAGGGCGGGATTTTCCCAGTTCCCATATGTCCCTGTCAGTTATGTAGTAGGGAGTTAGTTGGCATGCTCCCAGAGATACATTAGGGACTATATACTTTCTCCTGCAGATTTTTAGGTGTCTGGTGGTCAGTTATGCATTGCTTCGTTTGCTCCAGAGGAGGTGAGGTGACTCTCACTAATACTGACGACCATTGCACCCTATACTAGTGATGAGCAGTGCATTAGTTGCCCTCTTTTGTTTTATGTTGATTCTTTATTCCAAACACCACGAATTGTGAGGTGGTATACCATTTTTTTACGCCATTTTTTTATAGCATTAGATAGATGTTGTCCTCAAGGATGTGGGAGGTTGACCTTCCCTTTTTCTTCAGAGCTATTTTGTTTATTTTTTGAGAGGTTTCCATAGACAAGGCCTACTTTTTTCCACCAGCCTCGTAGAATGATGTTAGATGTATGAATGCAGATGTTGGGCCAGATGATGCCCAAGAGGGGCCTATCCGAGTATTCAGCCAGGATATCTAGTCATGCACTGGAGCTCCTAGCCAATGTTGATGATCACATGTTCGTGATGGTTCCGTGTTCTTATGCGGGTTTTGATTGGCGAGGGTGTACCAACATCCTCTTCACATAGGATGAGCCACCAGATGCTAGAGGTAATATTAGTGTTTTCTTTAAATTAATATACTTTCATTTTACTATCTTATTTAATTAGAATACAATTTATTCTAACACATTCTTTAACTTGTTTTATTAATTTTTTTAATGAAATTGTCTAATTATTGTTCTGTACTATATATTTTGTAGATATTGGCACGTTCATTTGGGACATGATTCCACACCCACTGGATGATCCTGTAGATCATGACGAGGAGATGGTGGAGGCTGTAGATGAGGGTAATGGACCTCCTCAAGTGCAGATAACTATGGGAATGCGACGTAAGGTAGACATCTAATTCAAGATGGGATTGGGAGACCGACTCTGTAGACTCTTGGTTGATGAGCGAGTCTGCCCTACAATGATCAGAGAGATCTGGGCTTATCATACGCTCAAAGAGCTTTGGAGGGACATGCCCTGCAATATGATGAGCATTATGTGTCATAACTTCAAATCTTCCAGGCTACTTGCGACAGAGAATCTCATCGGATGATCATGATCATGAGGGGAGTGGAAATTCTAGTACTCCACCTCCTCCTCCTTCACCTCGTGCCAGAGATGAGCAACCATCATCTAGTCCTGAGCAGGCATCTTTTCAGCAGGCACCTAGTCCTAAGCAGACACCATCCACTAAGCAGGCTCTTGATCCTGAGTAGGCACGTCTATCTGAGCAGGAACCATCCACCAAGCAGGCTACACCATCTCATCACCAGGCACCTCCTAAGCAGACACCATCTGATCAGCAGGCACATCCATCTGATCAACAGGCACCATCAACTGAGCAAGCACCTTTGGTTGAGCAGACACATCCATCTGAGCATGAGGCACTATCGACTGAGCAGGCCTCGAGTACTAGTTATAGTATTGATGTAGTACCACTAGATATTTGAAATTTATATGCAGTTCTATTACAATTGTATATTTTTGACATTATACAGCTATATGTAGATATATATATGGTGCATGTATTTCATGTTCATGTATATTTACTTAATTTACATGTTGGTGTTCATCATAATGTGTGTATTGTTAGGTCATGTTACATATGTTCATTAAATGTTCTTGCACATAGATGTGTATGTGATAACAGTTATTTGACATGAGATGTATATTTGATGTTTGTGTTGTGATGATGTTATACAATGCTTGTGTTTTGTTAGATGATCATGATCACGATTATTAGATGATGTTAGCGAATTTGAACGTGAATTTTAGAATATGATGTGTGTACAATGGTTACCCTGATCGTGATGTTTATTTTTAATATTAAATCATGATATTTATTAGATATTATGTATTGGTAATTGTAAAATTGTGTAATTGTAATTGTAATTGTAATTGTATTTAAAATTGTAAAATTTTAATTTTAATTCTAATTGTAATTGTATGTAAAATATTTGTAAAATTGTAATTGTATCGTGAAACTGTAAAATTGTAAGTGTAATTGTATGTAGTGTCGAGATTCAATTTTATTAAATTGTAAAATTTGTAAATCTATAAATCTGTAAAATTGTAAGATTGTTATTGTATGTGTCATGATTGTAATTGTAATTGTATGTAAAATTGTAAAATTGTGAAATTGTAATTGTAATTTTAAGTGTAATTGTATGTAAAATTGTAATTATAATTCTATGTGTAATTTTAATTGTAATTGTATGTAAAATATTTGTAAAATTGTAATTGTAATTGTAATTGTATGTATTGTCATGATTCAATTTTATTAAAATTGTAAAAATTTTAAATTTGTGAGTTTGTAAAATTGTAATTGTAATTGTATGTATTGTGATTGTAATTTTAATTTTAATTGTAATTGTATGTAAAATTGTAAAATTGTAATTTTAATTTTATTTCTAATTGTATGTAAAATTGTAAAATTGTAATTATAATTGTAATTGTAATTGTCTATAAAATATTTGTAAAATTGTAATTGTTATTGTATGTAAAATTCTAAAATTGTAATTGTAATAGTAATTGTATGTAAAATATTTGTAAAAATGTAATTGGAATTGTAATTGTATTGTGAAAATGTAAAATTGTAATTGTAATTGTATGTACTGTCATGATTCAATTTTATTAAAATTGTAAAATCTGTAAATTTATGAATTTGTAAAATTGCAAAATTGTAAATTAATTGAACCATAACTATTGTAAGTAAAATGTATACCGTACATATTGTTAAATTACCATAATTGTAAATTTGTAAATTTGTATGAATACAAATAATTGTAAAATAATAAATCTAGAATAATATATGAATTTTTGTAACGTAATAAATTTTATAAAATAATGCAATTAAACTCATGTTTAGAATTATCATTATTTTATTATGATCTTAAATACCAAAAATAACAGTATGCATTAATACATTTTTTTGAATTTTGAAGATATATATATATATATATATATATATATATATATATATATATATATATATATATATATATATATGATAGGGTGCATTTATATAAGTAATGATATAGTGAAAAACCATTTAATGCAATCAAGTAGTTGTATTATTTTAGGAATTGACATTAAAAAATAACTTGATACAATGCATTTCTTTCGAGATCAACATAATTGAAAATTATCAAGTAAAATGATTTTACATTAACACAATGAAAACAAATTAATTCAAAATACATATTATAATGTTTGGAAAAAAACGAGTATTAGTTATAAGTTTAAGTCCTCTTCTTTATAAAAACCCATCTTAAATAGTATAAATGATAAAATAACACAGGTACCATATCACTCTCTCTTCTCATGATCACCCTCACTATCTACCATCTCTCTTCGCATGATAACACATTTTTTCTCAAAAATATGTTTTGATCTAGGGTCATGTCTCAATACGAACCACCAATCCCTATCCAACACATCTGGGTAAAAAAACACTTGGTTGCAGTGTTTGGGGAAAACATAAGGCTCCTTAGCTTCATCCCACATCTTTCTAGAGTTGATACATATCATCCTACTATCGTGATCTTCCTTTACATTATTCCAATCAAAGGTGTCCCACCACTTACACCTAAAAATAACACATTGGAAAGAAGAGAAGTCCACTTCAATGATCTCTTTTATCTTTCATACGTAACCTAACGTCCCTCGTACTAGGTTTTGATCACAGTGGTTAGCTCAACTAGATTGATCAAACTCAACTTCCACTCCGCAGTCTTATGTCATGTCTCCATAATCGATGTCAACATAGGTGTCAAAGAGTTTTGGATCATTGAACATTGGCTCCCCATTTGAATCGAACATTTCTATGAAATCCTTCTCCTTCTCTCTCTCATATGCTCTAATCCATTTAGCTAGTGTCGTTATTGTAGGCTTTTGGTTTCTCTCTTGTTTACCATTGAAATCGAATTTTTCTCTTTTGTAAGGGTGTTCTTCTGGTAGGAATACTCTAGAGCACTCATACACTAGCTTTCATAGGTCGTTGGACCATCTAGATTTCAGAGAAGGTCCACAACATTTACATCCATAATACCCTTTTGTGACAAGACCAAGGAAATTATTGTATACAATATGCATGGCACGTTAAATAATATCATGAATATCAAAAAAATTACAACAAATTAAATAATTAATATGTGAAAGGATATTGTTACGTATATAAACAAATTAATAAACATGTAATTTATCAAATCAAACTCCTAAGCTTGGATAATCATGTGTCGTGTAAGCACATATACCATACAACGTAAAACTCCTCTCTGCTGCGATGGGTCTTGATACATCGTATACATTTATCCCATCCCATAATTCCTTCAATTCATCTACCAGTGGTTGTAAGTGGACATCCATATTCTTCACTTGTCTTCTACTAGGGAATATGAAAGCCAACATAAGATGTTCATTCTTCACAAACAACCATGGGGGGATATTGTTATTGATCGCTACTACAGGAAAATCAAAATAGTTGGTGTTCTAGAGGTAAAATGGGTTGACACCATCCATGGTTATGTTGAGTCGTAGACTTCATACTTCATCCTTGAATTTTTCGGGCCATATATCCACTATATGCTTCATGGCTATTGAATCTATTTGGATTTGCATAACTCCCAACTCACTTCTGTGTGAGACATGCCATCCCTACAACATAGTTAATTATTTGCAATGAAAGAGCCTTTGAATCCTTGGGATTATAGACATGTGCCTCAATATCTCAAAAGGAGGACCACGTGTTTCACCCTTCTTTTTTTATTTACCATACCTTTCATGCCCACATTTTGGAAATATCTCTTTGTTTGCATATTCTCCTCTATATAAAATACAATCATTTGGACATACATGATATGATATGTACTAAAAAAACAACATTTTCAACAATTTCTTTTCCTCCTCACAGCTACCAAGCAAGACATTATCATTTGGAAGAACCTTACCTTTAAATAAAATATAGTTGGTCATGGAATATATTAAATGTACAATGCCAATAATTATTAACGTTCATAAAATTGACCATTTGTAATCTTGATTGTGTAACAAGAGTTCTAAAAGTATAAGGGACTTGATGTTCAATTACCTCAAAATTTCGTAGAAACATGCATTCGACAAGCTAAAATTTTCTTTCAATTTCTATAGTAGCATCATTGTCCCTAAGTTGGTATACTTTGACTAACCGCCAGGTGCAAAGAGAAGGGTGGTGGAAGCAAATTTAAGGATTTCGAAAAAGGTATTAGCGATATGAGCATCATCCTCTAGTTGATCATCTTTCTGGAATTCATATAACAGTATTTTCTCCATGGTAGTCATATCCCTTAAGTAATAATCCATACCAACCTCTATTTGATTGCCCCCATTGCTAGCTTGTGAAGAACTACTATTTTTGTATTCATTCCTAATTGATGAATTTGGACGTAGTGGGAATTGAATAGGTGGTTGATTCAACCATTCTTGGTATTGTTCTCTCTGATTTTTTCTCTTAATTCATCCTTCTCTCGATTTGAAATTGTCGTGGGGTGCAACGGAAGATGGTTCACTCATCATTACTAGAATCCTAATAATTTCAAAAAATATATTTGAACATGATTAGTAAAAAATCAATGATATCAATTAGTAAGCACGTCAATGCATGATTAATTGGTTCTACGTTGAAATAATTACATTATACCAAAAAATTATTACTATCATTGTCCCAGGATTGTGTCTAGAATATGACATGTTACAATTGGCAGGGTGAAGCGACTGTCCATTTTCGTCTACCAACTGCGCCTTGTTGTATGCTGCTCCTGATAAGAACTTCCAATGTTTTAGAACTACTTGAATATTTTGTGCATCTGAACTTGATTCTGAATCTGCATGAATCTGAAAATTTGTATACATTAATTTTATTCAACTCATTGACATAGATAAAAAAAAATCAATTAGATAATGAAAATATAAATAAAATATGAAGTAATTACATATGGAGATGGATAGGGAGAACTCAACAATAGAATTTGATAAATATTATGGAACGACATGGATTTTGAAGAATTTCCCATTTGATATATTTATGAGATTTTTCTCCATGCATTTGAGAAAAATCAACAATAATTTTTTGTTTACATACCTAAAAGTAATTTGGTGCCTTAAAAAAGGAGTTATTGTTATCAGTGCTAATGTATTGTTAACCTCATCAGTGTGGTTTTATCACTGGATGCACCGGTGTTGTTAGTTAACAAACACACTGAATATCGAGGAAAAAAAAAATTTGCAACTTTATTTTTTTGAAGTTAAAAGGAAGTGGCAAACTGAAAAATAAGCAGCAAATGATTTTTGGAAATCTAATTTCATAAAAAAAACATTAAATAGAAAAGGCTATTTAATATTTCAATGCTTTTGCAAAAAAATTCAGGGAGGGAGTTGCACGAGAGACATGCCTCGCGCAAGAGAGCACAATAGCATTTTGAAGCAGCAAAATACTTTTGAAAAACAACACTATTAAAAGAATCATAATTTGAAACATCTGATGATTAACACAAAAACCCTGTAGTATAGTAAACTGTTAAATTTTACTGTAATGATTGTTTTTTTTACCATTTTTGTTAGATTTAATACATGCATAGTAAAAATTTTAAACTTTATTGTGGCTTTTACTAATAAAATCATTTAAAATATCTATTCCTATTTACATTTAATTAAAATTTAGGAAAAACAAAAAAAAACAAAATAAATCCCTTATTACGTTAAACCCTTGCTTCTTCTTCTTTATGTGACTTCACAATTAGGACTTTTCATTTTAGATTTATAGGGTTTGTATTACTATATATATATAAGTGTATGACATATAACCTACGGGACCACTTGTAGAGTTGGATCCCAATACCTGTAGGCCCTCTCACGATTTAAAAAAAAACTTTTGTTAATCAGTGTGCGTTGTTTAAAATAGCGCACCGGTGCGCGATTATAGTGTAGCGCATCTGGTGCGTATTGACAAAAAACACTTCTTGATAAAAATAGTTTTTTATTAATTTATGTTTATGTTAATCGATGCTCTAGAATTAATATAATGCACCATGTATCTTATCGACAAAGAGCATCGTACATTGTTTCTACTGTATTAGCGGTGTGTTTGTAAGAACCTAATGCACTGATTTTTGTGTGTAATTTGCAAAAGTCATATCGGGCATCTAAGTTAGATAGACATGTCGTTTTCTTGATTTTTTTTTTTTACCTGAAAAGTATGTGATTTATTTATAAAATATATTAATGAATGGTACAGGTTTTATATTGATAAAGAAATAACTGACAAGAGTTCAAGTAACAAAAATACTGATAGCACATCCAGAAAAGCAAAAAATACAAGTTCTTTATAAATTATTTACAAAAATTATCATTTTTAAACTGTATGTAAGTTTAACTAATATGTATTTTTTAGTGTGCATCACGCGGAGCCACAAAATGACGAAGTTCAATAAAATTCTTTCTGATCTAATACCAGAAGAGCATTAAAGCTTGATGGAAAAATTGCAAAAGGATGAATTAGGTGAATGAAAAAATACTATCAATCCAATATGAGTTTTTTTTTTAATAATTTTCATTAATAATATACTTAAAAATATTAGATAACATGTTTCAAACATTCTATTAATTCATGTAAGTTTAATGTTCTACAGGGACCAACAATGAAGAAAATGAATGTTTTTCTAAGAAAAGAAAAAAGATAGAACATGAAAATGAAAATGAATTTCTCCTTACCTCATCTGGAGTGGTGTTGGAGGTTAACAAAAGGGGGGGAAAATTTTACAAAACTTTGAGGGATCTAGTGGAATGAATGTATAGACATTCTTTCCACTTACAATACAAAAATCAATCCAATGATTCCAATAACCAAAATTTATTTAAACAAAGAGTTTCCAAAGAATTGGTCAATGAGACATGTTAGAATTTTAATAGAAAAAACGTACAACAACAAAAAAGAGGGATTGAAAAGGTAATATTCATTTAATTTTTTTTTCTAGAATTATATTTATATATTACTACAAAGAAATCATTTATAAATATCACTTTTCTTATATTTAGTTTTCATGTATCAATATAAAAATTAAATACTTTATTGTCATGTTACTTTTTCAGGAAGATTATGAAAATATCAAAGGATTAACAAGCTGATATCATAAATATGCTAGTAGGAATGTCCAAAAAGGTGTACAAGGAGATGCTCAAAGAAATGGACATAATTGCATCGCATGATGAACCATCTCAACAAAAACGTGATTCAAATGTAATATGGAATCACTGAATTTTTGATTAGGTACAATAAATATATAATTTAGCATTAAATATTAACTTTCAAGTATTTTCTTGTAGAAAAGAAAAGAAAACGGAAACCATTCAGCACATAAAACAGGACAACAAGGAAGAAAATTGTTGATATTTATGTTTGTAAGTAATTGTTACTTCCTTATAACAACTTAACTAGATTTAATTTTTGTATTATTTAAGTTGTTTTATAGAAATCATCATTGAATGTCTTCGAATAGGTGCTAACATACAAAGAAGAACCATCAGAAGAATTGATTGACATTGGGTTAAATATGGGTTGTCAGTATATGTTGGCATATCATAAATTAATTGTGGAATTTGTAAGTATCTAGCTTGTTTTACTTAGCTCCATCTATAATTAACAGAACAAAAAAATCTTTTATATTAAATCTATAATATGTTATGGCGTATAAAAATTGCAGGAAACAAAGTATGGAACTACGCCAACAAACGAATTGTTGAAATATGGCATGAAATTTGGTTTTGAAAGAATGTGTATAGTTCACGAGTCAATTCTTGCTATGGTACATTTATTTTCGATTTACATTGATCTATATTATTTTATATTGTAATTTTCATTATTCTCACTAATGTATATACACTCATTATACTTTATTTTTATGTTTGTAGATGGAACTTGAAGAAGAAGAAAACAATCAACAAAATGAACAAAATATTCCTCCAAATAACCCAAGTCATGGAATTAGCTCAAGTAGTGACAACAGTTCCAGTGAAGAATGATGATAAATATGTTTGGATATCAAAGCAAGGCATTGTATTTTTTCAAATATTTGTCTGTGAAATCAGACATTTTGTTTAATGTAATGGACATATTGTCCCAACTAAAAGACAAAGGGATACCTAAAACTGTCCCATTTTGTATGACAAAGAGTGTCTTATTCATATATATATATATATAATAAAATGCATTTTAATTTATTCTATTGCGTTCTCCATTATCGCTATGAAATGTTACAACACTGATTAAATATATGGATGAATAAATATTATAATGAAGAGATGCGAAATATGGTGATATGATATAACAAATTCATCCAAACATCACATTAAAATTCACTAATAAAAATTTAATTGATATGAATACTGTTAGATTATATGTGTCGACGTTTGATGAATAATGAATTTTAAAAAATCAGAATAATTGCACTGTCATAGGTCGATGTTTCTAAAAAATAGAAAATGAACACTGATGCATGTTTATGATATTATGCATCGATGCATTTGTATGATACTATGCACTAGTGCATTTCTACGACCTATGAGCACCGCACCAAATACCAATACCAATTAGAACATCCGGTGCACTTTATCGATGAATACAACCTAGGTGGATGGGCCTTTCATGCACCGGTATGGTTTTCCTTTAACACACCAGTGCACTTTTATAACTTAATGGCCCGGTGTGTTTTAACACCTTAACAGTCTGGTGCATTTTTACACCTTAACGGTGTCGATGCATGCACCTTCTATCGGCCCGGTGCGCATTTGTGTGTGACACGCACTAGGACATTGCTAAACGCCTCAGGGCTTTTGAAATTTATTTTCCATCTCGATGCTTGTTATGTTTAAAGTACCAGTGCATATAGGTTAAAACGCATCGGTGCGTTCACACATGATGTGCGCACCGATGAGAAAAACATCCACAAAAACCTCTTCTCGACCAATTTTTTTTAGTTATGTTGAAGTTCCATTAGAAGCTCCGTCAAAACCTTTGTTACCAAAAACGGATGTTGTAGCAAATATTTTTTTGGCAATTTTGGCCAATTTTATAACACTAAAAACCTCCTTTATAACCTCCTCTAGAGGGTCTTTTCCTTGTAGTGTGTGATCATATATATATATATATATATATATATATATATATATATATATATATATATATATATATATATATTGGTGATTGCCACATGTACTCGCCCACTACAGGATTTGATATTTGTAAGAATAGTAGAGTAGCAATGTCACAACGAAAAATATTTCAAGAGGAGATATATGCTATCACAAAGATAGAGAGATATATGCTTCAAGCTTTCAACAAGTTTGAATCCTTGACAGAGATCAACAGTAAGCCTAGAAGAGGACCTTAATGAATTTGGATTGATGCTTCTTTTGGATTTTCCTTTATCAGTATTTTGAAAAATATCAGCTCTTGAATGGAGACTTCAAGATAATTATATTTACCTCAGAATCTCAAATTTATGGTTGTTTGTAGATTAGACTTCATGAAATGGTGAAAATAATCCAAACTTCTTTTCTTCAAAATATTGGCTTGCAACTTCCCTTATTTTGATTTCATATTTTGACACTAGATCTTCACTAAAATTTGGTGTTACTTACATGGTGGATACCCTAGATTCTCCACAAATTAGAGGAATTAAAGCCCAAAAAATTAATTATGATTTCTTCTTCTTGAGATAATGAAGGAGAAAGGTTCCCAAGACTTCTTCAAGAGTAGGAACTAGGTTTTTTGAGATCTTCTTTTATTGACTACCTTCAAGATGATGATGTAATTTTTTTCCTCGAAATTCCTTGTAGATGAGAAGACCTCCATGATGTTTTGATTCCTTTGATATCTTCTAGACTTTTGGTTCTTGAATGTCCTTTATTGAGTTTCCCTTACTTGACTTGTCACCTTAGCTTGATACCGTGTTGAGAAATATAGGGGAAACAATATAGGTTATTTTTCTTACTTATGATAATTGATTGTGGAGACCTTTTATATTTATTGATTAAATTCTTCTTTAGCTTTATTATTATTGTGTTCTCTTCATAAAGAAGCTACCAAAACGTAATAAAAAATGATACAAAGGACATAGGATATAGGAAATCAGCCAAGGAAAAAACCTCCCAGTCATGAGTGGAAAAACCACCAAATTATTCTTCTTATAGAATTTTCCATAGATGAATTCTAGGTCTTAAACCCTTTAGCAAGAACCTCCCCAATACCAAGTCACAATTCTTCCTTGAACAACTCTTCTTCCTCTCCAAGTCAACTCTAGTCAAACTGAATTCTATACCACTTTTTTCGTCTTCTCTTTGATTTCGACCTTCTATTATAGACCTGCAAATTTTGATCTTCTTGTAATCACTGAAATTCCACATGTGTGAGCTAATTGGGGCATATTGGTGAGGCTCCTTTCCTTTTCTTGACCTGAGAACTTCTTCTTAAGACCTCGACTATCAATAATTCTCTTTTATTGATTTGTTTCCTCGCTTCTTCAAGGACTATGAAAACCATACTATAAAAACCCTAGCCGCAATCACATGTGTGAGGAGAGGGACCCAAAAATAGTGCTAAAACATTTTGATCTTCTTCTCCTTCCCTTTATTTGATGATAAACTTCCTTATTTTCTTTCAGTACACTTCCTTCTTCTTTATGGATTCTTTATTGATTCATTTTCAAGTGAGGTTGAGTCCTCCTTTATATAGTGTTATTTTCCATCTATTTGAACTGACTTGTCATCATTTTTAGGCCGACATATCATTCTAGATAGGTATATAAATAATTTTTAAGTCTTATTTGTTGTGCACTTGTGACGAGGTCTTGGAGGGTGTTTTTGACTCTTAAAATGACTCAAATAAATTTCCTTACAATATGTAATATGCCCAAAATTGGTTTTTCATACATGAAAATGACCCAGAAGCTCTCAATGGGAGCTTCGTCCAAAAAATAATTTCCTTGAGCATGAAACGCTTGCCTCAAGATTAAAAATGTAATTTTTTTTCTTGTTACATCAAATACATAAAATCATGATTACATATGTCATTATGAAGATCAAACTTAGCTACAGATTTCAACAAAGTTCACTGAAATTTGGGTCTTGTGAAAAATAAGCTCCCATATCTTGTGGACCATTTCATATTATCAAAAGAGTGGGGAAAGTGGCCTAGAGACTGGAATTTCTGCCCATAGTGAAGGGACATGATGTTTTCCATATTACTTTGCTAAAGCGCATGCATGATGTTAACCATTTTTTTGATTGGTCTGTGTTACAAGTGGAATCCGAAGGATAATTCAACCTAAAGGCATTGTGATTTTTGGATAAGAGGAAGATCATTCTTTGTAATCGAGTAATCAAACAGGTCAAATTGTAGCGGAAGCACTTTGGACCAGAAAAATCCACTTGGGAAATGCATGACGAAATGATGGTACCATACCCATTTCTATTTGTTGGTTAAGAAAATGTCAATTTTAATATAATTTTGAAAAGAGTTGGGTATATAAAGCTCATTGTAATTTTGGGTTTGGGTATAGAATACTGAGGATGATGTTCCTCTAAGGAGGTGGGGTCTATAACAACCATTTTTGTCACTGTCGTTTAAATATTACTATATGAATTATTTATGTAAAATTTTGTAAATTATAAATGATGACTGGACTAAGAGGAGGACACAAATTTAGAGTTTGAGAGGAGAAGTTGCTTGGGAAATAGCCAAAATTTGAATTATACATTTAAGTGCCACTCATATCCTTGTCAAAATTATAAGCAAGATAGTACATTCATTTAAAATGTGTATGAGCAACAGGATGAGCAGTTCTTCTCTTGTGGGGTGTGTTGGCTCTAGCCAACACAATATAAAATGCAAAAAGGAAAATGTAATGAAAGTGGGGAAAGAAATCATAGAGAAGGAGAGGCTATGTGAACAATTGGAGAGGAATGCAAGGCAATGAATGAAAAATCTCATGAGCAAAGGAAAAATTAATAATAGTTAGAGAACATGATAGTGTTATCGATTCCTATGTGGTGCAATAGGTGGAGCATGAGATAGTGCTCTATATTCCTATGTGGTCTATAGGCGGAGACTAAGACCTATGGATTCTCATGGTTACTATTAAGTGGAGATATGATGTGCTTTGGATTCATGTGTGTGTAACAACTTAAGGCACCATAGGCCCTGAATTCCTGAAGGGTGAAGTTGTTGGAGATACTTTGGTCTCTAGATTCATGTAGTGATTGTTGGGTGGAGCATCGTATGATTAGGATTCCCTGAAGTGTGGTTTAGGTGGAGACATTGTGTACCCTAGAATCCTGGGTGTCAGGTGAACGCAGTGTGTACTCTGGATTACCATGTGATTGTTAATTGGAATGGCGTGAATTTCCATTGATTACTTCACTCCACAAGCTTTGAATATAGCTCGATGGTGGTTGACTACAAGAAAGAAAGAAAGTGTACTTGGCCTATTGTTGGGAGGAGAGTTCAATTCCTTCTCTCATTTTGTAATCATATAATTCATAAAATAGATTTATTACCTGTATTCTCTGTGTATACTTATTTCCCTTGAATTATAAATATTGTTGTTGTATAACAGTGAGTGTATCGACACTATTAATGAAAGAATGTGTATTCCTATGAGTTTAAAATGAATTTGCGATGTAGTTGTTCTCATTGTGTGAGGGAATTGTAGGTTCCTGTAAATGTTGATATGTTTCTTGATATTTCAAAGTTATTTACATGTTTATGTATGGTGGTATAATGAGCTTAGGTAAATTGTTATGGTGTCTGGAATTCCATGGCTTGGAGGTTATAACTATCAAGGAGTCTTTGTTGTTTGAGAACTATTGAAACTTGTTGTTACAATGTTCTATGTGGCTTGCTAATAATTGGCATGGATATTTTGTTCTATAATACTAATTGTTTACATTTTCAAGTTAAGGACCAATATTAGAATAATTCATGATACATTAGAGGATTTGATTGAAATGTTCAAATCCATTATTTGGAAGGATATGGTGTTTTTGTAAGTGAAATTACACAGTGTTGTTAGCCATGGATTAGCTTATTTTAATGCCTAATTGGTAGCTATATTTACACCTCTGTTATTTTATTTTATCTATGTTTAGCACTTGGTGTATTTGTGTTGGGTATAAGGATGCATTCTTGTGAATGAGGATGTTTTAAGCAAAGCGAACCTCCTAGAGGAACCATGGTTGATTCCCTGAAATACTTGGAAATTTTTCTAAGTTTGAAAATGCTAGAATCATCCTTTATTTGAGGTTTAGTAAGTATTCACAAATAGGCATCCAAGGTAGACATATCACAGGCAATAGAGATACATCTAGGAATATGGATATATATAATTCATCGCGAAGTAACCTTTGTGAAGGAGTTTACTCGAATTTTTGGATATGTCTATTATGAATTAAGTGGAGGTCATCCAGGGTGGGGGCCATTTTTTGGGGCTCGAGCCTTGGAGCCAGATTTATTATCAATTTTTGGGTGGGACCAATTTCCGGTTAGTGTGGCACTGGGATAAAATACTTCATAAATGGTGGATATCAAATTACTTCATAAACAGTGGATGCATCTAGGAATCCCAACATGTGGTGGTGAGGACAAGGATGTATTTCTGGGAGGCTCGGATGTAGAGTTTATTTTTAGTAGTTCTCCAATTTGATACTTATTTATTATGAGTATTTATTAGAAATATATTATATTACATTAATTATGTATCATAAAATAAATACACATATAACTTCAACAACAACAATATGCCAGAAGATCATACAAAGAAAACCACACAAGAACACATTATTTTACCTTAGGAAAACCCACATGGGAAAAAACCCAACAACCTTTTCAATAGATAAATTCTTCAATTCAAAAGCAATACATCTTAGTCAAAAACTAGGTGAAACCTGGTCCATCCTCCTAGTCAAGTCAACTCTCCCAAGAAGCATGCTTTGTTTTTCCCAAGAATTTCGTCCTCCTTCCTCATTCATAAGTTATTTCCCGCAATTCCAATGCACCTCAAAAATTTGGCCTATCTGTATCATAATATTTCCTTTGGAGTTCCTTATTTGTTTCCTTATTCATGTTCACAAACATAGGAATATGACACTTCACTAGCCTCAGAATAGGCCCTTCTCTAGCCTCATAATATGCCCTTCACCGTCCTCATAAATGGCTTTCCTTGTTTCCTCAAAATGAATTGAACCACATAAGATAAGAGACTGGAAATGTGTTTTTGATATAAGATATGCAAACTGAGTTTTAAGGGAGAT
Organism: Pinus albicaulis; assembly: GCA_034641835.2. Taxonomy (NCBI): domain Eukaryota; kingdom Viridiplantae; phylum Streptophyta; class Pinopsida; order Pinales; family Pinaceae; genus Pinus; species Pinus albicaulis. Next base: position 759,897,456 of record CM076573.1, on the reverse strand, counting down.
GAGTCACTTTTATTATAGTGATCCAACGGGTCGAATAGGTTCCTCTTAGAGGTTGGGCCGACTTGACTAGTTAGAGGCTGACTTCATTCATTTGGAGCCAAAACAAATTTAACTTTCCTAAATTTATTTTTTTCTATTTTGAAATTCCAAATGGACGTGGCTCAAAAATATAATTTTATTTGGATCCTATCATGAAGAATATGTTTTACAAAAATAAATATACATTATGAAGATGAACCATAGTTACAAAAATTAAACACTCCCTCTTAACTAGGGAGTTATCTATAATGACAATCTAGTTGTTATCATGTTGACAAAATTTCTCTATGAAAAGGTTATAACCTTGTCAGCATATCTACCATAAGGTGAGTCGACATATTTGACATCATCAACATCATTTAGTCAACATCTATGACATCATCATCATTTAGACAACATCTATGACATCATAAACATCATTTAGTTAGCATCTCTAACATAATCAACATCATCTAGTTAACATCTCTGACATCATCATCATCTAGCTAACATCTCTAACACCATCAAGATCATTTAGTTATCATCTCTGACATCGTCAACATCCTCATTAGCATCAACTAGTTGGAATCCCTGACATTGTTAAGATCAACTAGTAGCCAAAATTGGTTGGTACCACTGACCCATAGTCTTGGTTGGTACTTTTGACATGTGGCATAACATTTAGCATCAACTAGTCACCATCACCCGGTTTGGTACGACTGACCTAACCAGTCTGTACTCCTAACCTGGACTAATATTGGTTCACCATCCTAGTCAATTTATTTGACCTATGGTGAAACTCCAAATTCCACACTATACATGATTAATTGGGCCTCATGCTAAATGATACCCTCATCCAAACTAGAGAGACTGAGACTAATGTTAAAAGCCACACACTCAACTAAGTGCTCATGGGCTTCTGTGATTGTTCTCCCCAGCTAGTTAACTTATTTGACATTGCGAGAACAACTATCCTTTGTGGACCATTCTCCGCACATGGTCAACATATTGTACACAAGGATAATGACTTTCCATGATGTTATCATATCCACGCTCTATATCATTGAGAGGTGTACGACCATTATTGATGTTTTTGTCTCATCATTCCCTAGTGATAAGAGATACATGCTTGATCACTCTAATATTATCCAAGAAAAATATTATCTATAATACTTGACTCATACTGCTCTCTTCATATACCATATCTTGGTACTAGATCTTAAGGTTCCTTGACCTATCATCATGTTGTGACCTGCACCTCATAAACCAATCCCACATGTTTGGATCCATATTGCTTGACAACTTTCCATTCAAGATACAACATACTTGGACTTTGATTGTAACAGATGTATGCTTCCCTTTCATCCATGACATTGGCTCCCAATCTAGAGTGATACACAAACTCATTATTTTTTTAGCACTTCTTGCCCAATTTGAATTTGTGAATCCTTGCAACTTCCTAAGCCACATTGTTTTAGTGCAAAATTCATAGGTTGTGATATACTCTACTTATGCAGTTTTGAGTGAAAATTATTTTGTCTTCCTTCTTTTTCAATAAATCATAGCAGAGCTCAAGATGAAGCATCTTCCTAAAGCACTCTTCCTATAATCTGCACTCCTTTCCTAGTCAAAATTTGTATATCCTTGTAATTTTACATCATTATTTGTGATTAGGAGATCAATTCATATGCTCAAAAATGAAAGTGCTCGAAATAGGTTTGAACCTAAGCGACTGGAAAGGTCTCGTCGTTGTGATTTCAACACCATGAATGGTTCGAAAAACCGATGTCGTATGAGGAAGATATCATGTTCTGTTCGTTTTCCCAAACAACAAAATTTTGGTGACTATATGCCCAGTCAGCTTGCAGGTACAATCAATGAAATATTCTGGGCATATTCCATTTTCTTCTGAGCCAATGTCGTGGCGCCACGTGGCACATGGTGGGTCGTTGATTGTTTAAGGTACATTGATGAATCTGAGCCATTGGATGTGTTTGTAGAAGGGCGAATTATTTAGTGACATGTGTTAAGCTCGCAGGCCACCACATGTCCTCACAAGGTTAGTGAAAAATTTTGTGGAGTTGACAGGGGTCGAACCCACGACCTCCTCTCCACACACAATACCATTTACCAACCTGCCTACACAATGGTTCTTACCTCTATACTTCTCCACGTATACTTAAAGTTTAATACTTTTTGTGTTGAGGGCTTCGGAGGCAAGCCCCCCCTATCACATTTCCATCCTCCTGGAACCGTGGCCCACACATTAACCACAACATTAAATCAAATTTTCGGCGGGATTGCTACAAACCTGTTCACATGCAAAGGTAAACAGTAAATGCGACGGCTTCAAAAGGGTTCAAAACCGCGTACTCCAGGTTCCAACCTGATCTTGAGGGTTATTTGCAATGGTGATCACATGGTGGAATAAATGTTTACTATGACGATTATGTGGTGGGTTATGGAACCCGTAACTCTCGGTTCCAATCTCAAATGGCGGGATTTCAAACCATCAGCAGAGTATTAGGCGGGGGTGGCATGTGACTACCCCACCACTCACAATAAATTCTAACCTTATCCGCCCACCTAATTTGGTATGCGCCCCCAAATTTTGGGTTTACTATTAATTTATCTGCAATTAAACTGCCAGTCTCTGCATTTAGTGGAGCTTTTCTAGCTGTTATTGGGAAAAATGCATTAGGAGGTCAATTTTCGACAAATTTTGGTGAAACAAGAGTCTACCTAGACTAATTTTAGCATTCTAGAGCCATTGGTACAGAGACAAAATCCATTATAGGCGTAAAAACATATGTAATTTACAATTTTGAGAATAATGACAAAGAGGGACATGCCATTGGGAGCTGGACCAGCAGATTTAGCCCAGGAGGCATGAACTTCTTCATCATGTCTATTGTGTAAAACTTATGTGTGAATGTTTTTCTCTGTTATGCACTATTGTTCAATGTTTTTAAGTCTTATTTACATGCTTAAAGTTCATTAATTCATCTAATTTTCATGGTTAAAACTCTCATACCCTAAGCAAAATTATGGAGACAATTTGTACATGTTTATTTAACTAATAGGAAACATAGCACAATATAACTAATACACTCCTTTAATATCAAGTTGGTATCAGAGCTAGGTTTATCTCTGATGTTTTTATGTGCAAGGATTTGTTAACTGTTTGCAAGGGTTTTCATGCTTACTAGGCTCAAGCTTAAGACAGGAGAAGGAAAATTGGTGGAAGCAAGAATTAGGGGAAGTCTGAGGTCTAAAATGGGCCTCCTAAAGAAATTATAAAATAATAGTGGAAATAATAAAATAATATTTGATTACATCATCAAATTTTAGAGGGAAAAGGGAAAAAAACTACTTTTTCAACTCATATTTTCAACTTATCTCCCAAAGTGTTTACTCAAATTTCGAGCAGGAGTACTTGTTGGAAGAAAAAATTACTTCCTCATCCAAGGAGTAGTCATGTTCCATACTTTCGATGGATCCTATTACATGAAAAATGAGAAATACATGAAAAACGTGATTGCAATCATGTTTTTTCATGTATTTCTCATTTTTCATGTAGCAGGGTCCATCAAAAGTATGCAACATGGGTACTCCTTGGATGAAGAATTAAATTTTTCATCCAACGAGTAATCCCACTCGAAATTTGAGTAAAAAATTTGGGAGATAAGTTGAAAATACAATTTGAAAAAGTAGTTTTATTATTTTATTATTTTTTAATCTTTTTACCCTTCTACTTAAAAAATGGTGAATCATTCCCCATGGTTGATATCATCATCTTGAATCCTATTGGTTATTATAAAGTGTATTTTGGTTGTACATTTTTCCTAGGAGGCCCATTTTATACCTCAAAAGTCCCCTAATGAGGTTCTCAAAGTGAGCCACAACAAAGGAGGGCAAGATTGCCACATTCTCCACCACCTAGTTCACCTCCAAGAGAAGAAGAAGTAGCATCAAGAATTCCTCTAGGAGAAGAAGGAACCCATGAAGAGGTGGATCCCAAAGAGGAAGAAAGAGTGTTCAGGAAAGCATTCCTTGACATGACTGAAATGGTGAGAGTCCTTTATCAAGAAAGGAATGAAAGACTAGAAGGAGAAGGATCCAAACTTCACAAGGAAGGTCAGGGATCATCACGAGGTCACAATGATGAAGATAAATAAAAGAAGGTCAATGGAGGAAATCGAGGAAATGGAAAGTCACCATCATCACCCTCATCTTCATCCTCACCATCCTCTACTTCATCTTCAATACATCAACCATCCAAGTCAAAGAACATTGGTAAAATTCCTTTTCTAAAACTTGATGTTAAGTTTGAATTTCCAATGTTTAATGGTGAAGTCAATGTAGAAAATATTAATAATTGGATTAGGAAATTGGAGGTTTATTTGAGAATTTAGAACCTTCATGATGATGACACCAAAATCCAACTAGCTTCATTGAGGATGGAAGGTGCAGCGCTTGTTTGGTGGGAAGCCAAGACAAAGAAGGAGATCAAAAAATATGGTAAGATTATTCTATCATGGACTAATTTCATTACTGCAACAAAACAACAGTATTATCCATTAGCTCACATGCAGAAAGCCATAATGAATTGGAAAAATTTTAGATAATTGAAAGGAAAAAATGTACAAGACTACACCCAATAATTTAGGAGAAGAGCTCTCTTATTAGGGGTAGATTTGCAGAGTCAAGATACTTTGCTCAAGTACATAGGGGGATTACATATCTACCTTAGACATACTATCCTCATGTTTATTCCTACAAGCCTAGATGAGATATGTGTTCAAGCTACACATTTATAAGAAAGAGGGAAAAATACTTTTGAAGAGGGTATAAACAAGCCTTTTAAGGGGAAAAACAAAGAGAAGACCTCAAAAGGAAAAGGCAAAAATAATTCATCTGTCAAGAAAGAGGGAGAGAAAGTGTTTTGTAAACATTTTTCAAGATAAGGCAATGAAGAGAAAAACTGTTGGAAACTACTTCCTGAAAAAAGACCAAATTTAACAATAACAAAGGGAAGTAGAAAACTGCAGCTACAACTCAACATGACTTAGGAGAAGATTCAAGTAATGAAACTAAAATTATAGCCATGGGATTGAAGAACATGAAGGGGAAAGAAACTGAAACAAAACCTAGTAATAGTACTTCAAACTGTCACATAGAAGCTCCAAATGAAGAAGAGAGAATTGAACTGTTTCATGTGAGGGTCATATCCAGACATACCAAGATTGATACGCTGTTTGATAGTGGTTCACAAGAAAATTTAATCTCTAAAGACTTGGTCAAGAAACTTAATCTTGAGACCATTCCACATCCAAAACGATATCCACTTGGGTGGATTATCAAGGATGCAAATTTACAGGTTTCAAAGAAGTCCATATTGCGCTTTGCAATAACTACACATTTTGTTGACACAGTTGAATTAGATGTGGTTCCGCTTGATATTATAGGTGTTTTTTTGGGCACTCCTTACTTGTATGATAGGAAAGCTATCTTCCATCGCCATGAGAAAAAATACCATTTATTCAAATATGGCAAGGAGTACATTGTTAGAGCACATCGCAAGAAGACAAATATTGCAATGGTAAATGTTGGACAGGTAAAAGGGCTGGTGAATTCAAGTAAGAATTTTTTTCTTCTAACGATTAAGCCTAAAGCTGATTTTAATCATGATTCATTTGAAGATTGTGATCCTAAGTTGAAATCAGATTTATATGATGTAGTTGATGCACATCATGAGATGTTTCAGGAGCCAACACGTTTTCCTCCTAAAAGGGAGATTCAACATGAGATTCAGTTTCAACATGATAGTCCTCTTCCAAACATCGGAATGTATCGCATGTCGATAATGGAGAATTCTAAAATAAAGAGTCAAATCAAGGACTTGCTGGACAAGGGACTCATAATTCCAAGCACTTCGCCATGTGGTTCACCTATAGTTCTGATTCCAAAGAAAGATGGGACTTGGCGCATGTGTGTCGATTTCAGAGCTTTGAACAAGATAACGGTGAAAAATCGAAACCCACTCACAAGGATAGATGATTTGTTGTATCAACAGAAAGAAGAAAATTATTCCAGTAAGTTAGATTTACGAAGTGGATATCATCAAGTAAGAATTGCAGAAAGTGACATATGGAAGACTGCATTCAAAACCAAACAAGGACTCTTTGAGTGGTTGGCTATGTCATTTGGTTTGTGTAATGCACTGGTGAATTTCATGTGTGTGATGGATAATGTGTTGCGTCCATTTCTTGAGGAATTTTTTATTGTGTATTTAGATGATATACTAATTTTCAGCAAAACAAGAGAAGAGCACATCTTGGATGTAAAGAGGGTACTTGATCTTTTGAAGGAAGAGAAATTATTTCTTAAGATGTCTAAGTGCGAATTTCGAAAAACTTCTTTAGTTCATTTGGGACACATTGTAGGAGGAGGCACATGGAGAATTGATCCTTCTAAAGTGGAAGCCATTGTGAATTGGCCCACTTCCAAATCAGTAACAGAGGTAAGGATTTTTTTAGACGCAGCTCAGTATTGGAGAAAATTTATTGCTAACGTTTTTGCCATAACAGCTCCTATGCATGCAGTGACAAGTGCGAAGAAAGGCTTCCAATGGGGAGGAAAACAACAACATGCTTTTGAAGCTTTAAAAGATAAGATCAGTTCAGCTCCGGTTCTTGCATTACCAGATTTTAGATAACCATTCGAGATACAAACCGATGCTAGTGATTATGCCATGGGCACAGTAATTTTGCAGCATGGTAAGCCTATCGCTTTTCATTCTTAAATATTCAATGGTGTTGTAATCAATTATCCAACATATGACAAAGAGTTGTATGCATTGGTACAAAGTTTCAAGAAGTGGAAACACTACTTGATGGGTAAAGAGACGATTATTCATACCGATCACCAACCACTACAGCACTTGTAGTCGCAAACAATATTGCAGCAATCACGAAATTTTAGGTGGATGGGATTTCTTCAACAATTTCACTTGGTTATAAGGTACAAGAAAGGTATTTTCAATAAAGTTGTTGATATGCTTTCAAATTGCTTCTACTTTGCTTAAAAATGATTCTATTGTACATGATATTTACATAGAAAATTATGCGTATGATGGTGATTTTAAAGATGTGTATGCTAGTTTAAGTGAAGGGAATCAAGTTCAGGAAAATGATTATCACTTGCATAACAATTTTTTGTTTCATTTGGGAAAGTTGTGTATACCAAAAGGAGAGAGACTTAGTGTCATGAGAGAGGCTCATTCATCTCTTATTGTTGGTTACTTTGGGGTAAGAAAAATAGTGGCACATCTACAAAGTTATTGTTATTGGCCTCACATGATAGATAGTGTGTCATGTTTTATAAGAGGATGTTCTATGTGTGCAACAAGCAATCCTAGAAATAGGAACTTGGGTTGTACACACCACTACCGGTACCATCAAGGCCATGGGAGAGTGTCTCCATGGACTTTGTTGGAGGTCTATCTATGTCAAGAAAACAACATGATTATCTTTATGTAGTTGTGGATAGATTCAGTAAAATTTGTATACTTATTCCATGTAAGAAAAATATTACTGCTGAACTTTATTTTCAACATGTACGGGTTCATTTTGGTTTGCCAACTTCTATTTTTAGTGACAAGGATTACAGGTTCATTGTGAATTTTTGGTCGAATATTCAGAAGGTGATGGAAACAAAGTTGAAAAATAGTACTGCTTTTCATCCACAAACTGATGGCCAAACCAAGGTGGTGAACAGGACCATGGTGCATCTATTTGGAGGATATTGCAGCAAAAATCGCAAGTTGTGGGATGAACAACTGAATTACATTCAACACGCTTACAACCGGGCCAAGCACTCTTCTACAAATACTTCACCTTTTGAATCCTGCTTTGGGTATTTTCCGAAATCACCATTAGACTTCATCTATGAGAAGGATGTTGCAATTGATGGGCATAGTGATATTGAGAAGGCTCGAAAGTTCATTGAGAAAATTCATATTATTCATCAACAAGTTCAAGAACTTCTTGAGAAGAGTCAAAGAAAGTACAAGGAGAGGCATGACAAACATAGAGTTGATCATAAGTTTCAAGAAGGAGATGAAGTATGGTTTCACATAAGCAAAGAAAGGATGCAAGGAGAAGGTAAAAATCTCAAGCCTATTCATTATGGTCCATTCAAGATTATTAAACAAGTTGGTAATAATTCATTTCAACTTGAATTGCCTTCATATATGCAAATTTATTCCATTGTCAATGTGGAGAATTTACGTTTGTATGAGCCTCCATTGATTGATGATCAAGGGAGTGACATTCAGTTGCCATCAATAGAAGGTTTCTCGCCTAAATTTTTGGATGAGCTCAAAAAGGATGCCATCCTTGACAAGAGGACATGAAATTCTAAAAGAGGAAGTGTCGATTACTTTCGGATTGGGCTCAGGGGTAGCAATCCAAGTAAGGAAAGATGGATGGAAGTGGAAAAGGTGAAGAAGTTGTTCCCTAATATTCTGAATAGGTGATTAAAGTCTTTTGGGGTCCAAAAGCTTTGCAATGGGGAGGTGTGATCAGGAGATCAAGTCATATGCTAAAAAATTAAATTTCTCTAAACTTAACCTGAGCGACCAGAAAGGTCTTGTCGTTTTGATTTCGGGGCCGCGAACGCCTCGAAAAACCAATGTTGTATGAGGAAGATATCGCGTTCTATTCGTTTTCCCAAACAACAAAATTTTGGTGACTGGATGCCTAGTCATTATGCAGGTACAATCAATAGAATATTCTAGGACTATTCCATTTTCTTCTGAGCCAATGTGGTGGCACCACGTGGCACATGGTGGCCTGTTGATTGTTTAAGGTACGGTGATGAATCTGAGCTGTTGGATGTGTTTGTAGAAGGGCGAATGATTGAGTGACACGTGGCAAGCCTGCAGGCCGCCATGTGTCCTCACAAGGTTAGTGCAAAATTTTGTGGAGTCGACGAGGGTAGAACTTGTGACCTCCTCTCTGCATGCAATACCATTTACCAACCCAACTACATTGTGGTTCTTACCTCTATACTTCTCCACGTGTATTTAAGGTTTAAAATTTTTTTCGTTGAGGGCTTGGGAGGCCAGCCCCCCCATCACATGTCCATCTGCCCGGAATTGCGGCCCACACATTAACCACATCATTAAATCAAACCGTCGATGGGATTGCTAAAAACTTGTTCACATACAAAGGTAAATAGTAAATGCAATGGTTTCAAAAGGGTTTGGAACCGCGTACTCCAGGTTCCAACCTCATCTGGCGGGTTAGTTGCAACGGTGATCAAATGGTGTAATAAATATTTATTGCGACAGTTATGTGGTAGGTTATGGAACCCGTAACTCCCGATTCCAATCTCAAATGGCAAGAGTTCAAACCGTCAGCGGAGTATTCAGTGGGGGTGGCATGTGACCACCCCGCCACTCACAATAAATGACAACCTTATCCGCCCACCTAATTTGTAGCGTGCCCCCAAATTTGGGGTTTACTATTAGTTTATTTGCAGTTAAACTTCCAGTCTCCACATTTAGTGGAGCTTTTCTAGCTGTTATTGAGAAAAATGCATTGGGAGGTCCATTTTCGACCAATTTTGGGGAAAGAAGAGTCTACCTAGACTAATTTGAGCATTTTGGAGCCATTGGTGCAAATAAAACAGCCATTAGAGGCCTAAAAACATAAGTAATGACAATTTTTATGATAATTATAAAGAGGTACATGCCATTAGGAGCTGTACTAGCAGATGTAGCCCAGGAGGGGTGAACAACTTCATCATGCCTACTGTGTAAAACTTATGTGTGAATGTTTTTATCTATTATGCATTGATGTTTAGTGTTTTTAAGGCTTATTTACATGCTTAAATTTCACTAATTCATATAATTTTCATGGTTAAAACTCTTGTACCTTAAGAAAACTTATGGAGACAATTTGTACATGTTTATTTAACTGAAACGACACTTAGCACAACAGAACTAATACACTCCTTTTAGATCAGTTTGAGTAAACTCTCAGGCCATAGTTAATTGTGCCATAAGAAAATGTATCATGTTGGTACTTCAACACATGTTGATCTATATTCCTTGCATTAACCATATATTGATCTACTTACTCCTCTTGATCCATCATCTTTGCTGATTTCAAGTTAGCCTAATTGGGAGTTCTTTCTAGAATAGATCCTATCATGGAAATTATGGCTTCTTCCTCTGCCACTAATGTTTAATAAAGTGCATCAGTTATCTAGTCAAAATCATTCACTTTGAATCCATAGATCAACTCCCTTTGAAGTTGAGGCAAGGGTTATTGAGAAAGCCTTCATTGCTTCCTCTTTTGAGTCAATGTTGCTCTTTGTGACACATGGATTCTTTTACTATCATCAGAAAACACACACACACACACATATATATATATATATGATCGACCTTGATCCAAGTGTATCAAATCTGAGGAGCATGTACAAAGCCTTATTTCTACTTAAATATATATTAATTCTTCATGGACCTCACTATCTTGAAGTACCTCTTATGTGCACCTCTTATTGTATTGAGGAAGACGATCTTTACATCCATATGATGTAGTTTTCAACATAAATCATAAATATAATAAATTTTTAATAGATATGTACCTAACCTCATAGTCTTCTTCCCTCTCATTAAGGTAATCCTTCGCATTGTACTTCTTTCCATCAATCATACTTTGTCTTGGAAGTTTCCATTGGCTTATTTCCGTTATAGATCAAGGTATACTTCAACTCGTTGGTATTTATATTCCCTCTAAGTCCAGATCTCATCTAGTACAATATCTCTCATTACAAACCGCTATTTATGGGAAAGTCCTCTTGTTACAGCTTTTCTTTTTTATTCCACCTACCACCAAAGATTTGGAAGCCTTGATTATGTACCTGTAATCCTCACTAGGAGGCCAAGGAAGAGAAATTACAACCAAGAAACTAATTCAAACACAAGAGACTAAATATTAGTAAAACAACAATAATAGTAACACTTATCTTTTAGAATAATGTCATCTCCCTCTTGATCTTTGGTCTTCTTGCATCCATCTGCAACTTTGACAACTTCATCCACCGTCGTCATCATCATCATGTCATTCCTTCCTTGCTAGGGTTAGGTTTTCTTCTTTCATCAAAAACGTTTATCTAGGTTCAATCATAGGGTTTTGAACATAAACCATGGAGATTTCTTATTCTCGTCTTTTTTTTTCTGATATGGCTTAAAAATCCTATATATTCAAATGTATAAAACCATATAATATTTAATATCCAATAATTTTAGTCTTCCAAAACCCTAGACTTTTATAAATCCATTTCTATGTGAAATTTATCCTTTCATGTTCCATTGACCAAGTGTATCATTTTCTGCAAACGACACAAATAAGATTCATAATTACCCAATATTTAATATTAAGCGAAGATTTATCACCCTGACATTTCATCATGTCTTATTTAGTGTGTTTATACTTATAACTATGCAACCTATTACTAAGTATATAGCATCATAGAATTGCATTTATAGTACTTCCTTGAATTCACTCTGTCATATCAAACCTTGAATTGTAACTAAAATTCAAGATTTATTGAAATGTTTATAAATGACAGTCGTAAAGGATTTTGAAATGAAATATAGTACAACCTTAGATCCATTGACTGAAACTAATGTTACAAAAAATTTCAAGGAAATAAAGAAATTTTGATCTACAATGATTTTTATTCTTTGAAATGATACAAGCTCATATCCTTAAAAAATAAGAAGTTTAGGAGGCTTGGCCCTTAAATTTTGGAAATGAATTATCAACAAATATTATTTAGATGCTTGCATAGAGGTGATCGACATTTGAGACATCTTAATGACCTTTGACCTTTTTTCCAAACCACAAGTTAAAGACTTCTCAAGGCATATTGAAATGAGCTTTTAGAACCAAAACAATTGTGATATTTCTAAGATCATTTGATGAAGTGATTTGACCTTATAGAATTTGAGCTGAACTCTTCTTCTTATACTTTCTCAAAGATTCTTTTATTTCATCAATTGAGACAAACAAACAAAAATGGCAATATCTTGAATCTTTTTCTAAATATTGAAAAATATAGGCTTGGATAGATTTGATTCTTAACATGACCACTTCCATAAGCATATTCTTGAACAAAAAATGAGCAATGATACATACCTAGTAATGTATCTTGGCTATGTGAAAAGACCTTTTATTTCATAGGATTTTGGCTTCATTTGACTTATTTGTAGTGTGCTTGTATGGAGACAAATGTTTGCTTAGATCTCCAACACTTCATCCCAACCACTTGAGACAACTGACCTAATGCTTCTTAACCTATACCTTCTGATATTTTCAGACCCCGCATAATCAACTAATGAGATTTTCAAACTTCTTGAGGTGTTTTAGAATAATATTTGAGGTTGGAATTGAGATAATTTCAGCCTCTTCATGATTTCATCCTCTTCAAATCTCATGATAATATTATAAAAGTTCTGAGGCCTATTCAAAGCCCGAGGTCTTCAATGCAAGATGAAAACTTCGATCCTTTTATAAAAAAAATATTTCCTTTCTATAAGAGAAACTAAAGAACTTTCCATAATAGGTTCATAGATTAAGGTTGATCTTTCACCCAACGCTCTAATACAATTTGATTTTTGAATTATTTAGTCTGGTAAATATTTCTTATGATCTTATCTTACATCTATAAATAGATAGATCTTAATGCTCTATGTTAATGCACAATTTTATTTTCTTATAGGCCCAATTCAATTTAGAAATTAGATAAACATGAAAGTAAAATTCTAATATAACATAGTAATAGATCAATAGAAGACGAGCCAAATAATGTAGATCATATTTTACAATTCTTCTTGTCCAGCAAAGAGAGAGGGTGATGTGCATTACAACAGTCAACAGGATGGATTAGCCAGCAAAGTATTTCTCAACATCACATCATCCAAACTTCCAAGTGTCACACACACCCTTCAAAGACAGCTCCAAAAGTCAACACAAGTTAACAAAATAATCCCTCATCCAAATTTCCACATCCATTCCGGCATCATCCATATTTCCAACATCCAGATTTCCGACATCCATTTCTGACATCCATTTCCAACATCCATCTCGGGATCATCCATATTTCTGACATCCAGATTTCTGGAATCCATTTCCAACATCATTTCTTGCATCCATGTTTCTGGCATCCATTTCAGGCATCAATTCTGGCATCCATTTCTGGCATCATCCATATTTCCAGCATCCAGATTTCTGCCATTCATATTTTGACATGGGAGAGAGAGAAACCTGTTCTAGGCTGTACGAACCAATGAGATCATGAGGAATGTGTATGATGAGATCATGATGAAATGGAAATCATCTCTCTCCAATTTATATCAGTCAATGAGGGTGTGTGACACATCTATTAGGCTTGTGAGTCTACATTACAAATCTGGCCACCTTACATGTGTGGAAAATAAAATAAAAATATATTTTTTTCTCATCCAAACAAGAGTAAATTTAGATCAATATTGCACCTCTTCGAAAGATGAATCCAACGAAAATATAATCATCATAATATGAGTAGTTCAACCTAGAGTTTGGACCTAGTTTCCCAAAATTAACACTCCCTCTCAACTAGGGAGAAATTCATCTGTCCACTTGTGCCATCCAGAGATTAGTACCATCATGTACTACCATATATCATTGTGCGTCATCTTGTCGTAACTTGCTTCGATGGCTCTTCTTCGCAAATAAAACAAAAAGGTGAGTGACAGAGACATCACACTATGCTGACCCAAAGTTTGATTTGAGGTTAAAACCTCTCTTGGACTCAAAAAGAGTCTCATACTAACCCGAAGTTAGTTTACTGACCCAAAGTCAGTTTAGAGGGTAAAACCTCAATAGACTCAAAATATTCACATACTAACCCGAGTTTATTTTACTGACCCGAAGTCGGTTGAGAGGGTAAAACCTCAATAGACTCAAAAGAGTCACATACTAATCCGAAGTTAGTTTACTGGCCTGAATTTAGTTTAGAGGGTAAAACCTCAATATACTCTAAAGTGTCACATACTAAACTGAAGTCAGTTTAGAGGTAAGAATGTCAACAGACTTGATCTCGGATCAAGACGCTGGACATGTTCCATCCTAGACATAGAGAGTACAAAAATATCCAATGCATCCATCGGTCTTTGCTATTGGTCTCTATCCACATTTCCCTCCTCATTGGCCAAATTATAAGTAGTTCCCATGAGTTTGAAACTCCATGGGTATGATGTGTGCGGGGCATATATCAAAGACAGGTGAACCAACTCAATATCATAACGATGGGGCATAAGCATAATAAGGTTTGGTAAGCCTAGCCCCGTGTGTGTTTACAGCTCCAAGAAGTTATCCCCAAGCCCCCTGGAGCTCCCAGAGCTCATAATCCAACTCAAGCAGGACACTTAGAATAAGCCTTTCCATGATTCCAAGCTTCCCACTTAAGGTTAGGAACTTAACCTTCCCCATGGGCATTGTGAGAATATCTGCTACCTACTCATCAATTCCTATATGATCGAGCCTTACGGTGCCTTGATGTACCATATCCTGGATAAAGTGGTACCTGATATTAATATTCTTGGATTGATCGTGGAACACGGGATTCTCGGAAAGACGAATTCCACTCTGGTTATCACAAAGGATAATGGTGGTATCTAGCACATGCCCAAAAATCTCACTGAATATATTTCTCAACCAAACGGCTTCACAACAGGTCATACTCGTTGCAACTTATTCGTCCTCAGCGGTGCTAAAAGACGGTGACTTCTGCTTCCTGCTCATCTAAGATATCGAAGCAGAACCCAAGGTGAAGCAACATCCAAATGTGCTCTTATGATCCACCACACTGCCAACCCAATCGATATAAGTATATCCATGGAGTCTCAAAATCCTGGAAGTGTATCTCATCCCATGGTTAATTGTGCCTAGAAGATATCTCAAAAGATTCTTGGCACCAATCCAGTGATGAGAATCAACCATATGTTGACTCAAATTGTTCAGTGCAAAACATACGTCCAGACGTGAGTTTACTAGGAACATCAGGGCCCCCACAAGTTGTCGATACTTGGTGGGATTTCCCAGCACGGGCCGAGAAATGTTTCAACACAACTTCTTAAAGTTTAGTTCCATCGGTGTCAACACAGACTTATATACTAGCATACCAAATATCTCCAGCAGCTTCACGAAATATTTTCCTTGAGAAAGGGAAATATTGCCTAGCCTCTGCCAGACCTCCAAGCCTAGGAAGTAATGCATCATTCCTAGGTATTTCATCTCAAACTAGGAAGCTATCTCCCTCCTACACTGATGAATGAGAGGGTCAACACTAGTCAGGAAGAGATTTTACACATAGAAAACTAGAATGAGAGGCCTTTCTCTATCAACCTTAAAATAATGGTTTGGATCAGCATTACTTCGAGTGAAACCCAGCTTCATCAAGTAGATATATATCCTCTCATACCAATCCCTAGGGGATTTTTTCAACCCATTGAACGATTTATTCAACCTACATACATACGTGTCTCTCTCTCGGAATTTGAACCCCAGAGGTTGCTCCACATACACCTCTTCCTTTATAGAACCATGAAAAAAAGCGGTCCTCACATCCATCTAATGGAGACTCCATCCTTGCGTTGCAGGAAGGGAAATGATAGATCAGATGGTGGTATAGCGAGTCACAGGTGAAAATATATAATCATAATCTATGCCTTATTTTCTAGAGAAGCCTCGGGAAACAAATCTTGCCTTGTACTTTTCATCACTACCATCAGATCCATGCTTGATCTTCTAGAACCATTTTGAGGTGACAACATATTTCTCCTCCAGTCTCGGGACAACTTCTTAGACATCATTTTTCCTAATGGACTCATATTCTACGTGCATAGCATCCATCCAAACTTGATTCTTTACGACTTCTTCAAATGATCCAAGATCAGAATGTACAATTATACTCATGGTTGCTAGATACCCTTGGTATCTATTTGACTTCTTTCTTTTACGAAATTCCCCCCTTGGGGCAATATGTATCTCGACATCTACAAGAGTATCCCTAAGCCATGAGGGTATTCTCTTATTTGAAGGAGGTGGGTCAATAGGATCCATAGGTCCTTCAACATCGGGCATAGATTCATCCTTTGTTTCTTCTTGCTTCCCTACTTCTTCATCTTATTTATCTTCCTTGGAGCTAGGAAGATTTATTATCTTCCTTCAAAGTTTTACTATGGCCCACAAACATTCCCTTATTTCTAGAAGCATCCAACTTGCTCCTCTTTTCTTTCGGCACACGAAAGTAAAAAGGACAGCCAAAAAATCTAAAATGAGAAACATCAGGTTCCTCACCAGAGAAGACTTCTTCGGGAGTCTTGGAGTCTAGAGCAGAATGTGGGAATCTATTTTGAACGTACACAACATTGTTCACATCTTACCCCCATAGAAACTTCGAAAGACCTTGGTCACATAGCATGGCGTAGGTAGTTTCCACAATTGTCATGTTCTTTCTTTCAACAACACCATTTTTCTCAGAAGTATACGTATTTGTGGTCTCCCTCTTAATGGCAGCTTCACTGAAAAAGTCATTGAATTCATTTGACTCATACTCAGACCCATTTTCGGTCCTGAAAAATTTGATTCTCTTCTTGATTTTATTTTCCACCAAGTCCTTGAAGGTACGAAGCCATTCGAATGCTTCTTCCTTCTTCTTCAAGAAATATATCCAGGTCTTGCGTGAGAATTCATCTGTAAAATTCATGTAATAGGAACATCCTCCCAAGGATGTCACAGGCAGCATACCATATAAATCAAAATGTATAAACTGCAAGATATCAGTTGTCTGTTATGTGGATTAATCCCTCTTACGGACAAGAGCGATCTCCCTAGTATTCTACGAATAGCTAGAAACAAACATCCATTTGTAAATGATTTTCTCTAGATTATTTACAATTCAGAATTATTATAAACAAAGAAAGAGGACATGCCCCTACCTTGAAATCCAATGTTCAGTGCAGTATTTTATCCAGTCACTCCAAAGAGGCTTCTTCAGTAACTAGAATGTGCAATCAAAGATAGACAAAAGAATTAAAAGAATGTGCAACATATAATAATTAAGAACAACTAATCTAACTTAGTGATCAAGGAGTCTAAGTAATGAATTATTCAAATAAGCACAAGAACAAATCAATGAGAAAAGGAGATCCATATGTATTATCTTGAATGAAAAGAGTAACTTTACAACCTGATGCCTTGATGTCGTACAAGTTTCTCCCAGGGTCGTGAACAATTGTTCCTCCTTCAGTTTCACAAGCTCTCATCTCTTTGAACTAACATGGAGTTATGGACATAAGGGTGTGATCATTCTCATGCCAACAACAACTAGGGTAGAGAGTATGCTCTCTTCAGAATTTCTTCAGCAATTACTATATATAACGTACAATCTACCCTTGAGACTGAAACATGAGCTCAATTTATAGGGAAATGGAGGTGGTTTCAGTTCCATGAAGAGGGGGATGGATTCCTCTCATGATGGGATTTGAGCTTCATAGACCAAGGGATAAGCTCCATGAGTGGAGGGATAAAGCTCGAACTGATCATGCCTCTAAAGCTTCTAGTTGGGAGAATATTCAACCAACTAGGCTTCTAGAACTTAATTTTTCCTTTATTTGAATTTTTACAGGGGTCTAGAGGTTTTATAAGTAGAACGTACGGGAGCTACCAGAGGCTATAGAAAAAATATCCACGGACCCGCAGCAAAGCGCTAGGAAAAGTGCGGAGTTAGACTTTTAAGGGTTTTAATGAGCTTTTCTCCAATTCCAAGACTTGGTTTAGGAACATTAGGGTTTTTTACTTCTAAGGGAGTACAATATAGGCAGTGATGGAACTATACAGACAGTCAAATGTCATGGTGACAAAATAACGTGTAACAGATTTCCCCCTAAAGTGCGAAGTCTGAGGTTGTTCTGAAGAGTGAAGGGATTTATCATTCCGAGGATTGGATCGTGGACATGCCGGTTGAAAACCTGTAAAAACATTCAATGTAAGAATATATATATATATATATATATATGTATATATATATATATATATATATATATATATATATATATATATATATATATATATATATATATATATATATCATTGCTGAGGTAGCAATTCCCATACTCAGATCAAAACTAACTAAATGTTCTGGTACATAAATTATTTTAATATTACATCAATAGTAGACACATCATGGGAATGGCTACACATGAATGGAGACAAATGTTTGCAATGAATGGTTTATTTGAATTGTCTCTTGAACACATAACGAAACTATAGATGGTTTGGTAACAATTGACCTAAAGCTAATACCTAGAAACCGGCTGAAGACTTTCAATGTGGTTTAATTAACTGTTAGACAAAGGATTTTCCCAACCCAGGTACAAGTGTGACAAAAGTTTCTTGTTCAAGAGTGGTATACTTCTTTTTAAACAAGGGTGACAACTGGATTCTTTTTCTCTCTTTTTCCCCCACCATTACTGGTAAGTACCTCTTTATTTTTGACAAGCTTGAGGAGGATAACATTTTCTTGTTGTGTAAGCTCATCCTTCAGATGAGTCCATCTTAGTATTAAAATAGGACCCTAAGAAGCAGTGGTTCGTTCCTATTTGTAATCAACAGGTCCTTTAATGTTAAATTTTAACGAGTCCAGTATAGGAGAAACTTAGTGTTTTTCAGTTTTAGGGAGTCAAAAGAAAAACATAAGTAAACTCTGTGGTTGTAATTTTTCATAAATTTAGTCTCCCAAGTCCGAAAAAGGATAAAATAATATAGGAGAGGACTCTATTGACCATGATTAGTCAATGTATACCTTTTTCTTAAATAGTCCATTTCAATTCGGAAAAGGGGTAAACTTATATTGAAGGGATGATTGTTTGTTTCCTTTAACTAGTTCGAATAGTCAAGTACTCAGGGATATTTTCATGTTTAGAGAATCTGAAAAGGGCTTCAAAGAGAACTCCAGGGTTTCATTTTTTCGTAATTTTCAAGAGCTAAAAAAAGTGATAAAAGTATACTCAGCATCAAAATAATTCTTTTCACAAAAAAAAACCTTTATTTTGCACAAAAACTCGAAAGATTAAACATACCTGTTCTTGAGAAGTAAAAATATTGAAAAATAGCCTTTTAAAGTGAAAAATAAATAAAATAAAATATTTTATTCATTGAAATACTATAAAATGGAGTTTAACAAAATCATTTTCACCTTCTGTCTTCAGAGCAGTGAATTGAGAGCTTTTAGAAAAAAAGCTCCGGAGCTAATATCGGGAGAACTGACAGTTCGTTTCGTGATTCTTCAGAACGAGGTAATCCACATCATCTTACTCTTCATTTATATCCATTTCAATTCTCATTTTTAGCTTTAATTTCATTTTTTTGGAGGAATTTATGTTCAAAAAATCTCTCTCGGGGGTCCACGGGTCATGCGCATGCTACCTGCAGACCTTGATAATTTTTCAAAAGGAAAATTATCGGGCTACCATAGCTTTTGTGTGGAGACCGTGTGTACATCTACACTATCTCTGCATAAAAACTGCGGAGGCACCGTGACCTTTTTAAAATTTACAAATTATCTTAAAAATGATTAAAGTTTTACACTCCAATGGTTTCTAACTTTCAAATGTGTTTATTTGTAGGCTATTTCACCATGCTAGAGTGGAGAGAATGTGAGCATGAGGCTATAGACAATGAAGCCATGAATGATCCCGCAACAATGCGTGTGTTAAAAAATTTTGGTTTATATAAGTTCCAGGAAATCCAAGGTATGAAAGAATAGGTAGAGTTGATGACATGGTTAGTAAACACATGGGATGTTCAAGATCAATGCTTTATCATTGGTGACCATCGGCTTGAAATCGAGCTCGAGGATATCTATTTCCTCACTATATTGTCCCAAAAAAGAGAAAACATATCCTTGTTTGGGGCTAGACAGGGTGGCCTACCCATTGCTAGCTACAAACAACAGTTTTTCAGTGATGAAGCAGATCCAAAGGATAATCGCATAGACATAAAAACTATCTTGAAATTAGATCTCAAAGTGATTGCATTCACGGTAACCAGGTTGTGTGGAAGTGCGGCTCAACATGTAGCCACTAAATCTCAAATGAAGATTGTGGTAGAGTATTTCAGAGGCACCATATTCAACTGATGCGAAGGGGTATTGGCCAACATGAAAGGCCAACTAATTGGAGCAAAGAATGAAAAGTTAAAAAAAAAAAATTATGGCGCCATTTTGATTTATTTTTCTTTGGAGAGAATCTTGATTCTCGCCCCTCAACTTATTCCAGTAGATTGTGGGGAACCTCGGATGGTACGTTGGGTTGCATTAATGGCCCGCCATGGTGGCGATGGTAGTTCAGTGGTTCAGTTCACTCCGACATACTTTATGTGGCTAAGGAACCAAGTCTTCACAACCGAAGACTTCCCCTATGCAGGTATAGATTTTAGAGGTGATCCTAAGATTTCCTTGCCTCCAGGGGCACAGTGGGATGAATCAGGTAAGTGAACTATTTTGATGTTTTTAATCTAATTTTTTTTTTTATCGTCTAATACTGATAACAATATTTAAATACATATGTTGGTCCACGATGACCAGCTACGCTCTTCCACTTTGATAGGCACTAAGTAGAGCCTATAGCAGCACCACAGTATCAGGTAGTAGAGATCCTAAATAATATGGAACACAACCTGGAGAGGTTAACCAAAGATATTCCCAAGACATGGATAGATGACATTCCTCTCCAGCTTTAGAGACATGTTAAAGGTGTTCTATGATAGTTTAGGAGATTCCTGCGCAAGGTGGCGTGTGCCATAATCTATTACCATGACCATCATCACGGATAGTGGATGATCATTGTGGATTGAATTTTTTTTGTTTTTTTTATTAGTATCTATTATATCATAAGGTGTAACCTATGATCATAAACGATGTAATATTTTTAAAAACAAACCTATCTATGATATTACTACTTTCTCTGAGTATTTTTTTCAACATGTATCGAATGTTGTTTTGGCTTACTATTTTAATGTTGCAAATGTATATTTAGAACACGATTAGCTAATGCATCGGCCAATGTGTTTAAATTTCTTGAAATGTGTTGATATTCGATGTAATCAAACTGTTGTTCCAAGAGACGAACCTTCAAAAACAACTTCAATAACACTGGATTTTTAATTGTGTATACTATGTTTAAATGTAATACAATGAGTTTTGAATCTAACCTAATGATCAAATGTCAAATACGAAATGATATGGCATCAGATAATAACTCAATGGCTCTGCTATATTCTACAATATTATTCGTTATTTGACTAAGGCTTACCCCATGCATAGAAACTAACTCATCAATGGGTGAATAGATAACCCAAGATGCGGAAGAAATATTCCGTGTACTACGACAAGCACCATTAGCAAAACCAATGTACATTTGAAGGGATGTCGGCATCTGCAATATCAAGAGTAATCAAGATAAATAGTGATAGTAGTAAAATAAAACTTAATCTAGACACACTTATCTAATATAAGGCACACCTATCTAAAAAATCAAGCATAATATCTCTTAAGATAAAGACCATTTATGGGCTTATCTAAAGAGACCCCATCATAATTAGCCAATTCATAGGCCCCTTTGGCAAGCACTCGCTTGACAATGTACGGACCATGCCACATCGGTTCAAATTTCCCAACACCTAGCTTATTGTTCACTTGATCATATACTAAGACTATGTCACCTTCTGAAAAAACACGAGGGGTAGCACTTCGATCATACTGAGCTTTCACAGTTTTCTTATGAGCTTCGGTAGCTAATGCAGCAGTGCGCCGAGTCTCATATAATTGTGCTAAGTAAAAAAATCATTTTTCCTCTTCAGAGGTAGCTGGTAATAATTCTATGGCTAATTGGAGTGAGGGTATTTCTCATTCAATGGGTAACACAACTTCTAAACTGTAAACCAGTTGAAAAGGAGTGAACCCTGTAGCAGTTTTTGTTGAGTTTTGATGTGCCCATAGTGCCGAAAAAAGCATGGTATGCCAATTCGATTTGTGAGTTCCAATAATCCATTTAATAATGGTGGTTAAAACGTTATTGACAGCTTCAACCTGACCATTAGCTTGTGGGTAATATGGAGTAGAGTTATCATGGCACAGGCCAAGTTGATCGGAAATTTTAGTCATCATTATATTTCGAAAATGACTCCCATGATCTATGATAATAGCTTTGGGTACACCAAAATGAGCAATCACATGATTGAATATGAACGTAGCTACAGTTTTTCCATCTCCTGTGAATGCAGGCTTCGCCTCGGCCCATTTGGCAAAGTAAACTACAACGAGAATAATATACCCATGCCCCCCCGGCCGAGTGAGGGTTACATGTAATGAAATCAATTCCCTATTTCACAAGAGGACCAACAACAATGATTGGGTGAAGTAGAGGTGGAGGCGCGCACATATTTCGATCAAAAATTTGGCAGTTGTGGAATTTTTGGACCGCAATAATACAATCTTTGAACAATGACGACCAAAAATAACCAACGCGCAATATCTTTTGGGCTGTGGAAAATCCATACATATGACCACCACACACAGTCATTCAAAAACCCTTTCAACCTCTTTGTGAGTTATACAACGTCGAAAAACAGAATCCACACCATGACAATAAAGTGTGTCCCCAACAATATTGTATTGCTGGGATTGATATCAGATTCTTCGTCGATTTGAACGTGAAAGATCTAGGTGAAAGGTTTGGGTTTAAAGATATATGATGATATCTCAATACCATGGATCTAACATACTGATAAGATACAGAGATTCATCTGCGATGGGATTCTCTACCACGGTTTCTATCTCAGTATTGGGAAATTCACACATGAGTTCTGCAAACACTAGTGATTTCTTTGATTTAGATTTCTCGAATTCCAAATCAAACTCTTGTAGGATGACAATCCATTTAGAGTATTTTCCCCCGAGTAATTGTTTTGTCAAAATATACATCATTGGGTTGCAATTAGATATCATAGTTGTTTTACATAACAATATGTAGTGACGGAATCATTGGACAGCTTGAACTGCTGGCAAGGTTAACTTCTCCACATGCGAATATTTAATTTCGGTCAGGTTCATATTCTGACTTAGATAATAGATCACATTCTCATTGTGAGATTCATCCTCTTGAACTAGAACCATTCTGATGGTGGAATCAGAGGCTGCTAAGTATAAGAAGTAGTCCTGGTTGTAATTGGGTGGATGCAATAATGGTGCATGGGTTAACGCCTGTTTTAGAGCATCAAAATATCGATCAGCGATCTCATCCCAAATAAAAGGAACATTATGTTTCAAAAACTAGGTAAAGCCTTTTTCTAATGCAACATAGTTCGGGATAAACCTACGTAGAAAGTTTTCTTTCCCTTGCAAAGTTTGGAGTTGGCGAAGTGTGGAAGGAGGAGGTAAATTGATGATGGCCTCAACCTTCGAGTGGTTGACACGAATGTTGGCTTTCGAAAAGACAAATCCCAGTAATCGTCGTGATTGCACACAAAAAATACATTTGTGGGGGTTCAAACAAATCTTGTAAAGCCTACATCTCATGAAAATAGCTTGTAAGTGTGTAGGATGATCGTTCCTTTGTAATGAGTGAGTAGGTAAATCATCCAGATAAGGCTGTATAATATGTTTGATGTCATGAAAAGCATAAGACATGGCCCTTTGAAAAGTTTCCTCAACATTATTTAATCCGAAAGGTAACTTGCAATAAGAAAATGTCCCCCAAGGAAATATAAATGTTGTTTTTGGTTGATCAGCATGGAGTATGTTTATTTGAATATATCTGTAAAATCCATCCATAAATGAGAAAATTTCATTTCCGGTACAATCATCAATAATTTGGTCGATATAGGGGGTAGGATAATTGTCTTTTGGACATGATTTATTAATATCCCTATAATCGACGCATACTCGTAAAGTCCCATGTTTCTTGCTAACGAGAACTATATTAGATACCTAGTCTATCAATGGAATTGGATAAATAAATCTTTCTCACAGTAGCTTTTCAACTTCAGCGTTAATACCAGCAGCTTTTTGCAGATGTATTGGACGTAATATTTGTCTAATAGGCTTGGCATCTGGGTATGTCTTTATTTCATGAATGAAAGTCTTTGGATCGATTCTTGGCATCTCTTCGTAAGACCAAGAAAATATGTCTCAGAATTCTTGAAATAGGGCTTTATATGTATTAATCTCTTCAATTGTACAAGAAGTGCCTATATGACTTTTTTCAACAATTCTAGGTTTATTTGATATGTCGATAGGAATAGCTGTAAAAATGTTTCCCAAATAAATCTCAGAATCTGAATTTGTAATCAATACGGGATTCTGCAGTTCCTTGACATAATCAATCGTAAAACTAGACGAAAAATCATTTTCAAAGCTATCAAGTTCAGGAAAAAATGAAGATCTATGATTTAGATCATCCCAGGGTAATTCATCCACATACAAAAATTCTCAAATACTTTCATCAGTGTGAAACACTTGTTGAAATGGATCAGAAATTAATGTCAAGGCTAAGCTTGATGGTGAAGAATATTCTTTGGTGATCACATTCATTTTATCAAGAGTAGTTTAAAGTGTGTCATAAAATTACTGTACTACCACATATGCCATTTGAAAAGGACTCAAAGGCATCTCGCCATTGAAAAAATCCATTTCTGACTCTAAAAGCACTACCCAAGTGCCATCGAATGGTATAGTGCTTGATGAAATCATATTGATGTTGAAAATGGTATGCGGTACATTGGGTGGAGGCATAGAGAAAGTTCCCATCAAATCGGAGTCATTTCCTAAACCTACACCAACATCTTCATATGGGATAGTCGAATTTCCAACATGTTGGATACTGTCTGTAGAAGCAGGGTCGGACGAATAATATGATAATTGATCGATTTTCACAATATTTCCTTTATGAGGAAACATGATTAACCAAAAGATGGATGAAATGATAGCAGTCATGGCATAATACCAATTACAACCCAAAAGAAGGTTGTAATCCAGAGGGGTATCAACAACTTCCACATCTAGATTAACAATTTTTCCTTCTACTTCTATAGGTAGATCCTGGGGTATTCCGAATGGATGGAATCCTCTTCCATAAAAGGCTTTAAGGATTGTCGGATATTGGTTGAGTGTTGGAGAACCAATATTTTTCCAACAATTTAATGACATTATACACATGGATGTCCCTTCATCAATTACAGTATGAAAAACTCGTCTCTTTTTTACTAATACTGGAATCTGAAAAGCCATATAATGAGGGAGTCTCGGTGTAAATTTTTCTAGATAAAAGACCATGAGGTTAGAATCCTAAGGATCTATAGCTTCAATAGCTGATAAAATTAATTTTCTTTGCATTGTACATGATTGTAGCACTTCTAAGGCTGACATTGCTGAAGGGGATATCGTCAAGTCTTCAACAATGTTGTAGTTCTGAGCAGCTCTC
This sequence comes from Pinus albicaulis, assembly GCA_034641835.2. Taxonomy (NCBI): domain Eukaryota; kingdom Viridiplantae; phylum Streptophyta; class Pinopsida; order Pinales; family Pinaceae; genus Pinus; species Pinus albicaulis. The sequence continues at coordinate 759,871,838 of CM076573.1, read as the reverse complement.
GTATGTGGATTGAAAGATGATTTTCGAAGTACACCTTTAGCATGCGGTTTAATCACTATATTAGGATTAGGTTTCTCGATATGAAGTGGATTAGAAACTGAAGGAGATACAGCTAGTGTTGGATTAGAATTTTCTATCTCTTTACCAGTTACAGGAGTTTTACTTCCATATTCTTGCAATCACGTTGCAACCATAACCTCAGACATCATTAAAATATTTGTTGATGAATTTGAAGAAGATCATATCATTTTTCTATCTTGATTAGGAGAAGGGTCCTTCAAGACAGCGGGTGTGGGTGAACCTTTGACGAATTTAGAGACCTCAGACTGATGTGGTAACTCTTTGGTAAAGTGATCCTTGTCATAGATAAGACAAGGATAATGAGGTTTCCGTTTATCATCAAATGGTTCATTCTTTTCGGTTTTCTCTTTGGGAGGCGAAGTTTGTTTGTTTTTGTTCTTTCCTTTCTTCTTATTACCGGTTTTGGATATAGTTGTAGATGAATCTACAACATGAATGTCGGAAGAAGTTTCAAGGGAAGAATCTCCTTTCGGTGAATCTAGTAAAGTTATGATAGGAGAAGTAGTTTTGGAGGAATTTTTCTTACTCTTATTAGCGCTAACTAAACCAATTACACCATCTGCAGCATGAGACCCTGAAGGAGTTGCAGTTATGTGATCGGGACGTGGTAAGTCAGGAATTTTTTCGTATAAAGTACCAAACTTTGTGTATACAAGGTCTAAGTATTGAGCTTGAGAAATGACCTATTCTTCCATAACAACCCCTCCCTTAGCCACATCTTCAGTGATCTTTGGAAGCAATGATTTGATAAACCATTCTGCCAAAATCTGATCTGGAATAAAAACTTTCACTAAACGTCTTCTACGTCTCCATTCATGTATATGATCTGATATGTACATAGACGTATATTGTTTTAGTGAATTGAAGAGTTCTGTGTCATTGTCGTATCAGACTGGAAACTGAAAATGTGTTAAAAAAGTCGTTGCTAACGCTTTGAAATTGTTGAATGATCTACGTGGTAGTTCAATATACTATTTTGCAACTAAAACTATCAGTGTTATTTGAAACAATCTTAATCGAATGGAATCATCAATCAAAGAGTTGGATGCACACTAGAGGTGGTAAGTCATGAAATGGTTTGAGGGGTCCTCTCCTGATTTACCTTCGAACTTAGGAATATCACTGGGAAACTTATTTGGCATTGGTGGCCAATACAGAAGATAATAAATTGGATCATTCATTAGGCGCGACAAATCCGGTAAATTGAAAGTTGCTATGAATGGAAACGGACAGTTAGGGTCTTGCTAAGAAAATTTATAACCTTGCGTAAATATACCTATATAGGGAGGAGGATATCCAGGATATCCTGGAATAGCCTGTGCATTTGGGATTGGAATGCCTCCCGGATAACCAGGATTAGCCAGACCATACTGAGGTTGAGCTGGTATCTGATACATGTAACCAGGGTATGGTTGATGCTGGTATACTAGATTGTGTGCTATAGGTAAATATTGATACTGCCCTTGATATGGTTGATAAACAAACTGAGGTTGGCTTGTTACAATTGTGCTTGTACCAGGTTGTCCCATAGGCATATGAACAGTAGTCTGAACTATGGGTCTAGGTTGTTGTGCAGTGACTGGAGGGATTTGTTGTGCAGTGACTGAGAGGCTGTAGAAATAGGGGTTGTAGAAATTCTAGGGATAGGTGTGGTACATTGAACATAAGTTGGTGCAGAAGTTTGAGGTGGAGTTCTAGGTGTACTCGAACCAGGTTGCTGAACAGTACTAGGTGCAGAAACCTGTGGTATAACTTGAAGCGTAGGTTGGACAGGTTGCTATATTTGATTGTAACCAATTGGCTGACTAGGTTGATTATAAGGTACTTGCACGTTAGGTTGCAAATTCTGTTGATTTGTGTCGGATTCCACACCGTGTTTACTCCAGGATATGGAGCTCACATTGAAGGTTGTGTTGCATAAGACAGACCATAACTAGGTTGATAATTTGGAATGTATGTTTGATAGTTGGCTAGATAATTCCTACTAAAATATTGACCTCCATGAAACAATTGATGTTCCTGATAGAACTGCTGCCCTAAAGGAGGTTGTTGTCCTTGGAAAGATGGTTGCCCTGGCATAGGGTACTGTCCTTGAAGAGGTTGTGGATCTTGAATAGATTACTGCCCTTGAGGTTGGTATTGTCCTTGAGGTATGTATTGGCCTTGAGGTATGTACTGTCCTTGAGGTATGTATTGTCCTTGAGGTTTCCCCCCAGGTGGTAAACTACTACCTTGAGGATGCCCCCCAAGCAGTAAGTTACTACTTTGAGGGTCAGGGTTAGGAATGTTTCCAGACATCATATATACTTGTTTCACATTCAAATTTTCGGTATGTGATTCATTTGGACCAGGTTATTGTATAATTTTTTCGGGAGAAGGAGATGCTCCTGAGAAAGTACCAGAAAGCGACTGGTATGCCGTAGGAAAAGATGGACCACCATACAAATATGATTATGGCGATGCAGAAAACATGGATGACTCACCAGACATGTTTAATTAAGGTCTGTAATTACCTCTTGGTATGGCATAAAAAAGAATTCACGGTGGCGAATAGTTTAGACCATAAGTGTGTAGAAAGTCCGTTAACTAAGAATACCGAGGATCTTGATTGAAAGGGATATAATAGTAAACCTATTCACTTGGCGTAATATCTAAAGATTCATGATGTGGAGGAAGAACAACTTCTTCTTCTGTGTCAATAATTTCTTCAATGCTAATGAGGCCAGGAGGAAGGTTCTCAGTGATGCGAAACTTCACTCGAGGTGAATCAGGATGACCAGGGGTTGGAGTGATGAAATCTGAAGCAGGTTCAGACGTAGCAGGTTTAGTTTCTGGTTTAGAAATTTCAGGCTCAGTAGCTGATAATTCACTAGTTGTGGAAGCAAGTTCAACTAGTTCAAAAATTGATATTTTCCTTTGAGAACTTTCTGTTGTTTGAGGTTGATCTACTTCGTAATCAGAGTGTATAATTACTGATGTTTCCTTGTGTTTAGTTGATCCAATCCCTGATTGTTGTACTTTCTCAGATTTAAGATTTTATAATTGGCTTGGTGTATACTCAGGGGGTTTCCCCTACATTCTACGTGATTTTCTAGGTAATTCAGCCACTATTAAAAGTTTTAGTGCACAAAATAAAAAAAAAAGTTCAACAAAATATCCTAAATTACCTAAGGAAACAATCAAATTGATCACACACCTACAAAATCTAAGATCAATCCACACAAACAGTAAATTCCCACACTAAAAAAACTAGTTGGTGATGAAATCCAACATCGTAGAATTCTAATGTGGAAATGGCGGTTGGAACAGTAACCCTAACAACCTGCTTAATGAAACAACCTGGTGCAAGTGTCTCCACTTATGCCATCTTGAAGTGAAGAGTACCCTCCAGAAAGTCCAAGTGAGTCTAGTCGACGTCTGCTCCAGGTACAGTGGGACCTTCCCACCACCATCAGCTTGGGAAAAAATCCTAAAATTTATCGTCACTAAGGTCACCAACGAGAACAAATGTACCTGGGGGAACATTCTATGATCTGGTATACACGCAAGGGCAGAGTAACTATCTCAATCCCCTTGAAGGCTCCTTGATATAATCCAAGGTTTACCAACAAGTGACCCTAGGCTCCTCGACAATGGTCTATTTGAGGTTTACCATTTTTAATCTATGCAAATCTACTATCTTTCCCAATGAGATAAGTACGATTACCTCACTGGTTCTGACGTGATCTCGTGATTGAATCTTTTAAGAAGATCTTCCTAAAGCACAAATGCTACAAATGGATTTTTCCTACCATAAGATTGCTACTTGTTTGTTTGAACTATATTGGAATTTTAATTACAACATGTTCCAAGACACTAGCCTAAGCTATGCTAGTGGAAAGAGCCCTAGAAAATGTAAAATATCTAGATTAATTTTATTGAAGCATTGTTTTTTATTTGGTTGTTGCTTAAGACAGAAGGAATGGAAGTGAAACTTCAATGATGTTTGTGACCCGACTAAAAAATATGCTAAATGCATCTACATGAAAAGTGCAACACTTTTCTTTTCAATGAATCTTATTTAAGGGAAATATTGAGAGATTTAACAATTTTCAAAGCACCAATTCTTTCATTCATAAACAAAATTTTTGAAAAGAAGAAGATTTATTTGAGAACTCAATTTTACAAAAATGATCTACTACTCGTTCGAAATGAAATTCCTTTATCTATCAAATCAGAAAATACAAATCATTAAAAAAGCTATTTCCAAAAAGAAAACAATATCTGAAACTCTAAAAACATAAATTTCAAAATCAAAAGAAAAACTCTAATTTTGCAGTCTATCTAGAATGTTTGAGGACGTTTTCTCCTAGTTTTTTATCGAACCAAGAAGAATTTCTACTTATCTCAGCAGAAATGAAAACATCCAAAAATGGTTTGGTGTGAAAATTAGGCATGAGTAAGCTAAAATCTCTTCCAAATTTGCAAATGAAAATGAAATCAATTTTCATAAAAGTAAGGTTTGCTATGGGTTTAATGGCTCAAAAAGAGAACATCACCATACTAATAAGCTGAGGTAAATGGAGGTATCTTATATGAAGCAACAAGAAAAAAGGCAAACACTCACTCATAAAATGAAAATCAGATGAAAAATCACACAAACGCAAAAGTTGCTGAAAATAAATTCACACATAAGATTTTGAAAGCTAAGGTAGATTGGGCCAAACACAAAGAATCAAGTAATCTGGCTCCTAAAAAGAGAATTTTAACTTTTTCAAAAAAATTCCAAAGGTTCACAGGTTCTAATGGAGAACAAAGTGGTACTACATTGTTCTGAACTAAAAACTGCCGAGGCTACTGCACTGTTTTCAAATGAAAATCGCGGAGGCAAGGAAAAGTACAGAAAAAATATATATTCAAATTTTCTTTTCAGGGATTCTTAAAAGTTATCTACCCGACCCATTCTAAGACTAATCAAAATCAGAAAACTCTTAAAATTCAAATTGAAAAAAAAAAAAAAAAAACTAAGTTCTATTCCCCTGCGGAGTCACCATTTTGTTATGCGGATTAATCCCTCTTGCGGACAAGAGCGATCTCCCTAGTATTCTACGAATAGCTGGAAACAATCATACATTTGTAAATAATTTTCTATAGATTATTTACAATTTAGAATTATTATAACAAAAAAAGAGGACATATCCCTACCTTGAAATCCAATGTTCGATGAAGTCTTTTATCCAGTCACTCCAAAGAGGCTTATTCAATAAGTAGAACCTGCAATCAAAGATAGACAAAAGAATTAAAAGCACCTGCAACATATAATAATTAAGAATAGCTAATCTAACTTGGTGATCAAGGAGTCTAAGTATTGAATTATTCAAATAAGAACAAGAACAACTCAATGAGTAAAGGAGATCCATATGTATTATTTTGAATGAAAAGAGTAACTTTACAACCTGATGCCTTGATGTTGTACAAGTTTCTCCCGGGGTCCTGAACAATCATTCCTCCTTCATTTTGACAAGCTTTCCTCTCTTTGAACCAGCATGGAGTTATGGACATAAGGGTGTGATCATTCTCATGCCAACAACAACTAGTGTAGAGAGTATGCTCTCTTGAAAATTTCTTCAGCAATTACCATATATAAGGTACAATATGCCCTTGAGACTGAAGCATGAGCTCAGTTTATAGGGAAATGGAGGTAGTTTTAGTTCCATGAAGAGGGGGATGGATTCCTCTCATGAAGGGATTTGAGATCCATAGACCAAGGGATAAGCTCCATGAGTGGAGGGATAGAGCTCCATGAGTGTAGGGATAAAGCTCGAACTGATCATGCCTATAGAAGCTTCCAGTTGGGAGAATATTCGACTAGCTCGACTTCTAGAACTTACTTTTTCCTTTATTCGACTTTTTACAGGGGTCTACAAGTTTTATAAGCAAAACGTGTGGGATGTCCCACAGGCTATATAAAAAATATTCGCGGACTGATAGGAAAGGGCTAGGAAAAGTGCGGAGTTAGAATTTTAAGGGTTTTAATGAGCTTTTCTCCAATTCCAAGAATTGGTTTAGGAACATTAGTGTTTTTTAATTCTAAGGGAGTACAATATAGGTAGTGATAGACCTATATGGATAGTCAAATGTCATGGTGACAAAATAACGTGTAACAGTCTTTGTGACACATGAGGGGAATGGCCCCCTTGTATGCTTCCCTTCGGCACAACCCTAACCTATACCTTCATGACCATATTTAAATTCAGGCATCCCTGTCACCACCTTCCTTGCTTCGGGAAGGGATTTTTAATGAAGGTGTGCAAACCTGTGGTGCCATAACTATTTTTGAAGAGTTGTATCACATGACATATCCCCCAATGGAATTGCTCCAACCTGGTAGAGTGTATCAACTCTAAAACCAATAGTCAGAGCTTCTTTGAAGTTCTTATTCTAGATGCGTTCCTTTCCATCAATGAATGCCACCTTGACCCCTTTGTCTTCCATTACTGAAATAGAGACAAGGTTCTTCTTCAAATAAGGTACGTACAACACATCTTGTAAATGGAGGACTTGACCTTGAGATAGATGAAGGGTCACAGTCCTTGTCCCTTTCACGGGATATGTGGCATTATCTCCAAGGATAATTTATAAATTAGTATCTTTTCCAATCAAATCAAAGAGGACTTCTTTATAACCAGTGAGGTGCCTTGAAGCACTACTATCAATCAACCAGACATCCATGGTGTCGGGAGGAGAGGCAGGAGAGAGGGAAGATACAAGAATATATTCAATTTTCTTATTATCAACAACATTACTCATTGTACCTCGAATTTCTTGATCTCTTGAAAGGTTTCCCATTTCCACTACGATCAGAGGCAGCCTTCCTTTTTCCTTTGAACATGTTAGTCCTTTTATTTTCCTTCCCCATGAAGTTGTTGTTGTCATCATCCCTGGGAGAGTCCCTTCTATTGGGGAACTCTCTTGCATAATGACCAAATTTTTTACAAGTGTAACATCTTCCCTTCCTTCCTTTCGGCCTCGCTCTACCATGGTTTTAATTTCTCAGGCCACCATGGTTCTTCTTCTTTGCATGAGCGGTGAAGGCAGGAGGGTCACCTCTATTTCCATTACAGGGATGATCTCTCTCCATCATTATTGCCTCTTCTTGAGTGCATCTAGTGAGAAATTCATCAAAATCAAGAATCATATTATTATTAATAATCCTAGTATTAAATGCATACCAGTCTTAGGGAATTCCTCCAAGAGAAATAAGGATGAGCTCTCGATCAACTACTTCTTCTCCTATGGCAATGAGATCATTCCTTATTTCTGTGAGCCTCATAAAATATGATGGAGACTCATGAATCTTCCCTTGCACATAGTCCATGACATCTTGATCTTCTAATTCCAAATCCAAGGACATCTTCCATGCATGATAATCAAACTTGTCAGTCAACTAATCATCAGACCATTGGTCCTTGACAAAAATTATTCTTCGGTGATTTCTTTTCACACTATCTTGGGCTTTGTCTTCACCTCAGCTTGGATACCATGTTAATTTTAGATAACCATGGTATGTTTTATTTTAATGAAGTTTTACTTTCTTAAGGTCCCAATTTAATTTAGCAATCACATAAACATGAAAGTAAAATGCTAATAGAACATAATAATAGATCAACAGAAGACGAGCCAAATAATGTAGATCATATTTTACAACTCTTCTTGTCCAACAAAGATAGAGAGTGATGTGTGTTACGACACTAAACATGATGCATTAGCCCGCAAAGTATTTCTCAACATCAGATCATCTAACCTTCCAAGGGTCACACACACCCCTCAAAGAGAGGTCTAAAAGTCAATGCAAGTCAAAAAAATAATCCATCATCCAAATTTTTGGCATCCATTTCTAGCATCATCCATATTTTCGACATCTAGAGTTTTGGCATCCATTTCCGACATCATTTCTGCGATCCATATTTCTGACATCCAGATTTCCGGCATCCATTTCCGGCATCCATATTTCCACATGGGAGAGAGAGAAGCCTCTTCTAGGTTGTACAAACCAATCAGATCATGAGGAATGTGTGTGATGAGATGATGATGAAATGGACATCATCTCTCTCCAATTTATATCAGTCAGTGAGGGTGTGTGACACATCTATTAGGCTTGTGATCCTACATTACGAATCTGGCCGACCTTGCACATTTGTGGAAAATAAAATCAAAATATATGTTATTCTCATTCAAACAAGATGATCTTTAGATCAATATTGCACCTCTCTGAAAGAGGAATCCAACAAAAATATAATCATCATAATATGAGCACTGAAAACTAGAGTTTGGACCTAGTTGCCCAAAATTAACACTTTTTAATAGAGAAATTATTTAATTCAACAGAGATACATATTAGTTAACAACTAGGTCAACCATGGTCCATCCTCCTAGTCAAGTCAACTGGCCCAAGAACATTATATATATTTTCCCAAGAAATTTTTCCTTCTTCCTCATTAAATTCATCCATGCAATTCCAATGCACCTTAGAAATTTAGCCTATATGTCTCATATTCTTGCCTTAGGAGTTCCTTTTGTCTTGTATTCTTTGCATGCCAAAACATAAGAATATGCCTCAAAATATGGTACTTCACTTGCCTTAGAATAGGCCCTTCGCTAGCCTCATAATATGTCCTTCACAGACCTCAAAAATGGCTTTCCTTGTTGCCTTAGAATAGGCTAAACCACAAAGGATAAGAATTCTGAAATTGGATTTAGACAGAAGATATGTGAATTTCCTTTTGAGGGAGACAAGACACTTTTGTTTATAGTGATCCAATGGGTTGAATAGGTTACTCTTAGAGGTTGGGTCGGGTTGACTAGGAGGAGGTCGAATTCATTCTTTGCCATAAAAAGTCTAACTTTCATAAATTCAAAATTTCTCTTTTGAAAGTCCAAATGGACGCAACTCAAAAATATAATTTTCTTTTTAACTCTAGCATGAAGAATGTTATGAAACCAACTCCAAAAATAGAAGAAAAGGGAGATCAACGCCTTAAAAATCATCCACTTCGAGAGGGAAACCTCCAATACATTACATAAATGAAAAATATTTGTATGATAGAAATGAAAAAACCTCCTTCTATATATAGGAGTCCATGGGGTCACAATATAATCCAAGCCGACCTAACAATAATAATGTAAGGGCACAATAATAACAATATTTGGGTTACAGGGGTACAACAATAACAATAAGGGGGTTATACTAACAAGAATAAGGGACTATACTAGTAATATAGGGACCTAACATGCCCCTCTCCATCGAAAAGTGTTGTCCTAAATGCTTGAGTAGCTTTGGATGCTTCCGTATAAAATTCTCATCCTCCCATGTAGAATCTTCAGTGGGTAAGTTCTTCCACTTGATGAGATACTCTGAAATTGATCGATTTCGTAGCTATTGAGTTCTTGTTTTTGTCACTGCTTAAGGTTCCAATATGATTTTTACTTCCTCATCAAGTTCTGGAAATATTGTTTGAATTGGAAGTTTGTCACCTATAACCTTATTTAAGCATGAAACATGGAAAACTAGATGCACTCACGAAGAAGCGGGAAGCTCCAATTTGTATGCCATAGTGCCAATATTTAGCAACACCTTGTAAGGACCATAGTACTTTGGTGATAATTTATTATCATTCTTAGCTTGCTTGAGGGACATTTGTTTGTATGGTTGTAGCTGTAAAAATACCCAGTCTCCTACATCAAAAATTCTCTCGCTACGATGTTCATCTACCTATTCTTTCATTCAATCTTGTGCCAAATTTAGATTATCCTTTCAGAATTGGAGAAATTCTTTTTGATGCTCGATGTGATCTTCCACTTCTTGAACCTTAGAATTTTCTCTTAAAGATGATGTGATGGACGATGGACGATATCCATAAAGTGCCATAAATGGGGTCATTTTTGCTGCAGTATGGAAGGAAGTGTTATACACCATTTAGCGAGAGGTAACCACTTGACCCATTGTGTTTTCTTATCAGATACAAAACAACAATGATATCCTTCCAAAAATTTATTCACTATGTCAGTTTGACCATTAGATTGAGGATGACAAGATGAGCTATGAGCTATTTGAGTACCCAAACAAGAAAATAATTCCGTCAAAAAATTTCTAGTAAAAATGGGATCTCTCTCACTTACAATAATCTTTGGGTTTCCATGTAGCTTTTCAATTGTTTCCATAAATGCAATAGCAATTGTACTTGCTTTAAATGGATGAGATAATGCACAAAAGTGTGCGTACTTGGTAAGTATATCAACTACCACCATGATGATGCTCTTTCCTTCAGACTTAGGTAAACCTGTGATAAAATATATTGAAATCTCCTCCCAACGTTCACTTGGAATGGATAAAGGTTGTAGAAGACCCGGGGTCTTAATTGTCTCAACTTTATTTTGTTGGCAAACCAAACGTTCCACCACAAAAATTTTAATATCAGATTTAAGGCCATCCCAAAAAAATTACCAAATAATTATTTCTTCACCCTGTGGTAATTTTTTTAAAATCCTAAGTGTCCTCCTAAAGGAGAAGTGTGAAATTCCAAAAGAATCTTTTGTTTTAGTTGGGAATTCCTACAAATATATAAGTTATCTTTGTACCATAAGGAATCAATTTTCCAACTAAACATGTATCAGATATACTAGGATCTTGCTGCAACTTTTGAATGAGTTTCCGCACTTCTTCATCCGTATTCCATTCATCCCTTGCTTTGGTTATCCAAACTAGTTGGATAATAGAAATGGCACAAAGAAATGCTTCCACCACTTCATCCTTTCTTGAGAGTGCATCTGCAACAACATTTAGCTTCCCTTTTTTGTAGATGATTTCAAAGTCATAACCCAACATCTTTGTGACCCATTTTTGCTACTCTTTTGAAGATAGTCTTTGTTCCAAAAAGTGTTTAAGACTATCATGATTATTTTTCACCTTGAAGTGTCTTCCCATTAGGTAAGGTCACCATTTCTTTAGTGCATGTAGTATTGCCAACATTTCCTTCTCATAAATAGCTTTCTGTAAATAATTTCCTTTGATTGGATGACTTTAAAAAGCAAGGGGTCTTCATTCTTGCATTAAAACATCACCAATTCCATTTCCTAAGGCATCACACTCCATAATAAAGGTTTTTGTGAAGTCTGGCGTAGCTAAGACCGGTGCTAGGCACATTGCCTCTTTAAGATGTTCAAAGGCCTTAGTTTCTTCAGGAGTCCATGAAAATGCATCTTTTTTCAATAATGTTGTTAGAGGTGCTACTATTCTCCCATAATTCTTAACAAACTTGCGATAATACCCTGTCAACCCAAGGAATCCTCGCAACTACTTTATGGTTGTGGGGACTTTCCATTCCTTAACGGATTTAATTTTTTTAGGGTCTACCTTAACACCCTCATGAGATACAATATGACCCAGATATTCCACCTCTTATACTCCAAAGAAACATTTGAATGTTTTTGCATATAATTGCTCCTCCTCCAATAGTTTGAGCACCCTGTCAACATGTTCAACATGATCCTTCCAAGACCTGTTGTAGATTAGTATATCATCAAAAAATACTAGACAAATTTTCTAAGGAAGAGTTTGAAAATGGAATTCATCAAAAATTGAAATGTAGAAGGTGCATTGGTAAGGCCAAAAGGCATGACCAAAAATTCATAATGACCCTCATGAGTTCGAAATGTTGTTTTCGGAATATCTTCAGTCTTCATTCTAATTTGATGATATCCTGAACGAAGATCCAACTTGGTACAATAAATTGCTCCATGTAATTCATTCAATAATTCATCAATCATAGGTATGGGAAATTTATCTTTAATAGTGAGCTTATTGAGCTCCCTATAATCTGGACACATGCGCCATGATCCATCCTTCTTATGCACCAATACGACTGGAGTAGAGAAAGAACTTTGACTAGGTTGAATTATACTAGCCTCTAACATTTCTACAATCATACGTTCAATTTCGCTCTTTTGGACATAAGGATGTCTGTAAGGCCTGATGTTTGGAGGAACACTTCCTGGAATCAAATGGATAGCATGATCATGATCAAAAATAGGTAGGAGCCCTTTGGGAGTTTCAAACACCTTGGCATGATTGTCTAATACTTTTTGGTGATCTGGAGAAATAGATGATTTTAATGTTGGAACTTCCGGTGAGCATAATTGTGCAATTACGCCTCATTGTTCTTTCTTCAGAAGTTTTGTCATGACATTAGAGCTTATTATCTTTCTCAACTTCCCTATGATACCTCGTAATTCAACTTCCTTTCATTCTGAAACAAATTCCAAGAAAAGTTCTTGAAAATTAAAAGAAACCGTCCCCAAAGATTGTAACCATTGTACTCCTAGAACAACATCAGCACCTCCCATTATAATGGAAAGCATTGGACTATTCAATACATATTCCCCCATGGTTAGCTTGATATTATGGCATTTTCCAGAGAAATTTATAGCTCCTCCATTTACAACCATCACTTGACATTCTGGTACTGGGTATAGGAAACAATTCAATTCCTTGGCTACCTTACAATGAATAAAATTATGGGTACTACCCGAATCAATCAGCACTATTACCTTTTTCTTCTTGATATGTCCTACTATCTTGAGAGTTTGAGGAGTGGTAATTCCTGCCAATGCATTACACGATATGGTCAGACTCATTTATTCTTTCTCTAGGGTTGGTTCCTGGTGGATATCCTCTTCTTTTGAAGTTTCTTTTTCATTTTCTTCCTCCTCTTCAGTATCTATGTATAATACCTTCTTCTCGCGATACTTACATCTAGTGAGCTTTTCTATTTCACAACCGTAGTAAAGCCCTTTTTGCTCTTTTTTTCTTCCAATTGTTGTGGTGTCAACCTTGTACATTTTGGAAGTCTAGGAGTAGCAACACTTCCATATTTATAGATGTGAGTGCTAGGCTTCCTTGTTGCCATAATTTTACTTTCAAATTTTCTTTCCAACCTGAATGACTTCTCCAATGAATCAGGTTCCCAAAGGCAAACCTCATGTTGGATGTTATCCTTTAAATTCCATATGAAAACATAAATCCTATGTTCCTATCGAATATCAGTCACCCTTATATTCAATTTTTTTAAGTCCTCAATGTTCTCCACCATTGAACCCTTTTTTTTGATATTTATCAATTGGCTAAAGAAGGTGTTTCTCTTTGTATCCTCATAATAAAGCATCATTTCTCCAGAAAATCATCAAATGACAATTTTATTTGAGAAAATCCATCACACCATACAAATGTATTTTTCTAAATGTAAAGTTGCAATGCATACCTTTGTGTGTTTTTCACATTATTGAGATCAAAATATTGCTCCATCTATAGTATCCATGTTACTGGATCCTTGCCATCAAAATTCCTCATATCAAACTTTTGAATATGGTGGGTTTTCAGTCCAACATTAGAGTTTAGGATATGATCATGATTAACATTTATTTTTTCTCATCATGAGTTTCCTCTACTATTTTTTCATCATTGGGAATCATTTCTTGTATCAAATTTTTCAAACCTTCATTCAAACCTTCCATGTCTGCTTTTAGATCATTCTTCATGTCTTCCATGTTGTCTTTCATTTTTTGTTCCATGTCATCCATCTTAACTTCCATGCCATTCTTCAATCCATCCATCTTAGCTTCCATGCCATTCTTCAAACCATCCATCTTAGATTCCATGTCTTTCTTCAAACCATCCATCTTAGTTTCAACACATTTCTTCAAAACTTCCATTTCATTTTTTGTTGCTCTTTGTGAGACCGAAATTTGTTTCACTTGCTCTTGTAATTTTGATATGTTATGTTTCCATACTTCGTCTTCATGAGTCATATTAGAGCCTTCTAAAGGCTTGTTGGGTGTTGAATTATTTTTAGGGGGCATTTTAGAACCTAATATTGATATCTATTCTACAATATGCCCTTGGAATCTATTCAAACTGATTTTTCACTCAAGACTTATGCAGTTGAAAAAAAATACACACTTTTTTCTTGCCTTTTAGGAGCTTGATATTGAAACTGAATTATATCTGTGATTTCAAATATTCAATATCTAAAATTCGGCCCTGTAGTAGCCCTCTGAAGCTTCTTTGAAATGCCACAGGTATGACCTGATTTGGATTCTTCAAGACAAAGTTATGTCCAATCTCCCACAATGACCTAATTATGGACTGGTTCAGTAGAGGAACTTGTATGGCATGCCACGTGTCACATTTTCCTCCTTTGGATTTGAAATGGATACACATGAAACTATAGTCTGTGTACTTGCGGCCAATTTTTAAATAATTCCAATCTGATGCTCAGAGAGAGAGTTATGATTATTTTCCCAAGGTCACCTCTTTGAGATGAAATTCGGGAGCCTAAATTTCACAGATCATATCTCCGCAAATATTGAAAACAAAGACTAAATTTTTTACAAGAGGGCCCTCAGGATTTTGGCTTTGCTTTATAAAAATTTCATCTTCTGAAACTTCGTAGAAAAAGAGTTATAGTGAAAATTCCACAATGACCTGTTTAGGTGAAATTCGGGAGCCTGACAAAAAGCCTAACTTCCACAGATCATATCTCCGAAAATATTGTGAACCAAGATCTAAAATTTTTATAAGACGTTCCTCAAGATTTCGGCTTCGCTCTGTAAAAATTTCAGCTTTTGAACCTTTGTAGAAAAAACGTTATAGCGAAAATGGCACGATGACCTATTTGGAGCAACGAAACCCTAGAATCCAAAGCTCTGATACCAAATGTTATGAAACCAGCTCCAAAAATAGAAGAAAAGAGAGATCAACGCCTTAGAAATCAGCCACTTCGAGGGGGAAACCTCCAATACATTACATAAATGAACAATTCTTGGATGATACAAATGAAAAAACCTCCTATATATAGAGTCCACGGGGTCACAATATAATCCAAGACGACCTAACAATAATAATGTAAGGGCACAATAATAACAATATTGGGGTTACAGGGGTACAAAAATAACAATAAGGGGTTTATAATAACAAGAGTAAGGGACTATACTAGTAATATAGGGACCTAACAAAGAATATGCTTTACAAAAATCAATATACATTATGAAGACCAACCGTAGTTACAAAAATTCAACATGTGGGCCAAGCTTGGATGAGTGGTGGACTAGCAATGATCTGGATGGATAAGGGAATGTGGGGATCCAAAGTATTTTTTATGTGATAATCCTTGGTAGACTCAGATTGCACTAAAATCAGATATAACAGGAACAATGGAATTACATGCTAAGGGTTGGACTCGTGGGGCCCATGGGCTAGGTGATGTGACAGGTGCTATGTGGATTTAGCGATGGCCATGTTGATGCCTAATGACGTGGAACCACCTAGGTGAGGTTCAATTGACACATAGGTGCCATGCGACAGGCCATTGCCTATGTGGCAACAATTAAATGATCAAATTTTAAATGGGCATAACTTTTGATCTGGACAACGACTTGGGATAAAAGTTATATCACTGGAAAGCTCTCGACAATTTGAACATGATGGTGTTGTCTAAAGTTAATTTCTCTAACTTTTGGAAAGAATGGTTTTACAACCCCATCTTGATATTGAGACCATTGAGGTCAAGTTAATTAAAAGTAACGCCTCTCATTCAACCTGGAAAGTCTAAGGGGGTGGGTGGGAATACTACATGCGGAAGGAATAACAAAGTTAGTTGTGGAGAATAATAGCATTAAAGAAGTCAAATAAGTTTTCTACAAACATGAAGATATAAATTAGGCCAATAATCGTGCAGTAATGTTACTTCCCTCCAAAATCATTGAGTTTGGTAGGCCAACACCAAACAAATTCCTAATATTATGACTCTCCTTGTTTCTAAAATCTGATGGATTGGTTCATTAGTGGTTGAGTGCCAGAGCTTTCATTCTTTTGTTCTCCCTTCACATATGGAATCATTCTCCTTTACCTTTGATAACCACAAAACTAAAAAGTTGCTTTAAGTATAGTTAATAGAAGATGAAATAGTTCATCAAAATCATAACCTTATGGAGATTAAAGTTCCAAGCTCCCTCATTCAAATGAGGGGTAGAAAGACCAAGATAATGTACATTTTTCAATGAGTTTGAATATTCTTTCTAATTATTATATTTTGTTTTAATATGTTAAATCAATAATAAAAATATACAGAATTCATATTTAAAAAAGTTATTACTATTCATTATTACAACTTTAAAAATATGTGTAATTTTGAAAAAAATTTAACATAAATTATATATATATATATATAATATTTTTTAAAATACATATTTATCAATTATATTTCAATATTTATTTTTTAAAATACATATTTATCAATTATATTTCAATATTTTTTATAACACATATTTATTAACTATATTTTAATAGTTCAAAATTCTTATTTTTTATATAAAAATAAATTTAATCTGAATGTAAACTAACTCAGTCATGAAAATGAAGTATTATATACCAGAACATTGCCAATGGCTATCTTGTATCTCCTATTAACAAGTCTAAATTATGAAAAAATGTAAATCCAAGGAAGATCGAGAAGCGTTCGTCCGACTCCGACCATCGCAGTTTTCAGATCTGATCTCATTAACGTCATCCTTGGTTCCTTTAATGAAGTTGGTCAATGGACTCTCACAATTTACTCACGTTTGATATTGATTCTCACATCCTCCCATGATTTTCTACCATGCCAACTTTGACTTACTTTTCCCTACTCCTTTTCAGATATTCCATGTACAGCACTCTTGGCCCGTCTCTCCTTTACCGCCTATATTAGAGAATCTAATACTCCCTTGTTGACCATACCCATCTATTTCTCATAGATTTTCAGGAAGGAGTTACCAACTTTAGAGTTAAGATGTTGCTGCAATGTAGTAGGACTGTTGGTGCTTTTGGTGTCATTCTGCTCCTTGCTTTTCATTTACAGGTATTCGAATCTCTAAACTTTATCAGCATCCTCTTTTTTGTTTTGTTTTAGCGTTTCCCATTTGCAGGAAAGCAAATACCGGAGCCCCGTGATGAGCTGATCCGACTGTTGTTTTTGGTGAAATTGGTCAGGAAGGCGAAGGAAGCCAAGAGCACTTTGTGTTGGTATAAAATTGTTACTCTGCTTAAGCAAATGGGGCACAGAGTGGCTGCCCTGGATCTCACCTCCAATGGCATAAACAGGGCAGCTCCTACAAATGAAGTCAATTCAATTGCACACTATGCAAAGCCACTGCTGGATTATATCAGTCACCTTGGAAATGATGAGAAGGTACTTGGAGTGTCTGAAACAGAGCCTATCATTTGTAGGATCAAGAACAATAATTGTATAACTACTAAAGTGCAGGTCTGGAGATTGACAAGGGCTAAACGGGTTGATACTTACCTCTTAGAAGGCTAAGGCTTGGGATAGATGACGATAGATAAAACCTTTTAGACCTGGTTCATGAGATTGTAAGAATAGTTGAAACCCTCTACGATACATAAAATTAACTTTTGGAGAGCACTGATCTTCATCATGCTCTCATTTTTTATTTTATTATGGCTTTTGAAGGGCACTGAAGTGTTTGAATTCAATCCATGGCAGGTGACTCTTGTGGGTCACAGCTTGGGTGGATGCCCATTATCATATGCGATGGAGATGTATCCAACCAAGATCTCCAACGCAATCTTCGTATCTGCATTTACGCCGCGCAACAATCAGAGCTTCCTTAGCTCTTCCAACCCAAAGGTGTGATGCGGACTTTTCTTTCTTTCAAACCTCACACTTTATTACTAAAAGTTCGATGCAATTATGCTGCAGATTAGTTGGGGCCCTTTGAATGAAGAGCTAAATTGTTTTGGAGTATGGATTTCTCTGGTTTGTGCAGAGTTTCGCCAGGCTGGTGGAAAATGGAGTAATTGTACTAAATAGGGAAGCTGATTCAGAGCAACCCACATCTGCTTCACTGGCTCTGGACCATGTCAAGTCCTATCTCTACAACAAGAGCCCTGATGAGGTATTTAGGTCTTGATTTTCGCTCTATTGGATTCCAGCGCAGCGCTGTGTGATGTGGGTGTGTGAGAATAAAGATTGCAATATGTACATTGTGTGTATTTGTTTCTGAGACATTAAAAGTTTCTGTTGTTTCTTGCCTGTATTACTTACTACCACAGGACTCAAACCTTGCACAGTCTCTTCTAACTTCAACGCCATTCCCGATCTCGGTGGAGTTTCTGAAGCTATCAGTGGAGAAGTATGGGAGTATCAGAAGATTTTACATTATGTTAATGAAGGACAGAATGTTCCCTCCAGAGTACCAAGAGTACACCATAGAACAGAATCCTCCAGAGAAAGTATTCAAAATGCATGCAAGCGACCATTCACCCTTTTTCTCACAGCCTGAGCAGGTCTGCAATCTCCTCATTCATATTGCAACTCTCTGAAGATACAACTATTTTCATATCCTCTACATTCATATTGCAATCTCCTCATTCATATTGCAACTCTTTGAAGATACAACTACTTTCATATACACTAGTTACAGTGGATCAAAAATCAAGGATGGCAAAGCAATTAATATGGATGGGTAAAATAAAAACAACTTTATCCGCTTTGTCTTTCATTATAAAGTCCGGAATGCCGTGGTCATGATTCGAGTGTTGTGTTTTTTGGGGATATTTTTAAAGATTTGTATGATGTCAAGCGATGCAAACCTTCGGAAGTAGAGTTAACTTATGGAAAATGATGCATCTCGTTACCAGGGAAGCGAACCACAGTTGGAACATGGAAAATGATGATTTCGATATTTGCAAGAAAAAAATATAAAAAATAGTATTTCAGTGTTTGTACGATGGTAGCGAGAATATCTATACAACACAATACACGTGAGTAATGATTGACTGATAGAAAGATATCTAATCACCATCAATGGATTTAACTTTATATATATATATAGCGAGTAGTCTAAAAAGGCCGCGTTTTGGTCCAGAATCTGGTAACGATTTTCAGAAAATTGTGCAAAGATTTGTCTAAAATCTTGTTTACAGTTGTTATTTTGAGTGCTGTAGGGGTTTTTGATAGTGCTGAATCCATTTCCACTATCAAAAATGAATTCCAAACACTGCAACTACCTAATTTTTTAAAATTTAGTTGACCAGATTCCCGCAGATTTCTGCCGTCCGAGCCAAAACGCGGCCTCGATAGACAACTCCTATATATAGAGTTATAAGTGTACATTCTGATTTTTCTTTGCCAGAATAACAACGCCTCAATAAATTGCAATTTAAAACATGTGACTCCTTCCTTTAATAGTAAAAAGAGTAAGAGTCTCTAGATGCCGTCACGTTCCCACCAGTAAATTCCAATTCATTAAACTTGGAATACAGCTCTGAACAGTAGTGACTCGTGAGTGTCCGTGGGGAGCTTTGTCCTTTTCATAGGATTAGGCTCTTTCCGCTTTCAAATTTGCTTATTTTTGGGAAGGTTTTGTTAATATTTAATGCATAGTCCTTAGAGGATAAGTACATATTATTGTTAATCATTCAATAGCAGTTTAGTTTCGATAATCCTATTATTTATGTTGATTATATTTATTTGATAGGATATGAAACATATAATTAACAATTTTGATAATATAGTAAAGAGAAAATCTAATAATATTTTTGCTTTGATATTTTAAATATAAAATTCAGATAATAACGATTTTTATTTAAAAATATGTTTGTTAAATAATTTCAAATTATTATTATTATTATTTGTCAAGTTTAATTTAATTAATAATTATTATAAAAAAATATATTTTTGGGGCAGCCTAATTAGTGATAGTAAAAAATGAACTGTTAATGTGTGACGAGGTTTTAGGTTCAAATTCTCTTTATTCACTTTTGTTTTTAAAAATCTTTAAGAATTTAAACTCAAGTTTTTAAAAATCTTTGTCTGATTTTGATTAAAATTAAACGCCATTGGTATTGACCTCTATCATGGAAGTACCAAACCAACATGTTCATTATTTTAAATAAAATAAAATAAAATCCTTATAAAAATGGAAATATATTTAAATGAATTTTAAACTTATAATTAATAATGTTTATATATTATTTTAAATTACAAATTCAAATAATAATAAATTGTAGTGATTCTCGATGGGGGTTTTAATAAGGTAGGTATCGGAACCTCGTTGTAAGGTGTGTCTACTCTACATGTGTGTGTTTTTTGTTATGGAGCGCCAAAGATTTAGTGTCAGGTGTTGGATATTGAATTGGAGGTCTATTCGCTATAAACGTGAGGTTAATGTTCTGGGGTGGCAAGAGCATATGCACTATGAGAAATGAGGTGAGGAGATTTCGTCCTCGACCTCCTTCATATGGTCTAGCTTGACGTCACTGCTATTGGTTTATCTTGTGCATGTTGTACCATTCAGGTTTCTTCATGAGCTCGCATCCATTCCTTCAACTCTGTTTGGCTTGGGTAGTGAGGTTTTTCGTCTCCTCTTTCAATATATGCTTCTGTGTATTGTTATTTTTCTTTTGTTGCAGGGTGTCTTTGAATTTAGTAAGCCTATTTATTTGTATGCTACAATGCTTTATTTCAAAAGAGCTTTCTTGGGTTGTATTTGGGTCTTAGTCCTAATATACTTGGATTTACGGTTGGTTATGTTTAAATGTGTCCATGAATTTAGCAAGATAACTGTTTTTCCTAATAAAGTGTCATTTTCCTCCATGGATTTGTTGGGTTTCATCTCGTATATGGTCTGTAAATACTTAGAATCATTGTACCAGGTTTTCTTAGAGTCTATGTTAGTGTTAATGCTTTTAGTTAGTTGGGATCTCAATTTAGGGAGGACGCTTTATGTTGTGGATGAAGGAGTTGTTCTTGTTGAGAATTTGGAATTGGGATATTTCATTGTCTAGCATAGTTCTAGGGGTTCTTGTGTTCTATGCCTTTGCGATATCCTGCATTGGGAAATTTTCTTGAATTTGGTCCATTGTTGTGGCGTGGAGGGGGCGATTTGTTGGTACTTCGGTCAAGGATTCAAGGGTCAGTGGTCCATATGATTTCTTGTTCTATAGGTTGTGGATATTGTACTTTTTTTTACTATTATTTTTCTATAGTCATTATGCCTCCCCATCAGAGAAAAACGAGCAGGAGGAGCGATGTGGGCAATGTTGGTTTCAAGTGAATTACGGATTTTTCCTATGACACAATTGGAACCTTTTTTGACGTTGAAACTGGGGAACATTCCTGCCATTGTGATTATGTGGTACATGTGACTATTGCAGATGTGAAAAGGGTTCCATACATAGGTAGCTTTTGTAAAAGGAAACTCCATTTCTTATACTCTTTGTCTTTGCATCAACATATGGATACAATGTTGTGCATAATTTTTAAAGATAAATATGTTGATAATTATAATATATTTTCTGGGTTGGAGGACATTAAATGTATGTTACGAAATAAACATTTATTTCTTGATGTTTTTTATTCTATATTGGATAGGGTGGAAATATTTCTACTATCTTATTCAACCTCTAGTGATCTCACTAACCCTCTTGGAGATCCAATAGATCCAACAGTAGATAAAACTCAAAACCTCAACATTATCTCATCTGACCAAGATTAGAAACTGAGCTCACATAGATTTTTTTACATTTTGGAATTTTTTCTTCAGTGCTCTAGAGATTTATTTCTTGGATTTCACAACTCGGTTTGTGTTGGGTATGTGGTGGTTGTTATGTTGTTCATGGATACTTACATTTTTAGCGCGAGTGAAATGTGCACCAACAATGTTATTAATTAGTTCTCTACAACACTTCGAATATGGTGTATGCACTTGTTCTTTATGGGAAGGTGGTGTTGTTTGTGTTTGGTTCATGGTAGTCGTTGTTCATATTGGTTCGTGTGTGGCTTTTGGTTGCACCCTATATCTTTTGGGAGTCTCAGTGATACCCTAATAGTTGATTATATCTTGAAAAATCCCATCTCTAGTGTCTTCGTTCATGGTATTATGATTGTTCTAAAGACTTGGATATGTCTTTGGCTCGCAGTGGTGATATTCCAATTGGTTACACCTCTAATTGTTGTACTAGAAATAGAATATTGAATGTTTTGTATTGGTATAGTCCTTGTGGCTTGAATGTAAGAGGAAATAGTTGTTTTCACTTTATTTTTTATGTTATTATCTCCACCAATTGAAACTGCTTCACTCTTACATGTTGTAGTAGAGGAGAAATCTACTCCATTGTTTTTTAATTTTCGTGAGGACGATATGGTCTTAATCATAATGTACTCCTTTTTTTGTTAATGAAGATCATATTGCAACATTTTACTTATATATATATATATATATATATATATATATATATATATATATATATATATATATATATATTGAAATATAAATTTTCATAATAATTTTCCCCGATGGGGGTGATGAATTGGACGCACGAGGCAATGTGTGGGCGATGACAGTTAACACTTTTTCATAGGTTTGAGGACTGACCTCCACATCCTCTCAGATTTACCTATGTACGAGGGGAGTTAAGGTGATCAGTGTTAAATCTATAGCTACCTTAACTCGAGCGGGAGGCGAAGATCAACGATAAAGTATGGAAAACGATGCATGTATTCAGGTATGGTCTTGGCTCATTGCATGTTATTGGTATTCTATAAGCAAGAGTAGGAAGTGCCAAAGGTTCATGGTTTGGGAAAGGTGGTGACCCCATCGTTAGTGCTCCGTCCTCACCTTTTGGGTCTGTAAATTGACATCTTTCTCCTTTTTCTTGTCACATTCAGTGTATTCAAGCACAAGAAGAACGTGGCTTCTGGAGGTACAAGCTATTCAGTGGTTTTGGTGCATGTGGGAGGATTCTTATCCGTGTTATTGGTACTCTGTGAGTAGGAGCAAGAAGTATCAAAGGCTCATTGTTCGGGAAAGGTGGTGGCCATGTTACTGGCACTCCCTCCTCGAACTCTGGGTTTGTAATTTGGTTTCTTTCTTCTCTGGTGTGTGAGTGGAGAGTGGCTTCTAGAGGTTCAAGATTTTTAGTGGTCTCAGTGCTTATGGATGGATTCTTCTTTGTGTTTGCTGGATAATTGGATTGTCCCCCTCAACATTTCCTCTCCAGGATTTTCTAAACTTCGATGGTCTCTGCACTAGGGGTCATTGTGGCAAGGCTTTTGGGAAGGTTGGCTTTTTTTCGTTTAGAAACAAAGCGAGGGTTGTGGAGTGTGGGCCCAACACCATCCTGTTGGATGGAACTTGTGGGTCTGTTTGTGTGGAGTCATGTCAGTGAGGGAAGGGCGAACCTTCAAGGTTGAAATTTTCGTTTCTATCCCCGCCAATTTATTTTCTCAAGCCAACATCGGTATTGTAAGAAAGCATCCAGCTTCTCGTTGTGGTCGGTTCTCGTCCCTAACGAAGACCAACTTGGCTGGATAGGGGGACATGGAGTCTCAATTATAGGTGATGGTAATGGAAGTGGAGAAAATCGAGGCTGGTCTAGGTGGAAAGATCATAGGGTGTTCGAGGTGCACGGCGCCTAGAGTACGCAATAGTCGTGGTCGTGGTGGCTCAGTGGATGGACATGGGGATCGCATTCCACAACCTCAACAATGGAGTAGGGCAAGGCGATGTGGAAACATGAGATGATAAGGGAATGCATGGCATGTGGTGCATGGTTCGAGTGAAGTTCGTCAATTTTTTCTCAAGAATTGCTGGGAATTAATCCAGTCATTGTTGGAGCAGTTGGAAACAACATATTGGATCCACTAGAAAAAACACGTTGAACTCATACCTACTATATGCACTTCTTTCAATGCCATGTCGGAGAATGAGTTGTGGTGGTCTAGCGAGGAAAAAACCTGCTAACTGATAAGGTAGAGAAGTTGAAGTCATAGATGACTCACTTTGAAGAGCATGTACAATGCTCTTTTCTCCGTCTGCCTCCTCGTGGAACAGCCCTGGAAAATCCAACTTCAATTAGATCAGAAAACTAGCATGGTTACAAGTGTTCTCCTTGTTTTATGTGTTTTCTGGTGTTTTTCGTCTCCTAGGTTGTGGACGGTGTCTCTAGTTTCCTTTCTATTTCTCTGTCACATGCTACTTAGAGTAGTCAACAAGCTTGGCTGGGGTGAGACTACCTGCATTCTGTCAATGATGTAGTTATTTTTTGATGAATGAATAGAACGTTGACTTACAAAAAAAAAAATCATAATATTTAAAAATTGTTGTTATTATTATTAGTCAAATTTAACATAATTAATAATTATCATAAAAATGTAATGATTATTAAAAAATTAAAATTATAACTAAGAATATATATATGTGATCTTAAATTATAATTATAATTTTAAATTTAAATTAAAAGTAATGAAATTTTATTGAAATATAAAATTTCATAATAATTAAAAAAAAAAATATTATTATTATTATTAGTCAACTTTAATTTAAGTAATAATTGTTATAAAAATGTAACACATATTTGTTGTTGGGGTAGACTAGTTCTAGTAAAATCTATTTTGGAAAGCATTCAAATTTATTGGCTCTCATTAGCTCATGTTCCTAAAAATATTTTGGACCAAATTAGAAGATTATTTTTATCCTTCCTTTAGAGAGGTAGTAGGAAATCAAGGTTTTCTCTTGCATGATGGAATATGTTAGCTCACTCGAAGAGGTAAGGGGCATGGGGTCTAAAGAATATTTTATTTTTTTCCGTAACCTTGGTAGCAAAAACACTCTAGAGTAGTTTGTTTGACAGAGGTTTGTGGGGGAACATTTTCAGAAGTAAGTATATTTTGATAGGAATTTTTGAATGGTTAAATGATCCTCCTATATGGTCCAAAGGTTCCAACGTGTGGAAGGCATTCATACAGATGATTCTAGTGATAAAAAATTGGCTCTCTTAGAAATTGGGTGATGAAAAAAAAGATAAGGTGGGTTGGGTTTCTTGGTTACATGAGGATATGGGATATAGAATATCTTATAATATAACTATTACTTTGAATATGAGAGATATTGAGAATTTCTTGGATTTATTAGTGTAAGGGGATGGTAATTTGGAAAATTACTGGAAGTCTACAAGTCAGTTAGGATTGAAAGGGGAGTTGGCATTTTCATGGATATATTTCATTGTATGTTGAGGAAGAGTGGGGTCAAGCTATTATATGGACCAAATTCTATTTTTTGGTGGAAGAATTGTGTGGATGTGTCAATGTTGGAAAATATGGCCTATTTGGCTTTGGATGAGTCTAAAGAGGGGCCAAGGAATTTTCAGTGAGACTGAAGCATGTCTGGGTAGGTACAAATTGGTGTGTGTTGTTAAGAGGCTGTTGGAAATAAGTTGATCATCTATTTTTGTAGTGTTCGTTTTTGGTGAATATTTGGATTGAAATTTCGAAGGAATTCAATGTTCCTCATTTTTGTAGCATTGACTCTTTGGTGGGATGCTTACAGATTTTTGTTTCAAAAATGGGTAAATCACCTCTTTAGGAATTGTTGAGCTAGGCAATTTGGAGTGTGTGGATCCATCGAAACAAAATTATCTTTTAGGACTAGCACCCATCAAAAAATCTTATTATTTCAAAGATAAATTCTAATTTTAATGGCAACGAAGTTAATAGAGTAGTTAACATATTTAGAAGACTATTATGATGCAGGTTGGTGGGTGGGTTTTTTTTATGGGGTGAGCTCTGGCTCCGATAATTATTGTGGGATGGGGGGTTTATGTTATGAGAATGATGTTCGTTGGTTTGAGCTCGGTCTAGGATGTGTTAGAGGCTCCAATAATTTTTCAAAATTATTAAGTCTGTGGTGTATTTTGTTTTTTGTGAAGGAGAAAGGGAGAAATCAGATTCATTTATTTGCATATGCTCAGATGGTCATGAAATGGTTCAATAGGGAGGATGTGTTGAATAGATCATTGTTGTTTCAATGAAATTTTAAGATCTGATAGCTTCAATAATTTTATGACGAAGTGGTTGTTTCTCACGTGCATAGAGAATTTGATGGGAAAGCAGACCTTTGTTCCAAGGAAGCGGTACATCTTTCAATGGGTTCTCTTGAAGATAGGGATTACATTGAAGGCACCTTGGTCGAAGTTTTTGTGACACATCCTTTCTATATGTTAGTGACTGTGTTTTGGATTATAACCTTTCTTAACAGGTTCTTGCTTGTTGATCTTTCTCCCGTGAGAGAAAAATTGAACTTTTGAGAGACTTGTTGAGAGGTTCTCTATATTTTTGAACTATTTATGTATACTTTAATTTATTAATGAATAGTAAGTATATACTTTTTTTTAGGGAAAAAATTATTATAAAAATGTAATTAGCATTAAAAATAATTTCAAATTTGCAATTAATATATATATATATACATACATATATATATATATATATATATATATATATATATATATATATATATATATATATATATATATATATATATATATATATATATATATATATATATATATATATATATATTTGTATATATGTGTATGTACAAACACACACACACACACATATATATATATGTATGTATATATATGTATGTATATGTATGTATGTATATGTATACATACATACATACATACATACATACATACACATTATATACATACATATATATACATATACATATATATACATATACATATATATACATATACATATACATATACATATACATATACATATACATATACATATACATATACATATACATATACATATACATATACATACATATACATATACATATATATATATATATATATATATATATATATATATATATATATATAGACACACACACACATATATAAAACACATGTTTTCATTTCTTTTTAATAATTTGTTTATTTTTTTGGTGGTAAGTGTAAGAGTGTAGTTGTTTGCCATTTTTAAAGACAACATGAACTGATTTACCCTTGGAGCCTAGAAGTAACCTTTAACAACCCGGAAATAACCTTAAGGTATCAAGGATAAAAAATTCTTAAAGTGGCGAGGCTCATTATTTCACATAGGACTAGGAATAAATCCTCCCATCTCCCCCATATTTTGCATTATTACCTTCAAACATGGATGGAGGACCACAATTAAGGGAGATGAAATATCGCCTTTGAATAAGGTGAGAACTGAGATTATTACCTTGTTGGACCTTATTCTACGACTTTGATAACCTTCGTTAGATCTTATTCTACGACTTTCATAACCTTTGTTAAGCCTCTTGTTATACTCTACAACAATTTGAGTTTAATTACATTATAAAAAGTATTTATACAATATAGTTTTTATTTTACTTATTTTTTTATAATATTATTATTAAATATTACAAATATTAATTTAGGTTAACATAAAAATTATGATTCTATTTATTTTTGTATAAAAATAATTTTAAAATTATTAATTACGATGTAAGGCGTTATTTTTTGAAAACAACTCCCCCAAGCCGCCTCTGTCTTACTGTGCACCATTGGATGGCATGTTAGACGATTGAATATTTCTAGGCCATTAGATTAATAGTTAAGAGAAAGCTAATAATTATGAGGTCTAATAGGAAAATTAAAAATTAATCATAACTATTTTTTACTTAACATTTTCTTGATGGCTTAACCGATTTATTCCTTTTTGCAAAAGAAGGTCCTTGTTCAACAAACATAAGTGAGCTAATGGACAAGCTTCATTCTCTTCATCACACCACCTAATCATTGCCCCACCTAATCGATGCTTTGTATTCACATAATGTGGTGAAGGTGGTTATTACAGATGAATGTTCTGATTGAATCTGCTTAGGTTCTAGAAAAACATCCTTTGAGCTTTTCTGGAGTCAATATGAGGTACTATATATATTTTGTTTTTGCATTCCTCCAGACATTGGATTTTGGAGCTCAGGGTTGTCTCCAGCATGGCGGAAATAGAATGATGGTGATGACAAAAAGCTCATATTTACCATGGGAAGTTATGACTGTAGAGGAACTCGGGTTGCAACATTTGGCGCACAACTCAATGAACACTAGGAATCTTATTGGCAGCTGCTATGACAAATTCCTATCTGGCCATTAAAGGCTTAGCCTAGCATCTAGCTCTTGAAACCTTATTTTCTTGCGCTGGAAAATATCTACACAACCTTTCTATGGGATGAATGATTTTTTGACTACTACAATCGCCTTTCACTGGTCTTTAGGCTTAGCGAAGCATCGAGCTCCTGAAACCTTATTCTCTTGCGCAGGCGAATATCTAGAGAACCTTTCCATGGGTTGAATGATTGTTTGAGTACTACATCGCTGCAGGAGAAAGATACCATCATGGAGGAGGTCAAAACTGGCGAGACACATATCACTTCTCCTCCTCGAGAGCCTCTCATCCCAACACCACCATCTCCTCTATAGTACTAATCAACAATAGTGCAGATTGAGCATGCACAAGATCCTCTATATTGTCGAGCCATTTTGTGCATTGATATCATTGAATCCATTTCAATGATGTGCCTCCAATCCTAGTATGTTTTCAATGTACCCTTTACTAATATTTATCATTGCATTTATAAAGATAACCTTTGATTCTTTCACAACCTTATGTTCTGGTGTTTTCGTGACTTCAAAATATTATTTCGTTGTATGAAATTATCATGAATTTTAGTGTGGTGCCCAAATACATAATGTCACCTCACATATTAGTGCATGCATTTCACATAGCTACATTTCTTTTGTTCTTGCAGCTTTGCATGGTTTTAATTTTTTGTAGTGCTTTAACCTGTAACCTGTGCATGACTGGATGTAACTTTCGCAACGATGTTAAAAATATAGCCTTTGTATTCATTGAAAAACATGTCCTTGATTACAAAATTTATTATAAGTTTACATGTGTTGAGTGAATTCTATTACATTACACTATTATTATATTGTTGCAGTGATGAAATGCATGTTTTAAAAGTTTTTTTAATAAATCACATGTCTTATTTCATGTGTAGTCTTTTGAAATAATACCATTATATGTGTTTTAATATATACCCTTCTACATGGTCTATTGAATGAGATCTTTCATACATTCATTACATAATCCCATTGCATACTTTTACAACCTTTGCTTGATGAAATACAAAGATTGCAATTTAGTGCATCATATTGCATTCTTATTTATAGCCTTTGACCTAATTTTCTATCTTAATGTTGATTTGTATTAGTAGAGTCTCTTGTGTCATCCTAGTTATCTAGATGTTTTCATCACATTTTTTGATGTAATATCCATAAACTTTCCTGATTCATGGTTTCTCATATTCCAACCAATTTTCTCCTCACCTGTAGCATTTTATTCTATTAGAAGATGAATTGACATTGTACAAGTCACGATTTCATTGTGCAAGAGTGCATATCATTATAGCTTGCGATTTTTCTTTTGTAGTGGTAGGGGTTTGGTGGGGAAAATTGAGAGGGGTGAACCTTAATTCTCTACATTCACAACAATAAAAACCTTTTTTTAGTACCATAAGTTAGCACCACTTTATGTGGTGCTAATGTGGTGTAAATGTTTATGTATCATCTTAAAAATGATATCACCATATATTTAAAGAAGTGGTGTATGCTATATTGGCAAGTTCTACAAAGTAGGGTAGCTAAATTTGTGTTTTCCTTGTTGACATGTACAACTGGATTTATTTGTGAATTTCCACCATAAAAATAAAAAGTTTACAAATATTTATTTTATGCATATATAAATTAGAACTAACTCACAAATATTTATTTTATAATATTTATTTGTTTTGTTTTGTTTGTCATGTTTACTTGTAAAACTAAAATTCATTTATGTACGTTTGCACCACAAATACACCAAATTCAAAGTAATTATTTTCTAAATATTTTATTTAAATGATTTACTTTCTATATTATTCCCATGAGAAAATAAATACACAAAACCATAATTATGTATTTTATGAATAAGCCAATTGAGATAATATTGTTTATATTATTTTCATTTCAAATCAAAACAAAGGTGAATCCATGTAGGTGGGTTACTCTTTTTTGGAAGAACTTGTGTTCCAAAGGTTGAAAATGTACCTTTGTGAGGGTATTTGTTAAGCCCTCCATCAAGCTTTTAAAAGGTCCATCTAGGGCTAAATAAAGCCAGTACAAGGAAAAGACCCTCTAGCGGATGTTTTTGAGGAACCACTTATAAAAATACCCCAGACATTCATTTCTAACAGAGGTTACTAGAGGAGATTGGTGGGTGGAGGTTTTTGCGGATGTTTTTCGTCTAGTGCACTTATAATCCTAAACCACACCGGTGCATTGAACAAGAGAAAGCACCGGTGTGGACAAAACATCGGCACACTGGATACTGTGTGTTCCGTACACACCCTCCCGGTGCGTCTTATTACTGTAGCGCACTGGTGCTTTACAAATATTCTGCACGGGTCCGTCATAAAACTCCACGCCAAAACAAAAACCACCAAACTCGGTCTTAAGCAACCGCTCCGGTGCACCTATAAAACCCTACGCACCAGAACATGGTTAAATGTTAGGTACCTATATTACTAGTATAGACCCTTATTGTTTTTAGTGTAACCCCTTTATTGTTATTTTTGTACCCTTGTAACCCCCATTTTGTTATTATTGTGCCCTTAAATTATTATTGTTAGGTCGGCTAGGATTACATTGTGGCCCCATGGACTCCTATATATAGAAAGGAGGTTTTCTAATTGGAATCATTAAAGAATTTTTCATTCATGCAATGTATTGGAGGTTTCCCCCTCAAAGTGGCTTATTTATAAGGCGTTTATATCTCTTTTCTTCTCTTTTTGGAGCTGGTCTCACAACATTTGGTATCATAGCTTTGAGATTCTAGGATTTTGCTGCTACAAATAGGTCATCATGGAATTTTCGCTATAAATTTTTTTCTACGAAGGTTCAGAATCTGATATTTTTAGAGTGCGAAGCCAAAATCCTGAGGAACATTGTCGCAAAATTTTAGAGCTTTGTTCGCAATATTTTTAGAGATATGATCTGTGCAAGTTAGGTCATTTTACAGGCTCCTGAATTTAACCTAAACAGGTCATCGTGGTATTTTCATAATACATTTGTTTCTACGAAGGTTCAGAAGCTGAAATTTTTAGAGTACGAAGCCGCAATCATGAGGAACATCGTCGCAAAATTTTAGATATTGGTTCGCAATATTTTAGGAGATATGATCTATGGAAGTTAGGGCTTTTTGAGGCTTCTGAATTTCATCTCAAAGAGCTGATTGTGGGAAAATCTTCATAGCTTTCTCTCTGAGCATTAGATTGGAATGATGTAAAAATTTGCCTCAAGTAAACAGACTGTAGTTTTCTATCTATCAATTTCAGAGCCAAAGGAGGAAACATTAACACGTGGCAAGTCGTACAAGTTCGCTCTACTGAACCAGTCCAAAATTGGGTCGTTGTGGGAGATTGGACATAACTTTGCCTTGAAGAATCCAAATCAGATCAGAACTATGGCATTTGAAAGAAGCTTCAGAGGGCTACTACATGTCTAAATTTCAGATATTGAGGATCTGCAATTATATAGATAATTCAATTTCAATATCGATCTCCTCAAAAGCAAGTAAAAGGTGTGTATTTTTTTTCCGAATTGCATAAGTCTTGTTTGAAGAATCAAGTTGAATTGATTGCAAGGGCATATTGTAGAATAGATATCAGTATTGGATTATAAAATGGCCCCTAAAAAAAATTCAACACCCATTAAGCCTTTGGAAAGCTCTACTATGACTCATGAAGACGAAGAATGGCAACATGACATATCAAAATTACAAGAGCAAGTGCAACAAATTTCACTCTCGCAAAGAGCAACAAAAAATGACATGGAAGTTTTGAAGAAAGGCGTGGAAACTAAGATGAATGGTTTGAAGAATGGCATGGAATCTAAGATAGGTGGCATGGAATCTAAGATAGACGGCATGGAATCTAAGATGGATGACATGGAAGCTAAGATCGATGAGAAAATGGAAAACATGAAGAATGATCTAAAATCAAACATGGAAGGTTTGACAAAGTTGATACAAGAAATGTTTCCTAATGGTGAAAAGATAGTAGAGGAAACTCATGATGAGAACAAAATAAATGTTAATCGTGATTTCATAAAATCTAATGTTGGCGAGAAGAACCACCATATTCCAAAAATGGATATGAGGAATTTTGATGGAAAGGATCCTGTAACATGGATACTACAGATGGAGCAATATTTTGATCTCCATAATGTGAAAAACACACAAAAGGTACGCATTGCAACTTTACATTTAGAACAAAATACATTTGTATGGTATCAATGGCTTTGCTCCCATAAAAATATTGTCACTTGGTCAATTTTTACAGAGGAAATGTGAGCACATTATGAGGATACAAAGAGCAACACCTTCTTTAGCCAATTGATAAATCTCAAACAAAAGGGTTTAATGGGGGAGCACATTGAGGACTTCCAAAAATTGAATATAAGGGTAACAACTATTCCAGAGGAACACATGATTGATCTTTTCATATGTACTTTAAAGGATAACATCCAACATGAAGTTCGTGTTTTGGAACCTAATTCATTGGAGAAGGCATTTAGGTTGGCAAGAAAAATTGAATGTAAAATTATGGCGACAAGGAAGCCTACCACTCACTTCTATAAAGAGGGAAGTGTTGCTACTCCTAGATTTCCACAACCTACAAGGTTGAAACCACAACAATTGAAAGAAAAAAGAGAAAAAGGGCTTTGCTACAGTTGTGATAGAAAATACACTAAATGTCATAAGTGTTTTGAGAAGAATTTATTTTACATAGATTGTGAAGAGGAAGAAGAAAATGAATAAGAAGAGGATATACACCAGGAACCAACCCAAGAAGAGGAAGAAATGAGTCCGACCATATCATGTAATGCATTTGCAGGAATTACCACTCCTCAAACTCTCAAGATAGAAGGACATATCAAGAAGAAAAAGGTAATAGTGTTGATTAATTTAGGTAGTACCCATAATTTTATTCATTGTAAGGTAGCCAAGGAATTGAATTGTTTCCTATACCCAGCACCAGAATGTCAAGTGATGGTTGCAAATGGAGGAACTATAATTTTCTCTGGAAAATTCCATAATATCAAGCTAACCATGGGGGAATATGTATTTAATATTCCAATGCTTTCCATTCCTATGGGAGGTGTTGATGTTGTACTAGGAGTACAATGGTTACAATCTTTGGGGACGGTAGCTTTTAATTTTCAAGAAATTTTCAAGAAATTTTTTTCAGAAGGAAAGGAAGTCGAATTACGGGGTATTGCAGGGAAGCCGGGAAAGATAATAAGCTCTAATGTCATGACAAAGCTTCTAAAGAAAGAACAACAAGGCATAATTGCACAATTATGCTCACTAGAAGTTCCAACATCAAAATCATCTATTTCTGCAGATCTCCAACAAGTCTTGGACAATCATTCCAAGGTGTTTGAAACTCCCAAAGGACTCCCACCTATTCATGATCATGATGATGCTATTCATTTGATTCCAGGAAGTGTTCCTCCAAACATCAGGCCTTATAGATATCCTTACTTCCAAAAGAGCGAAATTGAACGTATGATTGCAGAAATGTTAGAGGCGGGTATAATTCAAGCTAGTCAAAGTTCTTTCTCTGCTCCTGTAGTATTGGTACACAAGAAGGATGGATCATGGCGAATGTGTCCGGATTATAGGGAGCTCAATAAGCTCACCATTAAAGATAAATTTCCCTTTCCTGTGATTGATGAATTATTGGATGAATTACATGGAGCAATTTATTTTACCAAGTTGGATCTTCGTTCAGGATATCATCAAATTAGAATGAAGACTGAAGATATTCCAAAAACAACATTTCGAACTCATGAGGGTCATTATGAATTTTTGGTCATGCTTTTGGCCTTACCAATGCACCTTCTACATTTCAAGGGTTGATGAATTCCATTTTCAAACCCTTCCTTAGAAAATTTGTGCTAGTATTTTTTGATGATATAATAATCTACAACGAGTCTTGGAAGGATCATGTTCAACATGTTGACAGGGTGCTCAAACTATTGCAAGAGAAACAATTATATGCAAAAACATCCAAATGTTTCTTTGGAGTACAAGAGGTGGAATATCTGAGTCATATTGTATCTCACGAGGGTGTTAAGGTAGACCCTAACAAAATTAAAGCCATTAAGGAATGGAAAGTCCCCACAACCATAAAGCAGTTGCGAGGATTTCTCGAGTTAACAGGGTATTATCGCAAGTTTGTTAAGAATTATGGGAGAATAGCAGCACCTCTAACAACATTATTGAAGAAAGATGCATTTTCATGGACTTCTAAAGCAACTAAGGCCTTTGAACATCTTAAAGAGGCAATGTGCCTAGCACCGGTCTTAGCTACGCCAGACTTCACAAAAACCTTTATTGTGGAATGTGATGCCTCAGGAAATGGAATTGGTGTTGTTTTAATGCAAGAAGGAAAACCCATTGCTTTTGAAAGTCGTCCAATCAAAGGAAATTATTTACATAAACCTATTTATGAGAAGGAAATGTTAGCAATACTGCATGCCCTAAAGAAATGGAGAACTTACCTAATGGGAAGACACTTCAAGGTAAAAGCTGATCATGATAGTCTTGTTGGGAAAATACTGAGAGGGGGGGGGTGAATCACTATTTAAAGCTGAACAAATTTTCTTCCTTTTCTCTTAAAAACATATGTTACAGTACTGCATCCAAAATGTATGTCCAGATATCTTA
Organism: Pinus albicaulis; assembly: GCA_034641835.2. Classification (NCBI taxonomy): domain Eukaryota; kingdom Viridiplantae; phylum Streptophyta; class Pinopsida; order Pinales; family Pinaceae; genus Pinus; species Pinus albicaulis. Next base: position 759,837,048 of record CM076573.1, on the reverse strand, counting down.
TTATGTCTTTACTTAGAGCATTGCATCAGATAAGCATTAAGCATGAACATAAATAACAGAACAAAGCATCAAACATGAACTACACATATGGACACCAGGATTTAAGGTGGAAACACAATTCGGGAGAAAACCACCGCTGCTGCAATCTCAGTCTTCAATATTTTATTATAGAGAAAAATTATTACATTATATGCTGGTGCAGACTTATACCAGCACGCAGGCACCTACCTGCAGAAGGCTACAACCTTCTCTCGTTTACCAGCCTCTCCTGGTAGGGAGCTTCAACCCCCTGAATATAACACCAGTTTCTACTGGCAGGAAATTTCTACTTCCAAACTGAAGTCTTCAACCCTCAAACTCACTGCAGACCACTGTAACCTAAACATCAGAAGTGATCCAGACTTCAGAGAATATATGCATTCATCATCCCGTGTATCCTTCTGTGTATATTAATCTTCGGAGCCATATGTGTTCTTCAGCAGACATGCGCTAGCTCTTCATCGTTTCTTCTGTTGAATAATCTCAAGACTCATCACCTTTAGATCAATATATCGATGGGTGCATAATGGACTCAGAATCATCAATTAAGCACGTCGTCTGTCCATACAGATATTCCTTAGAGGAATTCCTTCTTCGTCAACACTCCCACACCACTTTCGAACAATAATATTTTTCATTTATATAGTTCTCACCTTTATTAAAACCATGAGACAAAAACCATTTCAACCGCAAATGGTATTCCTTTTACAATATTTCCAATAGTTTGGCCCTCGGGGTTTTTATTTCTTATTAAATATTTATCAATTGATAAACAAATATTGCATAGCCATCATTACGTCACTGCGAGGGTTCTTGTGGTACGGATGAAAAAATTTGGCTGGTGCCCCCGCACTTAATCTCCACAGTCGATTTCCGGTCAACGCTTGATTGCTTGTTCAACTGCGGGGGTACCCCTTCTGAATTTTTAAATCTTTACACTGCCCCCGTAATATTATTTTTAATTAAAAATTCAATGAACTTTTAATCTGGGCTTTATATAAAAATCCAATGCTTTCGAATAGTTTAATATTAATAAAACTTTGACCTCTGGCCCACATATGTGCCCCTCCGTACCAAACTAAACTTCACACAGGTCCATTGCCCGATCACCGTTAGATCGCGAGCCTCCAAGATCGACGGATATCGCTTGAGCAACTTGCACGAGCATTAACGCGCGATGGAACGTCGTACTTGTGTTATTCTTCGCACATCTTGATTAAAATCCGGGCAAGTCCAACGCATGATCACCATCCGATTTCCCCCTTTCAGATCGACGGCGCAAAAGAAATTTCGCTGGCCGTCCTGGATCGATTGTTAACGTGAGATGGACAATCATTATCGTGCGCTTGGTGTTTTTGCAAGGACGCATGTCAACACTTGTATGGAATCGCTCCCCATCTAGGAAATACCGCGTATCGTCAAAAGGTGGTGCGAAAAAGACCACGGTTTCGCTCCACACCGCCGTCACTGTTCCTCTCGGTCACAGTTCCGTATTAGCACATGGTTCTATCAGACTTATTGTTTAAATGATTAAAACTCCGCTTCAGTGTTTTCTTTATATAATCGATTTATTCATACTCTAGGTTCTATTACACAGACAACGCCGAGACTCGTAGACCTTCCATACTTACACAGAGGCAGAGGCATATAACTCCACTGTCGATCGTATTGGTTCCTCGAACAACTTACAGAACCAGAGCACCATTAATCCCTCCATTATGCAGATTCACTTTACTGTGCCGTGACCTTAGCAACCTGATATCATATACAATAGCACGAAACTAACCATAGATCATCACACACGGTTGCAGGGAATTTTGTACGAGAATTGAACCAATCAATACCCCAATTGCTCTGGGTATTTCCACCTTAACAGAGTATCACCGAAACTCAACCATACACAGATGTTCTTTCTCCTCCATCAGAATTATATTTAATATTTATACATGAATTAACTTTCGCAGAGGTTCTGATATCCGTTAATTCAAATCAACCCTGCTTTTAGACAATTCTCCTTCAATTCACTACTTGTCACTGTAAATGCATTCTTCCTCTGTTCTTTGATGCTGATCCTGCTGATCGTTGATCTCTGCAATTCTACTCTTCTTCTTCATTGCCCATGCCTTTTCCAAGTCCTTTGCCACATCCTTTGCCATCAATGACAATATTCCAACAATCTCCCCCTTTGGCATTGATGGAAATATTCTTCCTTTGATGACCTTATAGACGCCCTTTGTTGCTTTTCCTCCCCCTTTGACATCAATGGCAAAGAGTTTGATCAAGAACCGTTGAACCGGCAGTCCCATGCTCCCCCTGAGATCATGCTGCATCTTAAAACATAATATGACCAACAATTCATCCTTTTCACATGACCAATGCTCCCCCTGAGCCTGTGCATTCAGAGATGCTTGACAACACCTCACAACCAATTTAGTCTTCTGTAATTAAGTAGACTTGATCCTTTGCATGGAAGAGACTACTCCCAGTTTCTGTCTGAGATATTCGAATGCTTCCCTGAGTAGAGGTTTGGTAAATATATCAGCAACTTGTTCTTTGGAGGAAACATATTCTAATTTCACCTTTTTCTCAAGCACTTATTCTCGTAAGAAGTGATATTTGATGGGAATGTGCTTGGTCTTGGAATGCATAACAGGATTCATTAGGGGAATTTTGAGGTCTAAAATGGGCCTCATAAGAAAAATGTACAACAAAAATAAACTTTATAACAACCAATAGGATTCAAGATGATGATGTCATCCATAATGGATGATTCACCATTTTGGAGTAAAAAAGTAAAAATATTAAAAAATAATAAAATAATAAAACTACTTTTTCAACTCGTATTTTAAACTTATCTCCCAAAATTTTTACTCAAATTTCGAGCGGGAGTACTCGTTGGATGCGGAATTTAATTCCTCATCCAAGGAGTACCCATTTTGCATACTTTCGATGAACTCTTCTACACGAAAAATGAGAAATACATAAAAAATGTGATTGTAATCACGTTTTTTTATGTATTTCTCATTTTTCGTGTAGTAGGACCCATCGAAAGTATGCAACATGGGTACTCCTTGGATGGGGAATTAAATTCCGCATCCAACGAGTACTCCCGCTCGAAATTTGAGTAAAAACTTTGGGAGATAAGTTGAAAATATGAATTGAAAAGGTAGTTTTTTCATTTTTCCCTCTAAAATTTGATGATGTCATCAAATCTTATTAGATTTTTTCCACTATTATTTTACAATTTCCTTAGGAGGCCCATTTTAGACCTCAAAATTCCCCTAATGCTTTGAGATACTGATGGCACTTGTATTATCACACATAATGGAGATAGGGGGTGAACATTTGATTTGAAAATCTTGTAGGGTTTGCATCATCCAAAGAAGTTGAGTGCAACATGATGCTGCAGCCACATATTCTGCTTCTACTGTAGATAAGGCAATGGAGCTTTACTTCTTGCTGAACCAAGATATTAACCGGGGCCCCATATAGAATGCACCACCACTAGTGCTTTTCCGATCATCAACACTTCCATCCCAATCTGCATCAGTGTATGCATGAAGAGTAAGATCAGCATTCTTAGGATACCATAGTCCAAAATCTTGAGTTCCTTGTAGATATTTGAATATTCTTTTCACAGCCTGAAGGTGAGACTCTCTTGGATTGGCTTGAAATCATCCAGCAATCCCAACTGCACGCATAATGTCTGGTCTTGTCCCAGTGAGATAAAGTAGACTTCCTATCATAGATCTGTATTATGGTTGATTCACCATGGGAGAATCATCATTAGAACTGAGATTACATCCGATTATCATTGGTGTACTTATAGGTTTGCAATCTTCCATGCCATACTTCTTTAGGATTTGCTTAAGGTATTTTGCTTGTGATAAGAAAATGCCATCTGTTGCTTGTTGCACTTGCAATCCAAGAAAGAATGTTAGTTCCCCAAGTAAAGACATTTCAGATTCTTGCTGCATATCAGAAGAAAATTTCTGACTCATAGATTCTTCATTACTTCCAAAAATGATATCATTAACATATACAACCACAATTAATAGTTTGTCATTTTCAGTTTTTGTGTATAAGTTGCTATCAGCAAATCCTTTTGAGAATCCTTGTTGATGAAGATATTTGTCAAGACAATAGTACCATGCCCTTGGAGCTTGTTTGAGACCATATAGAGCCTTTTTAAGTCTACAAACAAGGACTTCTTCTTCTAGATCACCATTGAGAAAAGCAGATTTAACATCCATTTGATAGACTTTGATTTGTTGGAAGCTTGAAAAGGCAAGAAACATTCTTATGGCTTCAAGTCTGGCTATAGGAGCAAAGGTTTCTTCAAAGTCTATGCCTTCTTGTTGAGCATACCCTTTGCACACAAGTCTAGCTTTATTTATTATAACATCCCCATTCTCATTTAACTTGTTTTTGAATATCCATTTAGTTCCAATGACATTTTTGTCATGAGGCCTTGGTACTAACTCCCAAGTGTGATTCTTTTCAATTTGATCAAGCTCTTCATTCATGGCTTGAATCCAAAATTCATCTTTGCTAGCTTGACTGACACTGTGAGGTTCAACAGTGGACAGAAATGCCAGATTGCTAGAAGATCCCACAAGAGTCCTTCTTGTTTGTACACCTGATTGCTTTTCTCCCAAAATTTGAGATTCTGGATGATTCTTTTGAACATATCTAGATGGAGCCTTTTCAGACAACTCCTCTTCAGGTTCTTCACTGGGTGCACTGTTTGTATCATTATTGTTTGATGTAGAAGGATATGTGTCCTCAT